>JBBBDQ010000885.1:2412500-2532500 GCA_037127315.1 Ascarosepion bandense | reverse complement strand
AAGCCTTTCGCTTCCAGTAGAGCATAAGCCATGGACGACCTCTCGTCACCACACTCTGTTGAATGTCTTCCCCTGTTGTCGTTGATGTTACTGTAATTTATCATTTTTTACAGGTAGTGGTGTTGACCCTACGCAAACCCATTCATCATCCGGGCGAGGTGGTCCACATTCATATGACCTCTTCCGATGGCATTGCCCTCTGCGTTATAGAGTTACTCAAGGCATCACACCACAAGGGGTTGGCATTGTGACGGTTTATTGTCTTGCTTGGGATAAAATGATGTTAAAGCGTTTTTCTCTCTTTGGAAAGAATGTTTCTGCTTTGTTTCTACTGTCATTAATGCTTTGTCGGTTCCATGGTGCTAGTTTAGGATTATGGCTTTGCTTAGTTTAGGGTTAGAAGAACAATAACGAAGAACAGTTTGAGAAGAGTTTCTTTCTGTCCATTGTTTTTGTTTTTTTTTTTGGCTATTATCGTAGTTCATAAAATATGTAATTTAGATTTGATATTCTTAATTTCTCGTTTTATTTTTTTTGCTTTCCAATTAACATTGATCTTTAAAATGAAAATGCAATATCAATCGCTATTGCCTATCTTACTAACTCTTGTTCTTTTATTGTTCTCTCACTTTAATAATGATTTTTCTCATTTTCTAGAACACTCAGCAACCCCTGCGTCTTAGTGGCTTTATTACCTTGCTTCATGTTAAAAAACTTTTAAAAAAGAAAAGAAATGAAAAATGATATTATAAATCACAGAAAATAACTAGAAATCCTGTACGACAATCCTATATAACGGAAGTATATAAGCGGATTGGTCATAAAAATAATCCAAGCGTTTCCTGGTGATGAGAATTCCACTACGAAGCAAATAATCCAATTTTTCTCAGCTGTAAAAAGTGAAATCAAATCGCGTGATCCTTTCTTGTTCATATTCAACTGACCCGATACGAATGGAGGCAGCGTTTCTGATCGAATGCCATTGGCGATCGAATGCATTATTTTTATAGCTTCCATTTGTGAAAAGGTCATCAAATCGAATCTTGTCAGCCGCAGGCCTGAAATAGCAAGAATACTTTTCAGAAATATGGGACTATAGAAAACTTGCTGAAACCGACCATTTCGACACCACTTTCCGCTTCTACTAATAATCGAGCAGTTGAGATAAAATTGGTTTGTGTTGGACAAGAGTGAATTTCAAATAAGGCTGTCCAAATTATGCTCTTTCGGTATTTTATCTATATTCATTCTCTATACATACATTTTTTTTTCGTCGAAAAATGTTAAAATGTGTTTTTTTAAAAATCGTTGAAATCTTTTACAATATTTACATTGTTCGGATTGCTGTCCTCGTCTTTGTTGCCATGTTCACGACATTTCGGCCGTTGTATATCCCCACTTCCTCCGATGAATGGAATTTTGAACCAAACACTTGACATTTTCTGGGAATAGTTCTAGTTTCACGTGTCATGTCTTTTCAGGATATCTTTTTTCTCAGTTATTTTTCTTTACCTCAACTCTTCAAGTTTTTATTCATCTTACCTGTGGCCAGGTATTGAACACATAATTCTTTGGATTCCTTCAACTAATGCTTTTATCCGATGGATAATTTCAGTTCGAAATTCCAAACACCTGAAGAAGGCCGGAGCGTAAAACTGCCAAAATGTCGTGAATATACCAATAAAGATCAGGACATCAGTCCGAACAATGTAAATAATTACAATAACTCATCTCAGAAATATAGAGCGATCTTTAAAATCAATTAAATTCGTCTTCATAAAACCAAATAGGAAATTAATGGATTTTATTTGTCTATGTAATGGTATATCAAAACATTATGGGCGATTTAATGCTGAAATTTAATCTTCTTGGGTGCTTGGGAGGAATAAATACTTATATGTGATACTCTGCTTTCACAATTGAATACATGGTAGATGATATACAGCTTTTGTCTATATACATGCTTGTGCGGACATAATTACTAGAGACGGTGATGAGTGTGTTTTATGTTGTAGTATCTTATATTTTGAAATACAGTTTGATTTCTTTCCACCCGAAAACTACCTTGTCGGGCACTCTGCTTTAGGGCAGAGAAGAACCCAAATGAGGCTCTGCTTCCGAGCAGTCACGCCTGGGAATAAAACGAAAAAAAAAAAAAACAGACAGGAGCATTACCCTACTTTATATAATGTGTACCGGAAATTTTCTCCCGAGCATACGGGCTCGGATTTCCCACACTAAATAATCGGCCTTGTGCCACATCCGGTTTCAGTTAGAAGGTTCCTGAAAAATATCCAGCTTAATTTCTTTAAAAAATTGTAGGATATTATATGGATTAAGGTCATATAAGGGTTCTTTCATGCTTGTTCTTTTGTTGATTGTGTTTAGCGAAATATCAACCTCTATAGATTATTTAATGCCGAAATTAAGAATTTTGATTGCTATTGTATGGCTTCAACTACAGATAATAGCTATTGTTATTAATATATATATAGTGTATCGAGGCAGTAGATAATTTTTTAAACATATATTGTTAAATATAACAGACAATGAATATCTATTTTGTTTAATCATGAGACATTTGAAACATCGTATTTTGGCTTTAATTTCAGGTGAAATTAAAGACAAACATTGTGTAACATTTGATGGTGGATGTCTTTATGTTAATGTCCCTGTAACCTCTCTGAAGGCGGCTCATGTGAGCCGAAAGCTTAAAACCAGCAGAATAAAAAATATCCAAATTTTGGACAATTCATTGTCTGTTATATTTAAGAATATATGTTTAGAACACACACACACACACACACACACACACACACACACACACACACACATATGTATATATATTTCATTTGTAAACGAGTCATTACGCGACCTAGGTTTCTACCATGAATGGTGTCTTCAGGCGATTTGCAATGACTAAGTAATTAAACAATATATATATATTGTATTTCATTATGTTTTTCTTTACAGCTCATAATTCGCACCGTAACAGATGCTACAACTCTGGGCCAGGGTAGCGTTGGAAACAATGCCAATTCAAAAATGGTTTGATGATCTTCAAAACCTCAAGTCTACCGATTAGAATACTTGCTGCTGGGTATATTTATCGTCATACCAAGGACTAAAATGGAATCAATAAAAAATCCTTTACGACAATTCTACATAACGGAAATGGTAGCTGGACAATTCCCAGAACGACAATTCGTCGACGAACAGTTCCACGACAGACAATTCACAGACAGGACAATTGGTCGACGCTTTAAGTTTTCTCAAGTTCAAGCTCTGATTCATATTTTTAGAACAATCTTTCTAAACTCTTCAGTCGTCATTATGGAATGTGTCAAGATAAAATGATAAGATATAAAGCTTTTATTTGAGTGATACGCCTATATTGTCGACAACATAACTTCGCTGATGATCTTGAGAAAGAACTCAACTCTGTGGTAGACCGGGGTAAGAAATGGCTTGTAAATTTCAATTCTTCAAAACGAAACTGCTATCTCTCGACCATAACAGGCAGTCTCTCCCGCTTCTCAAAGGCATGGACCAAGCGCGTCTTCCTGAAAGCATTATACTGCGCCTTCTCGGCCTCATCCTCTCTTCCGACTACAAGTGGAACCATTATATTGAATCAATAGCAAAACCCACTGCTAGGAAGGATAGTTCATTGTGTCGGTCCAAGAAGTTTTTCCGCTTGAATCCATCTTGCACATATACAAATCAACCATCCAACCGTGTATAGAATACTGTTGTCATATCTGGTCAGGAGCCCCTGCTGGTCATTTCAGTGTTCTCGACAGGGTTCAAAGGAGAATCTGTAATGTGATCGGTCCAGATCTGGCAACTCTACTCCAGCCACTTTCTCAACGGCGGGATGTGGCTTCTCTCTGTCTCTTCTACAAATATTTTCATGGCTTCTGCTCCGACGAACTTAGATCACTGGTGCCTCCTCCACAAGAATTTACTCGGGCAACAAGGTCACACCCTTTTAGAGTTAAACCTCCCAAAATGTAGCCGACAATTCAACTCCAGTAGCTTCTTTTCTCGCACTTCCAGCCCTCTGTATACTTGCTTTCCTGACAGCTACAACATCCAGGAATTTAAATGCAATGTCAATTCCCATCTCTTATCTACTTGACTCCAAGCCTTCCCTTGTCCTTTCCACATCACCCCGTGTATCTTGTTCTTTTTCTTTCTCACGCTACCTTTGCAACTGTTATCACACCTGTATTCTCATCCTTCTCTTGCCCTTTCTCTGACACGCCCTGTAACTGGTTCGTCTTTCTCTTCGCTCTCCTCCTGCTTGAACTTTTACTCTCTTATGTAGCCCTCTGCGCATCAGTGGCGGTACCGCCTTGTTTGGGGTGAAACGATTAAAAAATAGAGAATTTAAAGGTTACTGGAGGTGCGAACAACGAAAACTGTGCAACAGAAGTATGACAACAATCGATGACGTAATTAGCAGAACGCCTTCGGAACACTTACATCCACAACACCTGAACAGTTTATACAAAAAAAGAAAACTGGATGACAACCTGAACATGGAGAGACTTCAAGCGTCGACCTATTGTCCTGTCTCTGAATTGTCCGTCGGTGAACTGTCCGCACACAAATGGAAACATATATGTGGATTGTTCATAACAATAAGGCAGTTTTCTGAAGATATTCTGATCTTTTGAATTTTTCATTACTTTTTCATTGTTGTGTGTAAACATTCAACGCGACTCGCTCGAGATTTTCACCGACCGGTCAATGATCATACGACGTTGCTCTCGGATGTTTGATTTTGTCAGTGTTCCCCGAAAACTGGGAAAGAGCCCAATGCATGCTCACATAGCGTCTAGAGGGGAGACTTTTTTAGCACAACACAGTAAACCAATTTTCGCAGCAGCAGACCAAGCAATTGATTCTATATATTCTTTCCACTTTATATTAGCATAGAAGGTACAACGAATCCCTATCCTGAAGGTTAGCATCAGTCATACTGATGGGAGGCAGAAAATGTCTCTCAGTTGATTAACAGAAAGAAGTTTGGTTTTGGTGGCGTTAAAATTAACAAGCCATCTTTAGTCCCAGTTAACAACAGATTGTAGGTCATTTTTGAGAACATCTACCAATATGTTGTATATAGTTTTATATACTTTTAAAATATTTGTTTTTAAAGTCCTAATGAAAAGTAACTGCCAAAAATTCGAACTACATATTAGAGATGAGAAAATCAAGCAAGTACAAAAATTTAATTATGTCGGAAATGAAAAATATGATGCCGAAATCTGAAAGTGTATTGAAGTAGCAAAACGTGCCTTCCAAACGCTAAGCAAAATATTAAAAAGTATGGCATTTCGTTAGAAAGAAAGAAAAATGTGACTTTTTGATGTCAGGTCTTTTGTTTCTATTTTCCTTAAAAAATTTTCGTAGCTCACATGGTCAGTCGATGGTATTCTCAGCATTCTCCAGTAGAACTCTATTTCTCTTTCCTTATGTCTCTTTTTCATCTGTGATGAGATTGTCGAGTAGTCATTGCTATCAAAATTCTTTTTAATAATCATACATGGTAAAGCTCACTATAATTCAACGAGCCCCAGTATTTTTATTTGTGTATGTGTGTGTGTGTTTGCCTCTATAAAGTTGCTGACTTTGTAAATACGGACGTCTAGATATGAAGTTATCAGAAAATAGTAGAAATATCTATAATAAATTTATAATTATATGGACATTAGTCTCTGTTTTCTTATAAGGAACTCACCCACAAAGTTTGTAAAAGGATTTTTGATACATCATATATATATATAGGGACCTCCACTCCATTTTCGAAGCCTAAGTTTTAATTTGAAATTTTTCTTGAAACTTTAATTTTAGTTTAATCGAAAGCTAAATGATTAGATTTACTATTTTTACAAAGCAATACCATTTGAGCTACGATAAGGCCTCAAAGTTTCATTAAAATCAGACAATGAGATGATTTTTGCAAGAATTTTCAATTTAATTTGTCTACCAACGCCAAAAAAACGACTGGCGTAAGGTTTTGCTTAATATTCCTATTACGTAAGCGTGAATCGCTGACAGAAAAAAAAAGAAAAAAAGAAGAAATTTTAACTGAAATTTCGAACGTGTTAGAAAGGATTAAATTTTAAAAAATGACAACAAAATTTGATCTTTCCTCTTAATAATAGCATAAACATTTTGATGATAAACCTTTGTTTTTATTAAGTTTGAGCATTTTTAACCTCATGCTATGTTGTTTTTTCGACAATTGAGTGGAGATACCTATATATATATATATATATATATATATATATGGGTAATGGGTTAAAACGCTTTGGAGTGAACCCCATAATTCTTGTTTTCATTCTTATTACTCAACGTATTTTGGTTTTGGGAGGGGATTACTGCTGTTGTTGTTATTTAAGAGTCGCTTTTCAAAATGACATTGTTCTTGTGACCCACTTAACGCAGTTGTTTGAAGTAATTGGATTCTTTTGAACAATTCGCAGTGAGGCATAAGAACAGTTAATATCAAGTTGAAAAATAGAAAGCCTTCGTGACGTCGGCGAACATCAAGAGAAATGTTTCATCCATTTTGCTTATTAGATGAAAAATGACTATTTTTTATGTTGTTTAATTAAGGGAGAAGGATAAAAAGGAACATAGTAATTTATGTTCTCTATACAATCAGCAATATACAGAGTCAACCAAAAATGCTTGAACACATTTAAATATCCTTAACTTCTGTTTAATCTTAATATATATATATATATATATATATATATATATATATATATATATATATATTAGCGATTATATATAGAGAAGTTATGTACATGTTCTAAAATATAATTTATAATAAATATTCACAGCCCTATATAGAAAATTTTATATCGAGCACTGTTTTAAATTAATGTTTTGGACGTGGAAAGAATTCTTCGTTCTGTATTCACTCGGATATATATATATATAAACACACAGATATATATATATATATATATATATATATATATATATATATACACGCATCGGCCATTCAATATTGAATTAGAGCACTATGGCTATTAGGCGTGTATAATGATATACGCGCAAAAAGTCTGCCTTCTTCTACCGAACGCTCGTAGCCCAGAGGGAGAATCGCCGACTGACGCCAATTCGGTCGGGTTTCAATCCTTGGTTAAAAAGCAATCGGAGTCTAACCGTACTGATGATCTGTGATACAGCGAAACTGAACTGGCTGCGGATGACTATATATATAAGCATTTTATCAATCATTGTAATTAAAAATTACAATATTAAGTTCTACTTTGTATCGAGGACTCTTTATAAAAGTAAATACTTGAACGGGGGGGGGGGGGTTAATTTATTTTAATATATATAGCATGTGCGTCGTGGTGCACTGGATATCGGCTCGGAACGAGACATCGAAGGAGCTAAGTTCGAATTCCAGTTGAATTCCTTGCATTCACTTACGCGCAAAAACCATTGGGAAAGTTATAAATGCGTCTCTTTGCTCCAGGTATGGGTTAAATCACAGGGCAGGTTGGGATCTATAGCCTTCTATAGTCTATTACAGGAAGCAATGGCAACCTACTGCGGGATAATCATCTGCCCAGTCAGATCGCTCAAGCATGTATCACGTAAGGCACATAACTAACTGATTATATATATATATATATATATATATATATATATATATATATATGGTGTCCTTCATTTATAACGGAGGTACGTTCCTATGATACGTCGTAACTCGATTATCCGTGTAAGTCGGAACTACTCGCGATTTTCCGTGAATAAGCACTTACGTCACACACCTATGATAACGCTATAGTAAAGGAATAATCCAAAACATTACAATACATTTCTATGACATGATTTGAAAAACACATGGAGAACATGAATATAATACATATAATGAAATGAAAATAATACATACAAGGTTTGTCTGAAAAGTAACAAATCTGATGTCAATTTATTTTCATGCCAAATAACAAACAAAATGGTTTCCCCTTCAAATTAATCCTCTCGGTTCTACTACTTTTTATCGTCCTTTTCTGCGAGTCTTCTGTACAGTGCTGGAATAATTCTTTTTTGATGCCTCTCAGCCCTCTTGATGGTCTCCAGGCCTTCAAAACAGGATTCCATAATGATTCCTTTGAAGTTGGGAAAAGAAAAATGTCACAAGAAACAAGATCTGGTGAATAGCCAGGTTGTTCCAGTATGACAATGTTCTCGGAAGGCAAAAGTAATGTTCTCGACTTACAACAGAGTTCCGTTCCTATGATATGTCGTAAGTTGATTTCTCATATAATTCGGAACGGATCTGTGAATTTCCGTGATTAAGCGCTTACGTCACGCACCTATGCTAACGCGATAGTAAAGTAGTAATCTAGGACATTATTGCACATTTCTAGGACATATGATTATATAATTAAAACAAAAAAAAGTCTCATGGACGACATAAGTATAATGAAATGAAAATGTTTAAACAGCTTGTATATTTATTACCAGCAATGTCACTGGCTCTTTGTAGATGTGATGAGGAAGCATAAGACCTTGTCTATTTTGTAATAATCGAAATCAGCAGAAAAGCTGCAGAAAAAAGAAAGACGTGAATTTGTGTCGTATGTACAAGACAAACGGCATCTTACAAAACAAGATTAAAGAAAATTGCGTCGTAACCACGAATCATCGTACATCGGGACTGTCGAGACTTACATTAATGTTTTGTTCATCGAACATCTGATCTAAGTGCTACAATACCTGACGACAGCAGCGATAAGATAAACTTGGAGAATGAGTTACTAAAGGGAATTAACTGAAATTCAAATATTCAGAAAAGGCATGGCACATGGAATTAGAGCAATCTACCCCCGTGGATGATGTGCGTTGTGGTACAGTGGATATCGGCTCGGAACGATAGGTGACCGTTTGGAAATACTTGGCGCTGTAATCTTGGATTTGAGGCTGATGTAATAAATAACAGCCCAAATACCCCTGGGAAAGGTATTAATGCGTCTCTTCCTTCCAGTTATGGGTTAAATAACAGGACAGATTGGGTTCTATAGCCTTGGTCGGCAACCAGTCTACCGCAGAAAACAATGGCAACCTACTGCGGGATAATCTTCTGCCCAGTCAGTCATGTCTCTTTCAAGACATGATCGCCCAAGCGTGTATCACGTATGGCACTTAACTAACTGACTGACCCCCGTGGACTAAATAAAGGGTTCGGTTCGAAATTCCAACATATATTAACTGAAGAAGGCCGGAGCGTACAACGACCGAAACGTCGGGAATATGATAATAAAGATGAGGACAACAGTCTGAACGATGTAAATAGTATAAATACTTCTTATGTTTTGTAGCTCTTAGTAATGATTTTTTTTAATCATTTCCATTCCCCAATTAGGGATCTTACGCTTTGTTTTCTTCTGTCTCTCTTGAGTTTAATATGCAATTTGACTCGTTTTCTTATTTTCCAATAATGTTTACGCTGTACAAAGCCCAAGAGCTATTCGAGGTAGATTGATTTAGAGGCGGAGTTTATGGACATAGGGGTGAGATAAAGGATAATTCTAAGTTTGAACAGATTGTTGTAATCGATGACTTATCCTCTAGGAAATCTCTTCCACAAATTAACCGTTTGTAGAAATAAGTTGCTTGAGTGGAACGTGAAACTCATCAATGAAAAACGAAGGGCAATGACCATGGTTCGATAAAATATGCGTGTCATGGCGTGTTTTATTTTGTTCGAATACCTTCCATATTTCTATAAATGATGTACTCTCATTTTTAAGGTCCACCCTGTATAAGGCCCGGGGTACAATCGAGGTAGAAAGTTACGTTAAAGGCTTGTTTATACGGATAGGAGGAGAAGAAAATGGCTAATGTTCAGCTTGAATAGATTAAGGTCTTCGTGATCGGGGAAACTTTCTCGTGGTTAGCCTGTTTCCCAGAGCAGCGATTTACAGGAAGCAGTTCGAGTGGAATACGGAGAAAATATGAGTGGTGTGTTACAATGTAAGTAGCATGGTGGGTCCTAGTCGTAAAGGTTAAACTTAGCAGAACTAGAGAATGTAGTTCGTCTGAGCACTTTTCATGGAAGTAACGATATAACACCTATTCAAGTGTGGAAAATAATTTGTCACCTACATTGATTCAAAGACACTTTTGAACTTTATAAGGACTTCAAAGTAAGCACTGGGCACCTACCACCTAAATAAAACAACAGTACTCAATTTTTGGCCTGATCTGGCTGTTATAAAGGTAAAGGATAACGGATGAAGGATAGGGATATGACAAGAAATTAATAGTTAGTATGGATAAGAGGGAAAGATAACTGTTAATCCGACGTTTTTATTACTTCAAACGTTATTAGAGTAGGTACTTCTTATTTGAAATAGACGCTCCCCTTCTTTATTCATTCAACAGTGTATGTTACGGTTATCGGGTTGCTCATGGACAAATTTAAGCAACCAAAATGTGTTTTCCCACTGCAATGAGGGGTCCCATGCTCAATTGCAGATTAAACATTAAAGTGATCTTCTAAAAAGCAACATACTCAGTGCATTAATTTCTCACCCTAATGAGTCTGACTATAATTTCTCACCCTAATGAGTCTGACTATAATTTCTCACCCTAATGAGTCTGACTATAATTTCTCACCCTCATGAGTCTGACTATAATTTCTCACCCTAATGAGTCTGACTATAATTTCTCACCCTCATGAGTCTGACTATAATTTCTCACCCTAATGAATCTGACTATAATTTCCCACCCTAATAAGTCCGACTATAATTTCTCACCCTAATGAATCTGACTATAATTTCTCACCCTAATGAGTCTGACTATAATTTCTCACCCTCATGTGTCTGACTATAATTTCTACCCTAATGAATCTGAGTATAATTTCTCACCCTAATGAGTCTGACTATAATTTCTCACCCTCATGAGTCTGACTATAATTTCTCACCCTAATGAATCTGACTATAATTTCCCACCCTAATAAGTCCGACTATAATTTCTCACCCTAATGAATCTGACTATAATTTCTCACCCTAATGAGTCTGACTATAATTTCTCACCCTCATGTGTCTGACTATAATTTCTACCCTAATGAATCTGACTATAATTTCTCACCCTAATGAGTTTGACTATAATTTCCCACCCTAATGAGTCTGACTATAATTTCTCACCCTAATGAATCTGACTATAATTTCTCACCCTCATGAATCTGACTATAATTTCGATGTAAAAAATGCTACTTTATTTAAAAAAGGTAGGTAACTTACTATGACGAAAAGGTATAGAAATTGCTTTAATCAGTAGACTATCCACAGTAAATTATCGTCCAGCTTCTTACAACATTTCACATTTCGTGGAAGCTCTTCTGTTATCACAATATGGGGGACTTTTTAACAAAAAACATAAAAACATAAAAAAAAGGAAATAAAACTCGATAAGCAACGAAAAATGGGGAAAAAAAAAGACACTTACTAGGGAACATAACGAGAAAAGAGGGCTTGGAAAATCTGATATTTACGGGACAGATTGAGAACAGGAGTAACACAGCAAAGCAACTCGTAACCTTGGTAGTGAGATTTAGTAAATGTATAACGGAACGTGATTTAGGAGAAATAACAAAAAGACAAAATTTATTAAGGGCTACGAAGACAGGAAATTGTGGAGAACCATGATTGCCTACATCCTGAACAGCTACGGCATATAGATAGATAGATAGATAGATAGATAGATAGATAGATAGATAGATAGAGTATAGGGAACGCTAAACTTTATACTCTAACATAAAAGTCTCTGAGTAAAAAGTAAGATTTGACTTTCAACTATGACTTCTATTATCTATACTTTATCGAACTGTCGTCCGTGCATTGAATATTACTGCAATATTTGGTCTGGTGCTTCGGGTATAGACCTCGAGATTCTCGACAAAAAAAAAAAAATTAATTAATAAATTAATAAAATAAGACGTGCCTGTAATTACTATAGATGTTCGAACGAGATACGTTCATGCGTTAAAACAGCTCAGACCTTCACAGCTAGGATACGCATGCCATCTCCATGGTGTTAAACCATCGCGTTTTTTTTTCGTGTAAGTTTTTTGTTGGGTGGGTGGGGGTAATCTGCCTGAGTGGAACTTGACTTTTGACAACTTCTCCCCAAAAAGTTTTGCTTCGTGAAACAAACTCCCGAGAGAATGCTTCCCTGACAAATACACGAGCCTGATCAGGAACAAGATAGGTGACCGTTTGGAAATACTGGGCGCTGTAATCTTGGATGTGGGGCTGATGTAATAAATAACAGCTCTAATACATAAAAGAAAAATGTGGAGAGCTATGATCATTTAAATATTGAAAGAACACGACAGCAAAAATATCTGTAGGTAATTCCAATTGTTTAACAATAACTTTCAGACTTTTCGTCATGATAAGAAAATACTTATTTAGAAACACTGATAAATAAAGATCTATGCATAAGGAATTCGTGAAGTTTATAATACATCACCCAAAAAGTCCCGGGCCTGATATGTAGATGGCGCTTTTAATTTTAAAGAAGTCCATAAGATTTTTATGAAGTACTAACCTTCAAATAGCACGTGACAAAATTTGGACCCAATCGTATTATTAGTTTCCAATTTTATTGCTATTTAACTGAAGCTACTGTTGCAAACTTTCAGTTTGCAACAGTAGCTTCAGTTAAACAATGGAAAAATCTGAATTTCGAAACAATGAATTTGGAAATTTGGAAAACAATGGAAAAATTTGAGTTTCGTGTGTTGATAAAGCATTGCTTTCTGATGGGAGAAATACTGTTCAAGCAAAGCAATGGTTTGGTAAGTGTTATTTAAACTCTGCACCGTCGGAAACAACGGTTAAGAGGTAGTATGCTGGCTTTGAACGCGGTCGTACAGATAAAAATGATGTTGAGCGCTCAGGTCACCAAAAATGGGCAGTTTTCCCGGAAAACACAAAAAATCCATAAACTCTTTTTGGCCGATCGTAAATTAAAGTTGCGTGAGATAGCAGAAAAGTTGAACATATCAGCAGGCAGTGTATATACCATTTTACATGAACATTTGTCAATGAGAAAGCTGTATTCAAAGTGGATGCCGCGTTTGCTCACTGTCGATCAAATACAACAACGCCTTGACAATTCAGAACGTTGTTTGCAACTATTTCAACGCATTAAGAAAGAGGTTTTTGTAAAAATACGTGACATTGGATGAAGCGTGGATCCACCACTTCACTCCGTAGTCAAAAAGGCAATCAACTTAGTGAACAGCAGCAGGTAAAAGCCGTCCATAGCAACCAAAGACGAAAACATCAGCAGACAAGTTTTTGGCCTCCGTATTTTGGGATGTGCAGAGTATTTTGTCCATCGATTACCTTGAGAAAGAAAGAACCATCCAATAGCGAATATTTATACAGCATTATTGGTGCGTTTGAAGGAAGAAATTGCTAAAAAAAACTGCCACAAATGAAGAAGAAAAAGTGATCTTTCACCAAGACAATGTACCGTGTCAGAAGTCGATCGCAACGATGACAAAACTACATGAATTGCACATCGAATTGCTTCCACAGTCACACTATTCTCCAGATATGACTCATAGCGATTACTGGCTGTTTGCAGTCCTCAAAAGAATACTCCAAATAAAGAGAATTGGTTCCAATGAAGAAGTGATATCGGAAACCTAGGCGTATTTTGAGGCCAAAGAAAAGTCGTTCTACAAAAAAAGGCATCGAATTGTTAGAGAAGAGTTGCAATCTGTGTGTCACCCTAGAAGGAGACTATGTTGATAAATAAAGTCGATTTTCGCCTAAAAGTTATTTTATTAGTTAGGCCCGGGATTTATTGAGTGATATGTTACCACTGTTAAGAGTAAAAAATATTACAATTCCCATTTAGCAGAGAACGCGGGCGTCCCTCAAGGTTCTATCCTAGGTCCCACGCTATTTCTGATCTACATTAATGATCTCCCCGACACCATTAGATCCCAAGTTGGCATGTATGCCGACGACACAACAATCTACTCCCGCATCGATCAGAAACCAGGTCTGGACGACAAAGTGAACCTCGCTGCCGCACTGGAAAGGGACCTCCAATCCGTAGTGACCTGGGGTAGGAAATGGTTGGTAAATTTCAATGCCTCCAAAACAAAGCTGTTATCAACTAACCACCATAGACTATCGCATCTACCTCCCATTAGCATGGGACAGGCTAGCCTCCCAGAGAGTAAAATACTACGCCTCCTTGGCCTTACACTCTCGGCGGACCTCAAATGGAATGACTATATTGAATCCATTGCCAAATCTGCTGCTATGAAAGTCGGCTCTCTGTGCAGGGCCCGGAAATTTTTCCCACCTGAAACTATTCTGCACATATACAAATCTACCATCCGCCCGTGTATTGAATATTGCTGCCATATCTGGTCGGGTGCCCCTGCTGCTCTCCTTGGGCTTCTTGACAAAATACAAAGGAGGATCTGTAACGTGGTTGATACTAACTTGGCAGACCGGCTGCAGCCGCTCTCACACCGGCGTGATGTAGCTTCCCTGTGCCTCTTCTACAAGTACTTTCATGGCTTCTGCTCCGATGAGCTTAGATCACTGGTGCCGCCCAAGCACGAATTTACACGAGATACTAGATTAGCAACTAGGTCCCACCCTTTTACAGTTAAACAAATAAGATGTAACCGTAAATTCTACTCCAACAGCTTCTTTTCTCGCGCTTCCCGCCTGTGGAACTCCCTTCCACAAGTCTGCTTTCCCGACAGTTACAATCTCCAGGTGTTTAAATGTAGGGTCAATAGACACCTCCTATCACACTAACTCCCAACTATTCTCACAACACTCTCATCTACCCAACCCTCATTCTCGGTATCCTCACCCGCCTATCACCCACCCTCTGTTATGTCCTATATTTAACCAGCCTTTCTCCTCTCTACGTAGCCCCCTGCACAGTAGTGGCAGTGACATGCCTTGCTCGGGGTGAAACGCTTATAAAAAAAAAAGAAAAAAAAAAAGAAAAGTTTTTCAAAGCTCGTATTAATTTTGGGGTATAATAGGCTAAGATTAATGGAGATATGATTTTTTCGGAAAAGATAAAGAAATTGTTGTTTTATTAGTTAAAACCGGGATTTATTGAATGATGAAATACGGTTTGCACAAAAGACGTATCAAACGAAAAGAACAACTTATAAAATTGATATTTTAAAAATGTTTACAGGGCCCTTTTATTTAAATATACAGAAAATGGCGTTACTAATAAACATACACAATATGACTTTATTTTGTGCATTCGTTTTTTAATTTAGACTTATTCCAGTTGTTAGACATTTTCCCTTGGTTTTGTTAGAGAGAATAATCAGGCTCGACTGGTACATGACGGAAATAATCAGGCCTGATTGAACAAAGAAACAGATGCTTGGAAGACGGAATTGTTAATCAGAAAACTACAACAGACGCCTTACTTCCTGCATGTGGGTGGTTATTCAGTGTTTTCCAAAAACAAGAAAAAAATATCTCACACAAATATGCACACATTATATATATATATATATATATATATATATATATATATATATATAGGTACCTACACTCATTTTCGATATCTAAAATTTAAATTGGATTTTTTAAAATAAAAAGTTTTCTTGAAGCTTTTATTTTAGTTTTAATCGAAAGCTAAATGATTAAATTTACAATTTCCAGTAATCAAAATACACTGATGCATTTTAAACAGAAATTATGTTGGTTGGAATAAAAGAAATCCTATTTTTTTTTAATCTTACAATTCTTCTGCCATTTTAAAGCGATCGACACATTTGTAAACAAAAGTTAATTCTCGGTTTTTAAAAATCTTGCAAAAATAAAAATCTTGCAAAAATAAAAATGAGCAAATTTAACGTTAAATTAATCTGATTTATGCAATTATTACTTATTTATAACGTGAAATTTAGAATAAAACTATTTCTTAATCACAGAGTTGAACTTTTTGACCTGTCCGCAGTATATCAAATTTGTTGACAGATTGTCAGATTATAGATAAAATAAGGGTATGGCGATCACAAGTGACATAATTGTACAATTGTTTTTCTGGTAAGTGAAGGAAACTCTGATCTTTTAATTTGCACATAGAAATTACCATAAAAAAACTTCAAACAGAAACCAAAAAAAAGAATCTTTAAAAGTAATGATTGAAAAATTATTTCATTCATTTGTGAATAAGTCCTGAAAGTTTCGTTAAAATCTAACAATTATTTGATATTTGCAAGTATTTCCAAATTAATGTTTGTCACCGAAAAAAAAAAAACTGAATTATGTATTATTACGTTTTCTATTGTAAACTCTCGTAACGATTTGGTTACCTGATAACTAAAATCAAAATAAGAACGTGTTAGAAAGGATTAAAAATTTTAAAAAATTAATTTAAAAATACTTTGGTCCTTTCTCTTCATAACAATATAAACATTTTGATGGAAAAGATCGTTTTTATTACGTTTGGGGCTTTTTTATTCATATTATTTTGTTTTTTTAGCGATTTAGTGGAGGTATATATATATATATATATATATATATATATATATATATATATATATATATATATATATATTATTATTATTATTATTATTATTATTAAATAACAAAAAATGAATAGATATATATGAGATATAAATACCTTATCTCTGTTGTTCTCAAATTTATTACCATATTCACGACGTTTTGGCCGTTGTACACATGGCCCAGTGAATAAAAAATTGGCCCAGACTTCGCCAAAACTCTACTTTTGTCAACCTTCGGGTGGATAGGAACCCAGACGACAATCTACAGAATGGCAATCTTGCTGGGGTAAATAGACGAGTGCCCGACCTCACTTATGCAGGATCTACGGGGAATTTGTCCAAGATATTTTTTATTAAAACTGGTCCTTGATGTAAGCTTTCAGCTCACAGTTTCAAAAAAAAAAAAAAAATTGTCTTTATTTTTACATGAAATTAAAGCAAATATAAGACACTTAGAACGGCTCATGATCAAACATAATAGACATTTTCTGTCTGTTATATTTAATTTAACAATATATGTTTATATATATATACATGTTCGTCAATTTTTTATATATAATTTTATATATTAAAAATGTTTTCTGTATTCATACCCCCTATCAATATCATTTTTCTTTATCCGATCTTTCGTTTTATTCCTGTGGTAAATTTTAACAAAAATTAATTTGATCTCAACAATATGCAGACGTAATTTTACGTTAAATTTTAAAACGTAAATTTTCTGAAAAACTTTTGATAAAACAGAATGATATATCATGTTTGTTTGTTTCTCTATTTCACCTTTCCCTGCATTTTTTCTTTATTTACACCCTCCATGTCTAACAATTATCACGTCTGCATACCCAACGTACATTTCCTCGCTCTCTCTCATTTTTTTAATTTCTCCCTCCTCTCTCATGTACCTTCCTCTATCTCCTCTTTGTTTTGTTTTTCCTTTTTCCCATCATTTCCATCTTCGCTACCCCCACTTCCGTTCCCGAGACACGCTTGTTTTAAATTTGTTTACACATATGTAATCTTTAAATGTCCTTTTCAAAGATCGAGTTTGAATCCATTTTGCTATCTCTTTGTTTTCCATTCCTCTTCTCTACCCTCTGTAACAGCTTCTAGACGCCAGCATTCTAGCATACCCTACCCTCTCTTTATTCACCCCCCACTTTTCTTTCTCATTTCTTCCTTTTTCTTTCTTTTTTTAATGAAATACTGGTGTATGAAAAACGTTTTTAATTTTTTCCATAATAAATGAGTCACTGACGAAGCGAATATAACTCGCAGAAATGATCATACGACACATGTGATTTTCGAAATTTTATTTGAATATATATATATATATATATATATATATATATATATATATATTATTTACATCGTTCGCACAGTTGTCCTCTTATTTATTGACATATTCACTACCTTTCAGCCGTTGGACCCTCTAGCCTTCTTTAGGCGATATACGTTGAATTTTTTAACTGAAGCCATTATTACTACACCAGGGTAGATTCTTCTATTTCCAAGTACCATGCCTTAGTTGGATATCACAATTTCAGTGAATTCTCTTTTGTAACACAAATCTCCAAGTTTAGTTCCCCCTACCGTGGAGAGTTATTGAAATCACATCTCCGTATTTAGCTGAGCTTTCCCACAAAGATGGGATGTGGCACAAGTCCGATTTTATCTTGGGACATTCCGAGCGCGTACGTTCGAGCAAAAGTTCCCGTAGAGCTTGCATATGTGAGGTCGGGCTTTCCTCTATTTACCCCAAATGAAACTGCCATTCGTCCATCAAGTATGTGACGCGTTGCTTTCCTCAGTCACTCTTTCTTCCTATCTGACCTGTAATTATCAGATTCTCCAAACTCTCCTTCCTCATTACAGGTTCCAGGAACTTCAGTTGTCTTTTTTGAAGTTAAGTATTAGTTTTCTTTTCGTTTCCATCTTCTCCAAAAGCCCATCGTTGCTCATATGTTCGGTCCCTGGTATACTCAGTATCTTTCTGTAGAACCATATTTCAATTTTTTTTTTTAATCACCCCGCGCAAGGCGGTAATGCCACTGATGTGCAGGGGGCTACGTAAGAGTGAAAAGATTGGAAAAGAGAAAGCCGGAAACCACATCCTAAACAGGAAACAAGGGATGAGCCTCTTCACCTGTTCAATAGACGTGGGTGGAGTTTGAACCGGGTGATAGTTTAGTCTATCTACTCCAATTTTTTTTTAAGACTGTTATCATCCAACCAATGAAATAATGTTAACAAATTAGGGGATAACAACAAAAAAATATCTCATTCCTACCCACGGGCTTCTTGAAATGATTAGTTTGCAACTCCTGTATGAATTTATTTTACAAATTATGCATTCATTCCATGTCGACAACAGAAGAATACTCAGAATTTTGAAAAAAATAATTGACTGAAGCTGATCAATCTGTAGAATGCTATTATATTTTTCTGAGTTATTTTGAATACTCGATTTTACTGTCTTATAAATGGAAAGTAAGTGGTGCTATTTCCACGCTTGCAAGACTAGATCTTCTAGAGAAGATTTCAGTTTAAAGGTCGGCCAAAATTACTAATTCAATTCAACACTCAAACAAGTGTAAAGAAGATTCGGAAGCGTCTGGACGAAGCGAATTCAGGTGGAGTCTTAAAAAATGATTAGAACATGGGGATTATATTGATCTTTCGGATAATTTGTACTCCACAAAAAGATGACCCACAAGAAGACTCGTTTCGCTGAAGAAAATTTGCCAATGATTACTGGGATATAGTTTCTTGGTGAGAAAAAAAAAAAGATGTTTTAGGATATATAAAAAGATATATAAAAAGATATATATATATATATATATATATATAAAGATATATAAAAAGATATATATATATATATATATATAAAAAGATATATAAAAAGATATATATATATATATATATATATATATATATAAAGATATATAAAAAGATGTTTTAGGATATATAAAAAGGTATATAAAAAGATATATAAAAAGATGTTTTAGGATATATAAAAAGATTTTTTTTTTTTTTTTAATCATTTCACCCCGAGCAAGGCAGAAACGCCACTGATGTGCAGGGGGTTACATAAATGTAGAAAGATTAATTAGAAAAGAGTGAGGAGTACAAGCTATTTAGAAAGGAACAATAGAAAGCTGAGAAAGCAGGTGCAATGACAGATACATGGGCGGAGAGAACGTGAAGATTATACAGGGGAGGGGAGAGAGCTAGAGTCCAGTGGTTAGTAGGTGAGTATTAACTTTGCTTTTAAATTTCTGGAGGTCGTAGCCGTCAGGAAAGCAAGAATAGGGGAGTGAGTTCCACAGGCGGGAAATGCGAGAGAGGAAGCTGCAGGAGTAGAATTGTCGTCTGCGTTTGGCTAACCTGACTGTGAATGGGTGGGACCCAGTTGCCAGTCTGGTTGCACGGGTAAACACCTGTAGAGGAGGCATCAGTGACTTAAGCTCATCCGAGCAGAAGCCATGAAAGTATTTATAGAAGAGACAGAGGGAGGCCACATTTCGACGATGGGAAAGTGGCTGCAGACGAATAAAAAGATATATATATATATATATATATAAAGATGTTTTAGGATATATAAAAAGATATATAAAAAGATGTTTTAGGATATAACTATCAACTTTACAATTCAAAAACAAAGATGAAAACCAAAGATCATTCAGTAAAATAAGATATTGACTGAGGCTTATCAGTCCAGGGAAGATTTTAGAGAAAATTTATGAAGCTGTTCCACTATCATTCATCAATGTAAAATAAATAAATAAAAGAAATACCATTTCAACACTTACAAATCGAATCATTCAAAGTAAATTTAACACGGGGTGTTTCAAGAAACAGCGATTGCGATTGTCAATGTTTCTTAGATGAGTTATTTACATTATTTACATTACTCGGATTGTTGTCTCCACTGTTTCGACCATTGTACGATCCGGCCTTCTTCAGGTCATTGTAATTTCGAACCGGATCCTTTATTTCGCTCAACGAGGTAGAATGTTCTAATTCCATGAGTCATGCCGCTTCCAAATGTAACAATATCGATTATTTCTCTATAACTCAACTCTTTTTTTTTTAGTTTTTATTCACTTCTGCAGTAGCCAGGTACTGAACTCGCAACTTTTTGGGTCAAATCATTGAATCCAACCAATGATAGCGATTGTCTTGAATCTAGATACAAATCTAAATTACAAATATAAACATTTAAACAATTTGCAGATATTGAAAAGAATAGATTTATTTTTCACAGTTTATCAATCTTTAGACTAAACTATCGCCCGGTTCACACTCCACCCACATCTATTGAACAGGTGAAGAGGCTCATCCCTTGTTTCCTGTTTAGGATGCGGTTTCCGATTTTCTCTTTTCTAATCTTCTCACTTTGTTTTTTGTTTCTTTTCTTTCAATTGGAGTAGATAAACTAAACTATCGCCCGGTTCACACTCCACCCACATCTATTAAACAGGTGAAGCGGCTTATCCCTTGTTTCCTGTTTAAGATGCGGTTTCCGGTTTTCTCTTTTCTAATCTTCTCACTTTGTTTTCTTTTTTTTCAATTGGAGTAGATAGACTAAACTATCGCCCGGTTCACACTCCACCTACACCTATTGAACAGGTGAAGAGGCTCATCCCTTGTTTCCTGTTTAGGATGCGGTTTCCAATTTTCTCTTTTCTAATCTTAACACTTTGTTTTTTTCTTTTCTTTCAATTGGAGTAGATAAACTAAACGATCGCCCGGTTCACACTCCACCCACATCTATTAAACATGTGAAGAGGCTTATCCCTTGTTTCCTGTTTAGGATGTGGTTTCCGGTTTTCTCTTTTCTAATCTTCTCACTTTGTTTTCTTTTTTTTTCAATTGGAGTAGATAGACTAAACTATCTCCCGGTTCACACTCTACCCACACCTATTGAACAGGTGAAGAGGCTTATCCCTTGTTTCCTGCTTAGGATGCAGTTTCCGGTTTTCTCTTTTCTAATCTTCTCACTCTTATGTAGCCCCCTGCAAATCAGTGGCGTTACCGCCTTGCTTGGGGTGTTATTACTTCTAGCTGGGGTAGAAGAATTGGGTCAATTCCTTTCTCAACGGTATTTTCGCTTGAGTTTAACAAAAGCGGCTCTAAATGTAAGTCGAGTTAAAAGAAAAAGATTTAAAATTTTATAAATTATTCTAATTATATTTTAAAAACATGAACTTTTCCGATTTCCAATTCCGAGCCGTTAACAATTACACTACAGGGACATCCAAATGTACAGCAGCTGGTACTGCTAAGCTGTCAAGAAACTAGGTAGTGACACTGTTTGACGTTTCGCGACTTAGGTTATCGCAAGAGAACCGGTGTTTCGACGTTATACAGCCGTAATCCAGAAGATCCCCTAATGCTATACTTAGCTTGGTTATTATAACTTCTGTTCTTGATAGATTGCAGGCATTAACACGCAACACATCACTCAATAAATACAGGGCCTAACTAATAAAACATCAAGTTTTAGGCAAAATCCGACTTTATTCATCAACATAGTCTCCTTTTAAGGTGATACACTGATTCCAACGTTTTTTCTAACAATTCGACGCCTTTTTTATAGAACGATTTCTTTTTACCTTCAAACTACGTCTCAGTTTCTGATATCACTTCTTCATTGGACCAAATCTCTTTCCCTGGAGCATTCTTTTCATGTTTGTAAATAGCCTGTAATGGCTGGAGGCGACAACAAGAGAAGAGCGTGGATGCGGAAGCAATTCGAAGTGCAATTCATGTTATTTTGCCATCGTTGCGATCAACTTGTGACATGGTGCGTTATTTTGGTGAAAGATCACGTTTTTCTTCTTCATTTGTGGCTGTTTTTCGGCAATTGCTTCCTTCAAACACATCAATAATGCTATATGATAATTGTTATTGTTGATTCTTCCTTTTCCAAGGTAATCGATGAACAAAATACTTTGCGCATCTAAAAATACGGAGGCCAAAACTTTACTTAGTGATGTTTTCGCCTTTGGTTGCTTTAGACGGTTCTCACCTGATGCTGTCCACACAGCTGACTGCTGATTTCACTCTGGAGTGAAGTGGTGAATTCGTGTTTCAGCCATTGTCACATTTTTCAGCAAAAGTTTCTTCTCGTTGTGTTGAAACAGTTCCAAACAACGCTTTGAATCGTCGACGCGTTGTTGTCCTTGATCGACTGTGAGCAAACGCGGCACCCACTTTGAACACAGCTTTCTCACTGACAAATGTTCATGCAAAATGGTGAATACACTGCCTTCTGATATGTTCAACTCCTCTGCTATCTCACCTGCTTCGATTTACGATCGGCCAAAACGAGTTTGTGGATTTTGGGGTGTTTTCCTGGACAGTTGGCGATTTGGGGTAAGCTGAGCGTTTAGCATCATTTGTGTCTGTACGACAGCGTTTGAAGTCAGCATACCATTGTTTCCGACAGAGCAAAGTCCGAATAACACTTATCAAGCAATTGCTTTGCTTGTACAGTATTCTCCCATCAAAAATTCTCGTTTTTCTATTGTTTTGAAAATTTGCAACCGTAGCTTCACTTAAATAACTGCAAACTGACAAATCCGATTGGGCCCAATTTATGCCATGTGCCATTTGAAGGTTAGTACTTTATAAAAATCATATGGATCTTTTTATTAGTAGCGCCATCTATATGTCAGGCCCGGGATTTATTGAGTGATGTGTTATGTGTGGGGCAATCAAGTTGGTCTAGCACCTATTTTTGAATGTGCGTTGTGAGAAATGAGAAATCAGTTAGCCATTCCCTTACGCGCAAATACCATTGGAAAATATATTTTTAATAATCATATCCTCCCAAGGAAGGCAGTACTGTCACTAGTGCGCTGGCGGTTACAATAAGAGGAGAGGGAAGACAGAAAAGAAACAGTACAGGTGAAGTTGAAATGGTAAGAGAGAGGTGGGAGTTACGGGGGTTAGAAGATGACAATTGACAATTTGAACTTTTGGAGATTGTAGCTGTCAGGTAAGCAAACATAGAGAAGAGAGTTCAACGGGCGGGAAGTGCAAAGAAAGAAAATCTAGAGTAGAATTGGTTGTGACGTTTGCCTACTTAGCCGGTAAAAGGATGGGACCTAGTTGCCAATCTAATTGCAAGTATAAACTCATGAGGTCGGGGCACCAAGGAATAAATGTCGTCAGAGCAGAGGCCGTGAAAATACTTGTAGAAAAGACAGAGGGAAACAATATACCATCGGTGAGAAAGTGGGTGATGGCGAGCAGCCAAATCAGAACCAATTGCATTGCAGATCCTCCTTTGGATTTTGTCAAGAACCCCGATATGAACAGCAGGAGCACCCAATCAGATATGGCAACAGTATTCAATGCACAGACAGATGGTAGATTTATAAATGTGCAAGATGGATTCTGACTAGACAAACTTTCTGGCTTGGAACGGTGACCCAACCTTCTTAGCAGTAGTTGTCGAACGAGTATTAATCCATCTCTTCTCCCCCTAGCTATGGGTCGAAAGTAGGACAGATTGTGTTCTATAGCCTTGGTTAGCAACCAGTCTACTGTAGAATGAAATGATAACCTACTGCCTAGTCAGTCATGGATCGAAAGAGACATGTTTACACAAGCGTGTATCACGTATCTCCGTGACTGACAAACCACCTATTTGCATGTCGTTTGCTTGATTTTAATCGTTTGGGTATGGTTCTAGGGGGTGATGCAGTGCGCATCTCCGTTTATGAGTGGAAGGATAGGGGAAACAGTATGGTCGAGTGTTTTATAAACCACAAGAAAGGATAAAGAAAACACCCATTACTAAAAAAGGTTTTTTAAGATCATTTCTAGGACATAGTTTTTAGGTCAAAGTAAAAATTGAAATTTTAGCATAAAAGAACTTTAAAAAAAAAAAAAAGGACACAGCGTATGATGTAAAACTTTCAGTCCTAACAACGAAAGAGAGTGATGGAAACATCATTACATGGGGTTGCATTAGCACAGCACGTAAACGGTGGTGATATTCACTAGGATTGTGGGGAAAACAAATTCTCACATTATCAGTCAATTCTTTGACTAAATCATTTGCCTTCTGCTATTCAACGAACCGAAACATACGTTGAACACCCAATCGGAATGTTTATAAAAAGCATAAGATTAGGATAATGAAATTACTTTTCCAATTGTCTGACCTAAATTTAATCGAATATTTGTAGCAGGAATTGAAAATGACTGTTCATATAGACTCTGAACAATTTGAGCAAGTAGATAATATAATTCGAGTGTTTCAGAAGCCTGAATAAAGGCTAATGAGAACGAATATGAGCTGTATTCGGTGGCAAAGAGACTTCAACTTATAATCTAAAAAGACTGAATATTTATACAAACGTATTTAATCAAAAGTATTGACTATTTATATCGAATAATTTTGTTTTTAACACTACATTTCTCCTTATTACAAGGGTTACTAAGTAGGTACTCGTGTTTGAGAGTATATATATATATATATATATATATATATATATATATAATAAAAACCTATTTCTGTTTTGAATATATATATATATATATATATATATATTCATCTGCAGACAAGCCAGTTTCGCAGCTCTTCAGTGTAGATAGATTATCTGCTTGCTTCAAAGCGGGCTCAAAATCGGACTGATTCTTCATTAGACGGATATCTTGCCACTGCGCTATCAGCATATGGCACAGAAAGGCAGTTTTCATAGCAGGGTATTCACATGATGTAAACAAATAACCTGTAACTGAGAGCGATCAATTTGACAGCCGACCGAACTGCGTTCAATTCATTAACAAATGAACGCAGGATAAAGCCGAAATTAGTTAGTTTTTATGAAATCTACCTATAGTGCTCTATCGATATATATATATATATATATATATATATATAAAACGACACAAAAAAACACTCACATTAGTGTCTATGGAGCTAGAGATGGAGCTTGAGATTTTGTTTTGTTAGCAACCCGTAGCTTAATGGCGAGGACCTTAATTTGTCCTGCTAAAGGTTAATTGTATGTAAAGGAATGAAACGAATTCAACTGTAAATCGAACTCAGTTCTCTGATTTTTTGTATGCACTGCACCACACTGCACATCCCAATACCTTATTAAAACTATCACTGAACAGAGTATTAAATTCACTTTTCTCTTAGGCAGAAGTACGCTTAATCGTGTTAAAACCGTCTTAAAACATTAAAAGTTCATATTTTTCTATCGAGTCTAATCCAAGTAAAAGAAATTCAGAGTAATAGATTAATTCAGAGTTAAGACGTTTGGATGTGCGTTGTGGTGCATTGGATATCGGCTCAGAACGAGAAATCGGGGAGCCGAGTTCGAATTCCAGCCGAATTCATTGTATTCACTTACGCGCAAATACCCTTGGGAAAGGTATTAATCCGTCTATTCCTTCCAGTTATGGGTTAAATAACAGGACAGATTGGGTTCTATAGCCTTGGTCGGCAACCAGTCTACCGCAGAAAGCAATGGCAACCTACTGCGGGATAATCTTCTGCCCAGTCAGTCATGTCTCGAAAGAGACATGATCGCCCAAGCGTGTTTCATGATTACGTGAGATACCATATTAGAGAAAAGTATTAGTCTTTGAACTAAACATTACAATTCAACACCCCAGTAAGTTGAATTGTGTTGCTGGTCCCGCAGTGCGCTATGTGATTTGTGTTTATCGCCACAGGCTTCCTGATATTTTTCTACACGGATCGTAAGATTAGACTGATCTCTGAGGATGTATCAATCTGAAAAATGACTGAAATGTTAATAAAAGCAATCATTTTTTTTTTTATTGTAAATTTCAATTTTAATTCGTGGCGTTCTTTTTATGAGTTGAAAGCTTCAACTTTCTGATGGCTTCAGAACTCTAATAACACGTCTGGCATTTGTGTTTTTGAATGGACGCTAGCGTGCGTAGTACCATTCGCCACACGACCAACTTGCAGTGGGGGGTCTTTTTGATGCAGGAATTGTTTCTTTTTTTTTCTTTTGCTCGGACGCTGTCGACTGTTTTCCCCACTATTGGACCACCATAGAATCATGTTTGAGGTTTAATAACTTCTTTTTTTTTTTTGTGGGGAGGGTGTTGTAGATTGCAATTTATTATGTTATTAAATCATTCTTTTTGCAGGTCAATTGTCAAAAGCAACAAAAAATAATTTTCATTTTTAAGAGGGCCCTGTCCATAATATTATTACACTGTTAAATCGATCTTTGATTTTTTAAGTGAACTCTATTTTAATTTTTTATTTAAACATGTCCATCTCGAATATGATCCGACGTCATTGATAACTACTTACTCCTGTTATTGTTCTTTTGTTTTCCAAATCAGGACTTTCCCAATTAAATAAATAAATTTAAATGTTTTTAATTTAATAATAAAAAAGGATTAAGCTAGTGCATGAAATATAGCACTGCTTCTAATGATGTATTTAATTTAATATCTTCGACGAATATTGCTTACGTACAATTAACCCTAGGATTCTGAAACACTTTGCCTTGCAGCAGGGATTCAAGCAAGCGGCCTGTGTGCTATCTTTCTACGCCAAACAAGTTACCATTTTGATGATCAATATTTTTCCTTATATTTTAATGCTTAATAAATTTGTGACTATCCATACTTTTGCAGTATCAGTATTGAGCTTCACCTACGCAGCAAACGCAAACCGACGATCAAATTTAAGACCAGCAATGAAGGGTAAAATCTCAAACTCTCCCACCACCATTTATACTTTACGAGAGCATAAAATGGGGCTTCTTACTTTTCATTTTATGAGAAATAAATTTGGCAAATCATATTAATGATTAATTTGTTTGTTAAACGGTATAACAGCTCCTTGTGGTTTATTTAATGCTAAAAATTACTTTGTCTTCAGAGCTTTGAAGTAATAAAATATTTCGCAATTAAGTACATATTAGCTGATGCTCAACTTTTGTGCATATGTATATTTGTGAGAGCAAAATTACTAGAGGCAGTCATGCTAGTTTTATTATTTAGTTTTGTTGAAGTTCTATTTTGGGAAAAACAGTTTGATTTAAGAAATTGTAAGATTATTAAACGGATGAATTTCATGAAAGAACAGGTTAATGGGTTCTGTTTAGCGGCTTATCAGCCTGGGATATTTAATGTCGAAATCGAAATATCTTGAACACAATTGTATGCTTTCAACAACAGATTATAGGTATTGTCGGTAATTCTTTTTTATATAAAAATGTACCGCTGATATCTTTATTATAAAAATAGGACAAAAGCTCTATCTGATAGTCAGTCAGTTAAGTGCCATACGTGATACACGCTTGCGCGATCATGTCTCGAAAGAGACATGACTGACTGGGCAGAAGATTATCTCGCAGTAGGTTGCCATTACTTTCTGCGGTAGACTGGTTGTCGACCAAGGTTATAGAACCCAATCTATCCTGCTATTTAACCTATAACTGGAAGGAAGAGACGGATCCCAAGGGTATTTGCGCGTAAGTGAATACAATGGATTCAACTGGAATTCGAACTCGGCTCCCCGGTTTCTCGTTCCTAGCCGATATCTACTGTACCACAACGCACAGCCCTCAATCTGATAGTATTTGCTCTTATAACCTGTTTTATATCTAAAAGCATTGTATAGGAAGCAAATGTCTTTTTGAATTACTTAATATGATTTTGAATGAGATTTGAGAGAAGATTGTTAAATAAATAAACTTTCAAGGAAGCAAGAAAATTTTTAACGACCGAATTAAAACAAAAAATATCAATGTTAAAGAGAAAATGACTGAGGAAGAACAAAAATCTTCAATAAAAGTTAGAATATCTGTGGCAGAGGTAAATCTGGTTTCCGACTGTCCAACAAGATGTCTCTCATTTCTGGAATTTATAATTCTTTTAGTTTTTGGATTTTGTTTAGCGTCATATCAACCTAATTGGAGTAGATAGACTAAACTATCGTCCGGTTCACACTTCACCCACGTCTATTGTACAGGTGTAGGGGCTCATCCCTTGTTCCCTGTTTAGGATGTGGTTTCCGGCTTTCTCTTTTCCAAATCTTTTCACTCTCATGTAGCCCCCTGCACATCAGTGGCGTTACCGCCTTGCTCGGGGTGATATGATTAAAAAAAAAAAGATATCTCCACTAATTCATTCAAAAAAATAATCAACATAGCATGAAGAAAATAAAGGCCCCAAACTTTAAAAAAAAAATGGCCGAAAGAAATAATTTTTGAAAACTCTCAAAAAGTTCAGTTTCCAATTAATATAACTTCTATTTGAAATACACCAGAGTATTTTACTTACTGGAAATCGTAAATTTAACCATTTAGCTTTCAGTTAAAACTAAAATGAAAGCTTCAATGATGCTTTTTATTTTTAGAATTTATTTTAAAACTTAGGTATCGAAAATGAGTGGTGGTACTTAATTTATAGGTTATTTACTGAGGAAATGTTAATATATGGAACAAAATTTTATGGCTTCAACTAAATATATTTTGAACGCAGTTGTATACCTTCAACTACAGAAAAAATGTACTGTTTGTAATTTTGATATAAAATGTATCGTTAGTAATTTTGCTATAAATATGTACTGTTGGCAATTTTTTTTAAAATATAAAATGCATTGTTGGTATTTTTTCTTTACAATCAATTTTTATACTTTTATAGTGTTTATTTATTTATTTATTTTAGGAGATTCTCTATTTGCCCATAGTTTGTACCCTAATAGTACGGGTCGGTGGATGTGAGAACAACAGTAATTAAGAGGTTGTTCCATGCTGCTAAAAACTTCCAGTCTCCCGATCAGAGGTCTTGCTGCTGGATATAATTTATTATCATACCTAGGACGAAATGTGTTTTAAAACTTACGCGTACATTTTAAGATCAACTTTAAGTAAAAATGGAAACAAAAAAGAGACACACTAAGAATCAAAGAAAGACAGCTGGCATTTCTCTTATTTTTTATTATAAAACATAAGTGAACAGTGCACCAACAATGCGATGCCGAGGTAGAAACCAAATATATCCATCATGGCACCCAGGCTGATGAGAGTATACGAGGTACATGCACTACAGCCAAATGTATGTAATATGGTGATACGTTTTTATAAAAGCAACTCATAAAGTTGCAATTTGAAACAAATAAAAAATACCTTCGGTTTGATAAACCAGTCTGCTCAGACGGCCATATGTTGTAAACTTTCTGAAGACTCGACCCCTATTTAATCTAGACAGCCTCATCTTTAAGACTTTCAAATATAACCCTCTTGATACTCAACCATGTTGTTTCTCCGCTATTCCCACTCCTGAGCAGAAATGCACGGAATATCATCCCTTTAGGTCCATATCCAAGAGGTCTTTATCAAGCAACTGGCAAGCAAATATATGGTACTCAATGGGATCTTTACTATAGCCTATCTTAACTCCCCCAGACAAAATACATAAATGATAACGCTACCAGACTATTAGAAAGAGAAACCATGAGAACCAAGCTTAGTATAGCATCACGGCATCTTTCTTCTGGCTTACGGCAATATCACGTTAAAACCCGGTTATGGTACGATCACCGAAGTTAAGCAATGTCGTGCCTGGTAATTAGCAAAATGGATGACTTCTGGGGAATAACAAATTTTGTAAGCTTGAATGTGCGCTTGGTGCAAAGAATAACGGCTCGGGATTGGAAATTGGAGTTATAATTCCACCCCGGTTTGTTACATTCATTTACACTTGGGAAATATGGGAATCTACTTCTTCTCTGTCTCTAGTTATAGGTTAATTCGTAAGATTATATAAATAAATCATCATTATCCCTTACAAATGTTTACAATCTAAAAATAATTTCAGGCTTTAAATAACCTCCAAAAGGTTGATAATACCTAAAAAGATTCTTCTAATTTTTCACCTTCTTCTCCATCAATTTTTCTTTTGCTTTGTTTTTTATTATTATTTTATTCTTTCTTCATTTGTTTCATGTGACCCATGAATGTAACTTTAAATTTAACGCCGTTCCCCTGCATCTTCAAGTGAACTAAAGAACATGACCTTTTCCTTTCTTCTTCTTTCTTTTTCTTGTTATTGTTGTTACCATTATTGTTGTTTTTATTTTGTTTTGCTTTCTGTCCATTGCAATACATTGCCGAGTCGGTACCCGATGCCCCATGTTAAAGCAAATTAATGAATCCATGAAATCTGTTTACACAAATACTGATGTGAAATGCCTAACAAATATAGTGTTTTGAATCTTTTGCCAATAGGGACTACCAAAGACCTTGTTAACGTTCTTGATGTGGCTTTTTTATGTTACCCAACATTCCAATTATTACAGATCATGATACTGCATTTTTTTCAATTTCAAAATCGTTCCATTTACATATCTCGTGTAATTAACATTATTTGAAGGCGCTGCCATATCAACGAGAAAACGTGTGTTTTATTTTAAGTATTTCACCGCCATATTTTGTCTATTAGCGTTTATTTGCCTGTCTGTCTGAATGATAAAGTCCCAACGAACATTGCCATCACGGTTTTCTGTGATCGATTAAGCATGATGTTCATACTGTTTTGTTTTTGTGGCTCACAGTAATATTGACATATCGTCAAATAAATACACTTTCTCCTCTTATCTATTCAATCTTTCTACGTCTTTAGTGTCAAGTTTGAACAACCAGACACTAAGCGGTCAATAATACCAATATGCTATTCACATAATCAATATTGTGTTTGCACCAATTTTATAATAATAATAATAATAATAATAATAATAATAATAATAATAATAATAATAATATCCAACAGAATAATTGACGTAAATCTTGCAATATTTTTCAAGAAGAGCGCTATTTTAAAAAAAAGAAGACAATGTTTAATGATGTCTAGCAATATTTCGACAGCATGTCGGTCTTTATATGTTTAAAAGTTGCATACAAGCATTAAAAGATATCTCAGTCTTTGTAGAAACATAATCTGACATGAGAAAAACGGTTATAATAGGAATCAACGCTACAAAACTAATGCAACGTAACTAGCACGAATGGAATGCAACTTAAATGTAAATAACAAGTAGGGATACTGCTCTTCTTGAACTTTTTTTTATTAGTTGATTAGCTAAGAAGAGTAGTTAATCAAATAATTTATTATCAGTGTAATGGGACTCTCTAGTCAGTTTGTTATATTCACGAAAATACGATCGTTAGTTGACTTAAGAAAAAATTACACCCCGGGTTTCCCACTGTGAAAATGGCATGGCGGATCCTAGCTTTGAAAATCTGAGCTGATGAAAGTAAGGAATGTAATTTATCCGAACATCTGCCATTGTAATAACGATATAGTAGTGATAGGCTAGTAACGTTTTGTTTTAAGGTGGAGAATAATTAATCACCCAAAAGGCCGTGTAAGTGCCTTTAAACACTGTGAAAGCTGAACCCGCCCTGTGGTGACTGCATTAAAACAATTTTTGTTCTGACTTATAAAGTTTATGGCAGAGGGAGATGGGTAGTTTCTGGAGCAATACGATGAGCGGACCATTCTTTATGCATCTTTGTTAACGGTTCAAACACTATATATATTCGTCTATAAACCGATTTCACGTATAGTGTGACCCCTGGTTTCTTTTTAACACCCCCAGAAAAAAAAATCTGCCTGTGTTTTGTGTTTTCATCAGCGAAAATGCATCCTTTTCAAAAGAAATACCTGTGTATAAAGCGATCACATATATTTTGGCGTGAAAGACTAATCATAAAACTCGCACTATACTCGTGTATACAGGGTGCGATGAATAAATTATCGTCTGAATTACGCAAAAATGAAAATAACACTGACATCACATCTAAACAGGTACAGTTACCAAAATAACAACAAAATATCTTGAAAAACTAAAGATCAAATTTATTCAACAAAACTGTCATTTGCTTCAACCACGTCTTCCAGATTAAATGAGAATCTTCTGCATCTTTTCTGGACGGCCCCCTTGTTTAAGTTGGTGACTGCTGCCATAATCCTTGCCTTCAATTCATTTTTGGTATTACACGGAGTTTTATTGATCTCTCACTCAACTGAGCTCCACACATAGTAATCAAGGGGGTTGCAGTCTGGGGAGTGGCCAGTTGTAAGAAATGATATGATCGCAGAAATTACTGAATGTTCCTACTAGTGTGGCATGAGGCAAAGTGCAATTGGCAGACATAGGGTTTTCCAGCAGCCACCCTCTTGACTTAGAGCAGCACGACCTCCTCAAGGCAATTGACGTAGGCCCACGTGTTGAGTCTGAAAATTTAAACATTGCATCCTGTATACACTTCTGGTCAGGAGTGAGCTTTAAACCTAATTACTACTACAAAATCACTAAAAAAAAAAACAAAAAAAAAAACAAACCGCATAGTATAAATAAAAAAAGGCCCCAAACATTAACAAAAACGAACATTTTCCACGAAAATGTTTATGTTATTATCAAGAGGAAAGATCAAAGTATTTCTTGAATTATTTTTATTTTATTTTAATTCTTTCTAACACGTTCGAAATTTTAGTAAAATCAGTTTTTCATTTTCGTTAGCGGGGAGCCAAAGCGTTACAAGAGTTTACAATGGAAAACGTACATAACTGATTTTTCCGGTGACAAACACATTAATTTGGAAATTCTTGCAAAAAGCAAATAATTGTCGGATTTGAATTAAACTTTCAGGACTTATTTATAAATGAATGAAATTATTTTCAAAATCATTATTTAAAAAAATATTGGTAAAAATATATTTTTTCAACTGTAATCCCACCCCCTCCACGTAAATTCATTAAATTTCAAGAACTTAAATTCTGTAGGCAAAATTGGTTTTAGTTGTTAAACGTAGGACTCATTGGGGAATGTAAATCATGTATTATTTGTTTCAACTATTTAACCCCTTTTACCGAAAATCTGCTCCGAATAGTAAAATAAAAAATGTAGTAAAACTACGATATATTTTAATCAAATAAGCTTTGAATTGCTTTCATAAATAATACAAATTAAGGACATTATAGTCCTAAGAAAAAAAAATTTTTTTTTCGATGACTGATTAATCATTTTGAAAGAATTGATTTTTTTTTAATTATAAGAAATTATAACGTTTCAAAAATATTTTTTAAATATTTTAAAGAATTGTAGACGTTATGTTGGTAAGTTATTAAGTGAAGACTATATTTACTAATGAATCCAAAATTGAAATGTTTAATACAATTAATCCAGCCATCGTATTTCAAAAATTATTATCTTTTCTTTTTTTTTCTTTTCTTTTTTTTTTTTTTTTTTTTTTGTATATTTGAAGTTTTGTTTCACGGTTTCTTTCTCTTACATGAAAAAAAATCTTACAAATTATGATAACGTTATGGCTACTCCGGTAGCCATAACGTTATCTTATCTCGCATCTGTCATCACATTTCATTTACGAAGGAAAGGTCAGAAAGTTCAACAATTTGTTTAAGAAATAGTTTTATTCTAAATGTCATGCTATAAATAAGAAATTATTGTGTAAATCAGATTAATTTAACATTAAATTTGCTAATTTTCCAAAAATAATGTGTTACAGACGTAGATTTTATTTTGCAAGATTTATAAAACCGAGAATTAATTTTTATTTACAAATGCGTCGCTCGCTCAAAAATGGCCGAAAATGAAAAGATTTTTAAAAAATGTAAAAATTTAAAGTCCCAATCAATGTAATTTCTGTTTGAAATACACCAGAGTATTTTGATTACTGGAAATAGTAAATTTTTTCATTTCGCTTTCAATTACAACTAAAATAAGAGTTTCAAGAAAACATTCTTATTTTTAAATATGGAGGTACCTATTTAAACCCGAAATGGATTTGAGGCCAAGAGCCACTTTGATAGTATGAATACTTATCAGGATTGGTACAGTTTTCCGATCTGTTCGATAGTGTTTAAATAGTTTTATTTTTGGATATGTTAAATTATGTCAACCAGTTTTCTTCCTATTGAACTGTGGGACTAAGGTCAGATGAGAGATCCGCTTCCAGCAACTGGTCGTCGAGTTTTTTTTCAGGTGCGTCGATGTACTGTGGTATCATCGGCATATGTTTATTTACTAAGGAACTGAGAGTGTTCTCGGTCAGATCGTTGATATAAATCAAAAAGAGAGTAGGGCCGATCAGAATCTTGAAAAACACCTGCATTCATTTCACGGGACTGAACAACGAACACTTTCATAGACCTCCTTCAAAGGAAAGTTATCCTTATCCTAGATTTGTTGATGATAAAAGACATAGAACCATTTTTTTTTTTTAATCATGTCAACCCAAGCAAGGCATTCTACTGCCACTATAGCGCAGGGGGTTACACAGGGCGATAGACGAGTTAGGATGGACATAGGAGCAGAGTTGGGGAGAATGGGAGGGTTAGTGTGTTAGGAGGTGTTTATTTACCTTACATTTAAACTCCTGGAGGTGATAGCCGTCGGGGAATCAAGCATGCGGAAGGGAATTCCACAGGCGGGAAGTGCGAGAAAAGAAGCTGTTGGAGTAGAAATTGCGGTTACATTTCATCGGTTTCACTATAAAAGGGAGTGGGACCTAGTTGCCAATCTAGTATCTCATGCGAACTCACACTTAGGGGGCACCAGTGATTTAAATTCATCAGAGCAGAAGCCATGAAAGTATTTGTAGAAGAGGCACAGGGAAGCCATGTCACGCCGGTGAGAGAGTGACTGCAGGCGGTCAGCCAAGTCGGTATCAATCACATTACAGATTCTTCGCTCTATTTTGTCAAGAAACCCGAGGAGAATAGCAGTGGGCACCCGACCAGATGTGGCAACAGTATTCAAAACACGGGCGGATGGTAGATTTGTATAAGTGCAGGATAGTTTCAGGCGGAAAGAATTTCCGGGCCCTGTACAGAGAGCCAACTTTCATGGCAGCGGATGTAGCAATGGATTCGACGTAGTCATTCCACTTGAGGTCCGCTGAGAATGTCAGGCCAAGCAGGCGTAGTGATTTACTCTCTGGGAGGCAAGCCTGTTCCATGCTAATGGGAGGGAGGTGCGGTCGTCTGTGGTGGTTAATTGACAGCAACTTTGTTTTGGAAGAATTGAATTTTACGAGCCATTTCCTACCCCAATCCACCACGGATTGGAGGTCCTTTTCAAGCTCAGCTGCGAGGTTCGCCTTATCATCAACATCAGATTTTTGATCGAGGCGAGCGTATACTGTGGTATCGTCGGCGTACATGATGATCTACTATTAATTATAGCTGGTGGGAGAAAAAGAGATCGTTTCAAACCTTTCCAGGGAGTCGTTGTGCGAAAGCGAATACACCAGACTTGGTTGGTGTTTTTGAACTCGACACGCCAATTATGTTTTTTAAAAGCAAAATGAATGAAAGAAAGATCAGGTTTCTTTTTAACCTTCATGAACTAATAACGACGAAGAATTTTTTCAGGGATCGCTTGATCTATATCTTTCCAAGACATTCCAATTTCAGTAGATTTATGCATTTTCCAAAACATCTGGACGCCTTGACCTGGTGTAATGGTTAGCAATATTGTCTCCCTCTGGAATAATTACGAATGAGTAGTGAGTTTGTGTCATATAGGAATAAAGTGTCGCTGCCGACATTTGAGTTTGAACACGGATCGCCAGAGAACAAACATAGTCGACCTCATTTTGATATAATTTTTAATTGTAAAATTAATATATACAGAGGGTGGACAAACTAATGTAAATACCTAATATCATAATTTGGAAAATTTGATTAAACTGTTAAAAGTTTGTTTATTTTAATGTTTGTTGATTTAATATAAGTAGTACTTCATTTTTTTGCTAAACTTGTTGTTTTTTTACATACATTATTTAAATAATTTTATTAAAATCAAGTCAGGACTATTTAAGAATTTTAAGTGATCAACTTCAGTCTATGGTTCAGGAACTGTTTCCAGAGGGAAATACATTCAGGATGATAATGCACCCATTTATACAGCGAAAGTTGTAGCTGAATAGCATGAGGAACATTCTAGTGAAGTAGATAATCTTATCTGACTATCACATTCTCCAGATCTCAATATTGAATATTTATGGTTTATTTTCAATGAACAAGTGAAGAGTCGATATCCTCCACTATCATCATTGAAAGAATTGGAAACTGTTTTAGATTAAGAATAAATAAAAGTTGTTCTGGAAACAATTTAAACTTTGTATTCTGGAAACAATTTAAACTCTGTAACTTTTTTCTGGAAACAATTTAAACTTTGAGTCGATCCCATACAGAATTCAAACTGTAATTATTGTCAAAGGCGGTCCTACCCCATACTGAAACAAATTGGCTTGAAATTTTAAGGTATTTCCATTATTTTGTCCACCCCCTGTATGTAGGGACATAATAAGCATTCACCAAAGAGAAAGTAAAAATTCTGACAGCATCCTTCGAAGGTGTTATTTCTAGTATATACTATACTTTACTAAAGTTTGATCCTTACAGGGTGCCCCATACTTTCGGCCTTGTGCCACCTCTGAGCTAGGCTTAGAAGATCATTTGGGCACATCGACGTGGGGTAATGGTTAGCAAGCTTGTCTAACTAGAATCATTACAGTCGATTAGAGAGTTCGATCCTCACTGGGTGCTCCATATTTTGGGCCTCTTGCTAAATGTAAGCTGCGCTTAGAAAATCACCTCTCCAAGATATTATAGTGGAAAGAAAAGATAAAAAAGCGGGATTTTAAAACTGCTTTAGATTTCATTTCGGAACTCATAAATTATGCTAATTTCACGCCTCCTTTCCAATTTTCTGCACTTTCCCAAAACCATCTACTCTTTCTCTTCCTTCTACTCTCTCTCTCTCTCTCTCTATCTCTATCTCTCTCTCTCTATCTCTCACTCTCTCTCTATCTCTCACTCTCTCTCTCTCTCTCTCTCTCACTCTCTCTCTCTCTCTCTCATATATATACATTTTTATATATAATGGTGATGGGTCAATAAGTCCGTAGATTGAAATGTAATTTCTCTTTGAAATTTTAACTCTCTATATTCGATATTTGTGATTAAAGGAAAAGCGGTCTTATTGATGTAAGTACACGCACAGACACAGACACACACAAATATATATATATATATATATATATATATATATATATATATAGAAGGGTGTATGTTAGTGGTTGAAAATTCGATAAAAGAAAACAAGACATGTGTCGACAACAAAGGTTGGATCTGGTAACTGACGTCATCAAAGCTGTTTGAAGGTGTCGGCGTTGTTTGATGTTGTCTTGATTACCATCGACGTGACTCACGCTTGGGGGTGGGAAGAAAGGACGAATAGAGATGAAACGGTAGATAGAGAGGGTGATTAAAAAACAATGTCCTCCAACTATTATCTCTTCTCTCCTTCTCAATCTTACTCTTTGTCATATCTCTCTCTCCCTCCCCCTCCCCCTCCCTCCCTCTCTCTCTCGTTTTCTTTCTCTCTCTTACTCATCCTTCTTTTGCTTGAATGAACTTTCTCTTGTTATTGCCCTCTCTTTTTTTTTTCTTTTTGTCGATCGATCTCACAAACTCTCACGGTATTTAAAGTTTTCTCGGCTCTTTAACACAAGGAATCTTCGTCTCGTTAATATCAGGAATATTATTATAATTTTTGTTTTTCAGCTTTGAGATTTCTTTTATCTTAAGAATTTAATTGTTTTGCATTTTTTGTATTTAGTTCCATCTGTTTTCTATTTTTCTTTTTCTTTTTTTTTTGTTCCTATCTATCAAAGAAATTTCTTCTTTATCTAGAACAACTTTCTTGTCTGTCATTTTCTTCTAACCTTTTTTTTCATCTTTCACTTTTTTCTTTGACCGTTATTTTTTCCAACATATCATTTCATCCTTCTTTCTTTCTTAGTATGCTTTTTCATTCATTTATTTTTATGCTTATTTTATTTTTTCTTGCTCTCATATATTTTTTATTTTTCTTCTATTTGTTTCTTCTTTCATAATATCTCTTTTTTTGTTTTTCTTCATTAATTTTTGCTCTGATTCTTTCTTATTTTTTTGGGTGCATCGAAGCTTTTTTTTTTATTCTTACATATATTTCTTCCATTCTTTCTTTCTTTTACTCTTTTTTCTTTGTTAATTCGACTGTTCATCCATCATTTATCATTTTATTTACACGCTCATTCTTCCCTTCAATTTTTCTTGATTTCTTTGTCATTATTTTTCCTTCATTCTTTTTCGTCATTTTTTAAGTATTTTTTTCACGTTATCTTTTAAATCATCCTCTTTTTTTTCTTTTTCCTTTTTTCTTTCTTCTCTTTCGTCTTTCTCTTTCGTTCGTTCTTAATATACTTTTTTATTAATCCTTCCACTTTCTTTTATACTTATTTTTTTCTTTCTCTCATTTTCTTTCTTGTCTATTAATTTCTTCTCTCATAAAATCTTTTCTTTTCTTTTTTATTCAGTTTTGATTTGACTCTTAGTTATTGTCTTTCTTTTTATTTACTTTTGTTCTTCACTTCCTTGTCTTTTTCATTCTTTTTTATCTTTCTTCCATCCTTTTTTTCCTTTTTTTTCTTTCTTTGTTAATTTGACTGTTCATTTATCTCTTTACTCACGCTTATTCTTCTGTTCAACTTTTGATGTTGTTTTCTTTTCACATTTTTTTTATTCCTTCACTTTTTTTTTTTTTTGTCATTTTTTTAGTCCTGGGCTTGACAATAAACTACATCCGACGGCAAAGACCTTGATTAGAAGATTGGAGGCTCTGTGTAGCGTGGAACCATCTTCTAACTGCTGTTGCTCCCGATTCGCCATGACCCGGAGGTTGAAGCACCTGTTACAGTCCCAGCCATGGGCAAATAGTAAAACCCAAACAAAACCAAAACACCATGAAAGTATAAAAATACATTTTTATTGCAAAAATACCAGCAATAAAATTATATATAAAAATTACCAATAACGCATATTCATAGCAGAATTACCAACCTTATATTCTTAAAGCAAAATGACCAACAATAATATTTTGTCCGTAGTTGGAGGCATACAATCGCGTTCAAAATATTTTTCGATAAAGCAATAAAATTGTTTGGAAAAATTTTCATTTCATCATCTAATAATTAAAAAAAACTCTTCTCTACTTGATAAAAGATAAATATTAGGATTAAAAAATAATCCTTATTCTAAAGGTAATGTTTATTCAGTTCTTTTTTTACTCACAATAATAAACAAACAAAATAATTGTTCTTACAATCCAAAATGTGTTTTAGCATTAGATAACCCACAAAGGTTGGATAAACCGTAAAAAACGTCTTGCTTTGTGATATCAATGTGTTTTTCTTTTAGACAAGATATCATTAAAGTGGGAAACCTTTTAGAAAACGAAAAAGTAAAGTCTCCCGACGACCATTTTAGCTAAATTCTCCATTAGACAATAGATTTAAAACTTTTGCTGTGGATGTATTTATACATCTTTAAGAAACTTTCTTTGCTGTTAACGAACATATAAATTTACAAAGCATGCATATACGTCATTTATATGCTTACATTGGCTGCTATCAACGCATGTATACGTTTGCAATATGTGCTTATTCGACTTCCATAATTTGCTGTTGATTTGCGTAAAGTTACTGTGAAATGTCCATAACGATTTGTGCTATTCTGAATCCAATTAAAATATATGGTAGCACACAATAAAACCAGTTTTTGCGATATATTGTGTTGGGCGGGGGTAACATGTACTGAAAAGTATCCGATTGAAACTAAATTGTGTGGCGCATCAGAAATTCGCGGTCAGCGTCTTCATAATTATTTCTTTCCAGTAAAAGACAATTTCTTTTTACTCAAAACGGGCCAGTACAGACAGGTGACATTGTTTTAACAATGCTGCTGTGGAAGTTATAGGGAGGTGGTTAATGTTTATTAGTTTGGCCTTGTGTCATACATAACCGAACAGCTTACAGATTTTATCCAGAATTATCATCAGGTTTTCATCAGAAGGTTTGAATGTGTATGTGAATTGTGTGAAAGAGTGTGGAATAATGGAGGAATAAAAATATGCGTTTACATGTTAAAATAGAATTTTTGTAAGAGAATAGAATAAGATAGTAGTTAAAAATTCAATGAGAAACAAATAATGAGTTAAGGATATCAAGTTTTAGGAGTGTTCGTATTCGTAATTTTTTTGGAAAAAGCTCATGCATACGTATGTATATATAAGCGTTTTTTTGGTATGAATGTCTTTGGATGGAGAAGAGAAGAAGAAGAAAAAGGAATCAGCACACGAGAAAAAAGAAGAAGGAGGACAAAGTGCAACGTGACCTTACGTCCAGGTCGTGGTTGAAGTTTCTCCAATTACATTTTAGTTGTGTCTCTCTCGGTGCTCCCATCTGACTGTCTGACTGACGCTGATCGAAGTCATTTATAGTCATCTAGATTTTTCAGTAAGTTCATTTTGGTCTTGCAAATCGCTTCCATTGGTTTGAAAATCAATTTAACATCTACTCGCGAAATCCTGTTTCGGCTTTTTTTTAAAGCACATGGTCAATCTATTTGGGAAAAAACAGGATTTCCCACGTCATTGTGAATTTTTGCAAAAGTGAAGAAGAGAGTTGATTTTAATTATTAATTTCTTATCCGCCACAGGTTAATAAGCTAACTAAATCGAAATAGATTTAAAAGAAGAAAGAATGATTGTCTGTTGGACTGATGGCGCAATCATATTTAAGGCTCAGTTAACCTATTAATGTCGAATGCATCCCACTCTTTCGGGCAAGAGACAGAGTGGGGGAAGTGGACATTAACAGATTATAGTATAAAACCTATAACTAATAGCGTATTTTTATAAACCAATAAATATTAAGATATTTTTAGAAACCAATAATTAATACCGCACTTTTTAGAAACTTTATCTAAAACCGTATTATTTAGAAACATGATTAATATCAGATTTATATAGGGACCTCCAAATAAAAAAGAACAAAAAGCGATGCCTAAGGTTTAAAATGAATTTTAAAAATGAAAAAATATAGTTTTAATTCCAAGCTAATAGATTAAATTTACTATTTAGAATAAGAAAAAATATTTGTTATATTTCAAAAATATAATTTAAATTGAGGTTCTTTTGACTAAAATAACGTCATTTTTTCAGTCTTCTTTCATTGCAATGCAATTTTCTTTAATAAAATAATCTCTCAAATATAGAATATAGTTTTGTAAAACTTTATTTCAGGAATATTAGCTGATTTAAAGTATAATTAATCTAATTCGAATCAATTGTTTACTTTAAGCGTAAAATGTTGCAAAAATACGTTTGCTAATCTGAAAGTAGCTGTTATTTTTAACACAAAAGTAGCTGTTTTGTTGTACTGACAGCCTGATGACAGGTCTAATATTGTTCTCCGGAGACTTTATCTGTAAAATATGTTTAAAAAAATGATGTGAATGTTTTTTTTATATAATTTTTAAGTACTCAGCAATCATAATAATTTTAAAAAAATATTCTTTTTAATCTAATGTTTTATTGAATTTGGAGAAATGTTGACATTAAATTTATTATACTTATCGCAATTATTTTTTTGATAATGTCGTGCATGGTGGACGGTACTTAAAAAATCGGCACGTTTATATACATAACAAAAAAAATATAAATTATTTAAAAAAATATTGGTGTGTAATGATTGATCGCAAGCTATTCCATTTATGATAGTAAATATATTTTCCATTTATTATATCATCTAAAAGACTGAAATTAGTACAAAATTTTAAAAGATTTAAAATTTAATATTTTTTCTAATTAAAATTTAAAAGAAATGAAAAACAATTCTTGTAAAAATTCATTATTCATCGACTTTTTTTCTTAAGGCAATAGTGTTTTTAATACATTTTTTATAAAAGTAATTAAAGCTTTTCTAATCAAATAATGTTATAGCTTCATTGCATTTTTTTAATTTTACGATTCAAACCAGATTTTCTGTAAATAGTGCTTCCGTTTGACAAAAATAAATCAAGGAATCCTGCTTTTAACTAACATAAATATGAAGTGACTGAAATCTAAATTTTTCGAAATTTTATAAAATTTGGAGGTAACGCGTTAAAAAATAATTAACAACAAAAATAATTAACCAGCTAGTCATAAATCGCCCAAACCTATCTGCGTTTCCTTCACAAACATACGAGGTATTCGCAGTAACTTTAATAGTGTAGAATCATTCCTTCTAAATAACTCACCCGATATCTTAGCTATATGTGAGACTAACCTTGACCCTTCTATCCCCTCTTCGGAGCTGTTCGTTCCTGGTTACCTTCCCCTCTTCAATAAGGACTCCAATGTCCATATGCATGGGCTTGGTGTATATGTCAGCGAAAAACTCCACCTAGCCAGGGTCACATCTCTTGAATCCCTGGATCATTCCTTCATGTGCTTACGTCTCTCACTTCTAAGCTCGGTTAGCTATCTCTTCTTCCTCTACCGCTCCCCCTCCTCCTCTGACTGTACGGTACTTGATTGCATCTCTACTAATATCGACAGGGCCATTTTTTCTCACCCATCTGCCCATATATTTGTGTTTGGCGATTTTAACGACCACCACACCAAGTGGCTTGAAAACTCAGCCACCGACCTTGCTGGGATCCGCACCATGTGTTTTTCAATAACCCAAGCTCTAACGCAAGTGGAGGACTTCCCCACGCGTTTCTCTAATAACCCTAACGGAAGGGACTCTTTACTCGACCTTTGCTTTACCTCCATCCCAGACTCCTGCACTACCAGGCAACTCTGCCCCCTCGGAAACTCTGACTACGCCGTAGTCTCCGTCAACATCTCCAATCTACGCTAACTCTACCCAAGAAAACCAGACCAGCAGAATATCATACTGCTACCAGAGAGCAGACTGGGACTCGTTCCGAGACTTCCTCTGCGACGTCCCCTGGAACAACGTCTTCCATCTTCCTGTCGAAGACTGTGCCTCCGAGGTCTCCTCTTGGCTTAAGGCTGGCATCGATGCTTTTATCCCGGCCAGGAAATTCCAACTTAAATCAAATTCGTCCCCCTGGTTCTCACCCGTTTGCTCGGCCGCCATTGCCCCCCGAAACCATTTCTTCCGGTTCTATCGAAGCTGCTCGTCTAACCAAAACAGGCGCCTTTTCGCCTCAGCACGGAACAAGTGTAAAAAAGTACTGAACAAAGCTAAGAGGACGTTTGCTACCAGAATGAAGGCAACGCATAGCATCCTCTAAGTTTGGCTCAAAGATTACTGGCGTCTCTGCAAAAGATTTCAATACCCCCACTAATCAATGAGTTTGAAGTTCTCATCTACCCAGCGGACAAGGCTGAATGCTTTGCCCGTAGATTCTCCACCAATTCGACACTGGACTCGTTAGGAATACCTACACCCGACTTCCCACCCAGAACTAAGGCTCAACTAAATAGCGTCCACATTACACCCTCGCTGGTCGCCAAGATAATTGCACAACTTGACGCACACAAAGCGAGCGGCGGTGACGGAATCCCAGTCATAGTACTGAAGAAATGTGCCCCAGAACTCTCCTCTGTCCTCTCTAAACTTTATAATCTCTGCCTATCTGCTTCCTGTTTTCCTGCCTGTTGGAAGTCCTCCTGTGTAGTTCCTATATTTAAGAATTCTGGCGAACCCTCAAACCCCGCCAATTACCCTCCTATTAGTCTCCTTCCGATCTTTGGCAAAGTTTTCGAAGCCATTATCAACGCCGAGGTGATTCAGCATCTCACGGCCAACAGGCTTCTCTCTGACAAACAGTACGGGTTTCGCTTCACCAGGGCTACTGCTGATATGCTAATGACCATTACTGAGTACATATACTGGGCACTTGACAAGAATGGCGAAGCCCGAACCGTTGCCTTGGATATCTCCAAAGCATTCGACAGGGTCTGGTATGCTGGCCTCTTGTGAAAACTGCGGAGCTACGGGATAACTGGACATCTGTTTGACCTCATCCAGTCATTCCTCTCTAACCGCACATTGAAGGTGGTATTAAATGGGCATGCCTCCCAAAACTACCAGACGAACGCGGGCGTCCCTCAAGGTTCTGTCCTAGGTCCCTCACGCTCTTTCTGATCTACATTAATGATCTCCCCGACGCCATTAGATCCAAAGTTGGCATGTATGCCGATGACACAACAATCTACTCTCGCATCGATCAAAAACCAGGTGTGGACGACAAAGTGAACCTCGCCGCCGTACTTGAAAAGGAGATCCAATCCGTAGTGGCCTGGGGTAGGAAATGGCTAGTAAATTTCAATGCCGCTAAAACGAAGCTGTTATCAACTAACCACCATAGACAATCGCATCTACCTCCCATTAACATGGGACAGGTTAGCCTCCCAGAGAGTAAAATACTACGCCTCCTTGGACTTACACTTTCGGCGGACTTCAAATGGAATGACTATATCGAATCCATTGCCAAATCTGCTGCTATGAAAGTCGACTCTCTGTGCAGGGCCCGGAAGTTTTTCCCACCTGAATCTATTTTGCACATATACAAATCTACCATCCGCCCGTGTATTGAATATTGCTGCCATATCTGGTCGGGTGCCCCTGCTGCTCTCCTTGGGCTTCTTGACAAAATACAAAGGAGGATCTATAACGTGGTTGATACTGACTTGGCAGACCGGCTGCAACCACTCTCTCACCGGCGTGATGTGGCTTCCCTGTGCCTCTTCTACAAGTACTTTCATGGCTTCTGCTCCGATGAGCTTAGATCACTGGTGCCGCCTAAGCAGGAATTTACACGAGATACTAGATTAGCAACTAGGTCCCACCCTTTTACAGTTAAACAAATAAGTTGTAACCGTAAATTCTACTCCAACAGTTTCTTTTCTCGCGCTTCCCGCCTGTGGAACTCCCTTTCACAAGTCTGCTTTCCCGACAGCTACAATCTCCAGGTGTTTAAATGTAGGTTCAATAGATACCTCCTATCACACTAACCCCCAATTATTCTCAGAAGACTCTCATTTACCCAACCCTCATTCTCGGTATCCTTACTCGCCTATCACCCACCCTCTGACATTTCCTATATTTAACCATTCTCGGTATCCCTACCCGCCTATCACCCACCCTCTGACATTTCCTATATTAATCATCCTTTCTCCACTCTATGTAGCCCCCTGCGCAGTAGTGGCAGTCACATGCCTTGCTCGGGGTGAAACGCTTATAAAAAAAAAAAAAAAAAAAAAGATTTTCTGAAAAAGAATTTTATTTTGTCCTGAAATTTTAATTCAAGTATTTGATTTTCGCAAGAATAAAGAAAAAGACTCCGTGTTTTTAATGTACAAAAGACGCTAAACATACCTATTCTATTCTTTGGTCCACCCGCTGATGCAAGCTTTTTAACAAAAATTTCAGACGTGCTATAAAGGATTAACAAAATTTAATAAAATAATCCCCAAAATATTTTGGTCTTTCCTCTTAATAATAATATAAACATTTTGACGATAACACTATCAAGTTTGAAGCCGTTTTTTATCATGGTACTCTCCATTTAGAAAATTTTTTGAGTTACTTAGACTTATAATTAAATTTCTATAAATATTATAATTTAAGTCTTACTGGTTTAATATTAAAATCAAGTAAAATATATTAAACTATTTCTATAAACATTATTCAAAATACACTCATCTGAATTGTGCCTGACATACTGTGTTATCATATCGTTTCTCATTCTAATAACATTTTGAGAAAGTGACAAAAGAAAATTTTGCCTGACGTTATTTTGTCACTGTAGTTCCATGTGTCTCATTGTCTTCATATTCCATGGGTAAGAATGCAACTCCTTTCCAGGAACTGCTACTTTATAGAACAGGGTCTCCCGAGTCTCATTAAAATTATAACCTTTTAATGGACATAGTCGTTGATTAGCTCAAGTGACTTAACACGAAGAGTTGTGAGTTCAATACCTGCCTGAACAAATAACTTAGAGAGTTGAGTTAAAGATAGATAACTACATGGCATCTGGAAGTGGCATCGTACATGGAATGAGAATCATATACCCCAGTGATTGAATAAAGGTGCTCGTCTATATTTCTAAAATGAGGGTGTATTTGCACTATTGGCATTATTCGGGCTATTCCATTGGAGATAACTCATGACTACCAAAAGGAGGTTTCGCATAAGGAATGAGAATGATATACCACAGTGATCGTAATAAAGGGTTCGATTCGAAATTCCTAGCACCTAAAGAAGGCCGGAGCGTACAACGGCCGAAAGGTCGTACAAATCTCAACAAAGTTGAGGACATTAACCCGAATACTTTAAATGGTATAAAAGGGATCGGTTCGAAATTTCTAGTATCTGAAGAAGGACGGAGTGCTCAAACGTCATAAACATGGCAATAAAGGTGAAGACAACAGTCCGAACAGCGTAAATAATGTAAATACTATCTCTTCTCAGAAGTATCAACAAATACTAAGTTCTTAATGTCTAAATTCAACTGTTATCTTTCCTATTTATACTCATAATCTGTAATTATTTCTCTTACATCCATACAACAATCATATCTAGTGCTCAGCTACTTTGAGTGGCTTTCGAGCCTTGTATGCAGGAAAAAATATTGGAGAGAATGTTCTTTTATATGATAATGTATCAGTTTAGAACAGGTCTTCCCAAACTGGGGTACATGTACCTCCAGTGTTATAATTTTTCTTAGGGGACTCCGAGAGAATAATCACTACTCTACCATACATGATGGAATCTTCCAGATTGCGCAACATTGTTTTATTTATTTATTTATTTATTTATTTCTTCAATTTCCTGATTTAATCAGCAAAGCTTTTAATTAAGTTGTATCAAAAGTGGGGTGAATTTTCACTATTATTAAATTTTCCCGCTGCCGTAATTTGCAGCAGTACCAGACCCGAAGGATCAGGTTTGGGACATCAAACTATTTTATAAATTCAGTTAAGTGCCATACGTGGTTCACGGTTGGGTGATCATGTCTCGAAAGAGACATAACTGACTAGGCAGAAGATATTTTCCCGTAGTAGATTGCGATTAATTTCTGTGATTGAATGGTTTCTAACCAACGTTATAGAACCCAATCATTCCTGCTATTTAGACCATTGCTGGGGGAGAAGCGCCGGATAAATACCTTTCCCAAGAGTATTTGCGCGTAAGCAATGATTCCAAATAGAACGCGAACATTGCTTTCCGAACTGATATCCACTGCACCACAATATGCATTTTATAAATTACCTGCGTTTAATTCAATGGTGTTACGAGTAAATGAGTCAAAATAAAATATCAAAATTGCAATGTCATCATTTTACTTCTTCATCCTCAATTTTTAAAGAAGTAAACAGGAAGCTATAAAATTTCCAAGGGGTACAGAAGAACAAAAAGATTTTGAAGCCTTAGTTTAGAAGATACTCACATTTATTTTTAAAAAATTGTTTCAGATCATTTTTTACCATTCCAATATATATAAATATTCAAGTGTTGAATTCCGGGCCATTTTGAAGATCCTATTTCTACAGAAGAAAATCTCAAAACAATTCCATGGATGCAATTAACGAGTGTCTAAAGGACTGGCGCGAAAACTTTCCAGCATGAAGATTCTAGGAACCAAGATGCAGCAAAGTGGCCTCAAATTGTTTATCTATTCGTCTTACTAATTTCGGCTAAAAAACGAAATGATTTTCTGAGATCTTTGGTGGGTTCTTTAGAGCAGTTGGGTTCGCCATAGCTGTCAGTCAAGAGGGTGTCAAAAGGTTTGAATACCGACCAGAAAAGATATTGAATGGTCACTTGCAAGTTGATTTTGTAATATTTACAACACTCAATCAATAACTTCTGAGAGATTTTTCACCTTTAGTCAAACATAATTACACTCCTGAGAGTCACGAAAGCGCCGACTGCTGCCTTCCTGCAGAGGGAAACCTCACCCCACCAAAAAGACAATGTGTTTACCGTATGTGTGATGACCATTTTTAAGACCAGATCTATATCTACTTTTATGCCTTTCATTCAAACCAGATTTATTTCACTGTTGTGCAAACCGAGCCTATGTGTAAGTTATTGTCATTTGCCCAAACTGGGCTACATGTAAGTTATTGTCATCTGTACAAACCGCGCCTATGTGTAAGTTATTATCATTTGCCCAAACTGGGCTACATGTAAGTTATTGTCATCTGTACAAACCGGGCCTATGTGTAAGTTATTGTCATTTGCCCAAACTGGGCTACATGTAAGTTATTGTCATCTGTACAAACCGGGCCTATGTGTAAGTTATTGTCATCTGTCCAGAACTGGGCCTACTTGTAACTTATTTTTATTTGCCCAAACCGGGCCATTGTTTACTGATTTATTTTTTAATAAAATGACAGAATTTGAGATTAAATTATCTGGAAAAGGTGGATATAATAATAAAAAATATAATGGAAATGAAACTAAATGGTTACTATGCCAAGGAAATAAAACAACAGTTCATGGCAGCACTTAAGTGGTTTACGGTTGAAGAAATTCATCGCTTAAAGAAAGTCAGCAGCAAATATCAAGGTCACGGTTATTTATTTATTTTTTTGCTTTTTTATGTTAAGGAAAGAAGTTCAGCAACCAGATATTCTGAATGGCTAAACAATTACTACAAAATAGGGCAACTGGCCTGATTAATTAAAAGTAAAACGAAGAATGTTCTCCTTTTGCAGGATAATGCTTGCGGTGTCAGAGTGGACGAAACAATGACATTTTTTTATAATGTGCGTGTATGTGTATGTTGTACATAATCACGACACGGCATATGTAATAACCATATATATATATATATATATATATATATGGTTATTACATATATATATATATATATACACAACACCACTATTTTGTCACTGTCTTCGGTCATCCGCCACGGTAGGGATGGACTTATATTTTCAATTCAATTCTCTTTATTGTTAATAGCTTAAATGTTCTATGTTTACTGTGTGTTAATATTTACTCTTTGATAATGGCTTATGTGAGCCGAAAGCTTAGACCTGTGAAAAAATTCAACAAATACTGTGATTTTTTGTTGTCTTTCAACGACATCACCATCAAGTATATCAGACGGTATGAACGGATCCTACACAAAATTAATAGACAAAACTTGTCTATATTATTCAATGAAACCTGCATATATATATATATATATATATATATATATTAATCATTTCACCCCAAGCAAGACATTCCACTGCCACTATTGCGCAGAGGTTTACATAGGGGAAAGTGTTGAGAAAGAGTGGTTAGTTATAGGAAATGTCAGAAGGAGGCTGATAGATGGGTAAGGATACCGAGGATAAGGGTTGGGTAGGTGGGAAGAGTGTTTGAGAGAATGGATTCGAGTTAGTGTGCTAGGAGGTGTCTATTTACCTTACATTTAAACTCCTGGAGATTGTAACAGTCAGGGAAGCAAGTATGTGGAAGTGCGAGAAAAGAAGCTGTTGGAGTAGAATTTGCGGTTACATTTTATCGATTTCAAGAGTGGGACGTAGTTGCTAATCTAGTATCTCGTGCAAATTCGTACCTAAGGGGCACAAGTGATCTAAGTTCATCGGAGCAGAAGCCGTGAAAGTATTTATAGAAGAGGCGCAGAGAAGCCACGTCACGCCGGTGAGAGAGTGACTGCAGCCGGTCTGCCAAGATCGATCACATTACAGATTTTCCGTTGAATTTTGTCAAGAACCCCGATTAGAATAGCAGAAGCACTCGACCAGATGTGGCAGCAGTATTCAGTACACGGGCGGATAGTAGATTTATATATGTGCAGGATAGATTCAGACGGGAAAAACTTCCGGGCCCTGCACAGAGAGCCAACTTTCATGGTAGCGGAGTTAGCAATGGATTCGACGTAGTCATTCCACTTGAGGTCCGCTGAGAGTGTGAGGCCAAGGAGACGTAGTGTTTTACTGTCTGGGAGGCAAGCCTGTTCCATGATAATGGGAGGTAGGTACGATTGTATATGAATTGATAGCAGCTTCGTTTTGGAAGCATTTTAAATTTACGAGCCATTTCTTACCCCAGTTCACTACGGATTGGAGGTCCTTTTCAATCTCTGCAGCGAGGTTCGCTTTCTCGCCCACACCAGATTTTTGATCGAGGCGAGAGTAAACTGTTGTGTTATCGGTGTACATGCCTACTTGGGATATAAGTTCAAACCTGTAAAAACAGTGAGGATAATCAAAAGATTTTATCTAGAGCTCAATTGTTATTTTCCAGAGATTTTACTTTCCACGAGCTGAACAAAGCAGTTTGTATTCTTACAACTGCCGAAATAAATTCTGGATTCATGACCGTTTAAATATGTGTTGAGTTTTCTCTCAAAATAGCCGGTTTAAAGTTTAATTAATCTGAATTGACTTTGTAGAGCGGATTAAAAGACCAATAAAATTACGATAAATTTGCTTCACCTATCTTTTTGAAAATAAACCTTCAAATTTGTTGGCCTTCAATCAAATATGACATGCATGTCTGCTTGGGTGATTAACTTTATTAATGGCAAATAGTTTAAAAGATTGCAGTTTAGTTTTAAAGATCATAAAAAAGCATAAAAAGCATTAAAAAAGCATTAAAAAAAACGAGTGTTTTTATTTTGGGTTGAGACAATTATCGACAGTTTGATGTTTAGGAATTTTATGTAGGAAAAATAACTGTATAAAAATAACTATAAAAATAACTATATTAAAAATAACTATAAAAATAACTGTATAAAAATAACTATAAAAATTACGTTACAAATATATAATAACTGTATAAAAATAATATATAATAACTGTCTAAAAATAACTATAAAAATAACTGTATTAAAAATAACTATAAAAATAACTGTATAAAAATAACTATAAAAATTACATTACAAATATAAGATAAACATCCATTTTTTACAACCTGTTTGTTACTACCCATTCATCTTTAGAATTTTAAATACTTTAAGTGTTATAATATTTTATTCAGTTTTAAATTACCATACGTAATACTTTAAGTGTTATAATATTTTATTCAGTTTTAAATTACCATACGTAATACTTTAAGTGTTATAATATTTTATTCAGTTTTAAATTACCATACGTAATACTTTAAGTGTTATAATATTTTATTCAGTTTTAAATTACCATACGTAATACTTTAAGTGTTATAATATTTTATTCAGTTTTAAATTACCATACGTAATACTTTAAGTGTTATAATATTTTATTCAGTTTTAAATTACCATACGTAATACACGTATGAGCGACCATAACTCGAAAGATGACAATAGATTTTCTGCAGTAGGTTGCCATTAATTTCTGCAGTAGACTGCTTCCAAACCAATGCTATAGAACCCAATCTGTCCTGCTATTTAACCCATAGCTGGAGGAAAAAGAGATGGATTAATACCGTTCCCAAGGATATTTGTGCGTAAGTGAATGGAATGAATTCAATTGTAATTCGCACTCGCCTCTCTGATTTGTCATATCGAAACGAAGTTTTATAGGCTTAACTGCGAAGACACTTGGTTAAGGAAATGTTCGAAAATTATCAAGAAATTTTACATTTATTATAGTTGTGCTCTTATTTTTTAATACTGTATTGTATTATGGATGTGCGTTGTGGTGCAGTGGATATCTGCTCGGAACGAGAAATCGGGGGGGGGCCTAGTTCGAATTCCAGTTGAATTCAGTGCATTCACTTACGCGAAAATACCCTTGAGAAAGGTATTAATCCGTCTCTTCCTTCCAGTTATGGGTTAAATAACACTAACAGGACAGATTGTGTTCTATAGCCTTGGCTGGCAACCAGTCTACCGCAGAATGCAATGGCAACCTACTGCGGGATAATGTTCTGCTCAGTTAGTCATGTCTCTTTCGAGACATGATCGCCCAAGCGTGTTTCCCGTATGGCACTTAACTGACTGATTGTATTTACAAAAATGTCCGTGTGTACAAAAATCGGTATATTTATAAACACAAATAAAAAATTCAAAATTTGTTTTAGAATAGTAGGAGTCGTTTTTTCCTTTTATGTTTAGTAAATACTGTTTGTATTTAATAACAATATAAATTTTAAATATGTCCCTCCACTAAATCACTGAAAAAACAGCATTAAGAAATGGTGTAATTCTAAATTTCATGCTATAAATAAGTAATACTTGTGTAAATCAGATTAATCTAACATTAAATTTGTTAATTTTCTAAAAAGTAATATGTTACAGATGTATATTTTATTTTTGTTACATTTTTAAAACTGAGAATTAACTTTTGTTTACAAATGTGTTGATTGCTCAAGAATGGCTGAAAAATTGAGAAATTTTTTTAAATATCTCAAAATTTTAAATTCCAGTCAATATATTTTCGGTTTGAAGTACACCAAAGTATTTTTGCTTACTAGAAGTAGTAAATTTAATCGTTTAGCTTTCAATTGAAACTAAAATAAAATTCTAGAATTTTTTATTTTATTTTTAGAAATTGAATTTAAAAGTTAGCTATCGAAAATGAGTGGAGGTTAACTAGATTTTATTCATCAACGCAATTAAAAGCTTTTCTAATCAAACAATTTCTTTGTTTTATTTTACGATTCAGAGCAGATTTTGATGATTGAAATTCTTCGAGGACTTTTTTTTATAACTAATATAAACAAAAATGCTACTAAGCTTGGGATGCAATTATTACAGACCACATTTGTGGTCTTGTTTAAAGGCTATTCGAAGTTGCTTTGGAAGTTATGTGAACGTTTTTAAGGAATGAGACCAACGGTATGTATAATTGTGAGAAACGACAAAAAAAAAAAAAAAAAAAAAGAAAGAAATGAAACAAATAAGATATTTAAGTAAAATCGGTCGAGACGTTGAAAAACGAGATTGACGCGGGTGGCAGCGACTGTGATGTTGTAGCGGTCGATTAAATAAAGAAAGAGAACACGGTTTTACCTCGCTCCCAAATACACGATAAAAAAAAACAAGGTTAAAAAAGAAAAGAAAAGAAAGAAAGAAAGAAAGAAAGAAATGAAACGGCGGACAGGGGAAGTACTCAGAGATCAATAGTCAGAAGTTAAAGATAAGAAGGAAATTTATTTTAAGTTCTTGTGGGGGTGGTTTTAACTGAAAGAGAAGAAAAGGTGAAACAAAGATCGTAATTAATGAAAGGAATAACTGATTAACGTTTGTAATAAGGTGTCATGATTAACTAGGAATGTCCTGAATTAACCGCGGTAAACGTTTTCACCGACCTTCTTATTCGTCTTGCGGCATCTTTTTTTTTTTTAATCATTTCACCCCAAGCAAGGCAATCCACTGCCACTATTGCGCAGGGGGTTACATAGGGGAAAGTGTTGAGAAAGATTGGTTAGTTATAGGAAATGTCAGAAGGAGGGTGATAGACGGGTAAGGATACCGAAGATGAGGGTTGGGTAGGTGGGAAGAGTGTTTGAGAGAATGGATGCGAGTTAGCGTGTTAGGAGGTGTCTATTGACCTTACATTTAAATTCCTGGAGATTGTAGATGTCGGGGAAGCAATCATGTGGAAGGGAATTCAACAGTCGGGAAGTGCGAAAAAAGAAGCTGTTGGAGTAGAAATTACGGTTACATTTTATCGGTTTCACTGTAAAGGTGTTGGACCTAGTTGCTAATCTAGTACCTCGTGCAAATTCGTACCTAAGGGGCACAAGTGATCTAAGTTCATCGGAGCAGAAGCCGTGAAAGTATTTATAGAAGAGACACAGGGAAGCCACGTCACGCCGGTGAGAGAGAGACTGCAACCGGTCTGCCAAGTCTGTATCGATCACATTACAGACTCTCCGTTGTATTTTGTCAAGAACTCCGAGGAAAATAGCGGAGGCACCCGACGAGATGTGGCAGCAGTATCCGCCATTCTTTTTATTTGCCATCAATAAAGTTCATGATCCTAGCAGACATGCTTGGTATATTTGATTGAAGGCCAGTAGATTGAAGGCTAATTTTCTAGAAGATAGGTAAAACATATTCCTCGCAGTTCCACTGGACTTCCAATCCGATCGTGTTTATGAAATTAATAAAAAGCTGTTTACTAATACAGCTTAATTTTGCCCAAAGGCCACATGTATGGGCACCAAGTGGTATTCAAACTCACTGTGGTGACCGAAGGGAAATAAATAGGAATTTGATAAGAGTAGTTTACATGTGACACAAAGTCGAAAGTATGGGGAACACAGTGAGAATCAAACTCACTCTACTCTAGTAATGGTGAATTAGCCTAGCTCGCTCACTATAACTCGATAATGAGGTGGTCGAAGGGAAATAACTGGCGATTTCGTAAGTGTACCTTTACATGTGGCACAAAGTCGAAAGTATGGGGAACTCAGTGAGAATCAAACTCACTCTACTCTAGTAATGGTGAATTAGCCTAGCTCGCTCACTATAACTCGATAATGAGGTGGTCGAAGGGAAATAACTGGCGATTTCGTAAGTGTACCTTTACATGTGGCACAAAGTCGAAAGTATGGGCATCCAGTGTAGATCGAACTCACTACTACTAATTGATCTAGCGAGACAAGCTTAGTAAACATTACACCATGTCAAAGATCCCCAGAAGGGAATTAAATTATTAATTTCACTGATTTGCTAAAAAAAAAAATGAGCGGACCATAATAAAAAATGCTTCAAACTTAAAAAAAAAAGAAAGTTTTAACATCAAAATCTTTAAGACGAAAGAACAAAAGATTTTATTTTTATTTGTAAACTATATTTTTTATCCTTTTTAGAACGTTCGAAATTTTGTTTAAACATGATTTTCTTGCGTCAGCGCGTAGACCAGAAATTAGCATAGGAAATGTTAGCATCTTTTTTGCAGTGAGTTTGAGTTTGAGTTTTATTTCACGGCATATCAAGCTATGTGGGTCATTAATGTCAGAAAGGTATGGTTTAAGGTATTTTTTAATGTTCAGTTATAGTGAGAAGGTTGATTTAGTCAGATTTTTATGAAAACCTTTTTTTATTTTTATTTTAGAAAACTGACAATGTCTTCTAGTTTTGTATTCAAACATGATTTGACAAGAATAATTTTTTTTCTTTCAAAAATGTGCTATGGTAATAATTTTTCTTTAAAAATGTATATTTTTCTATAAAAGTTTATTTTTATGTATATATTTCTATAAAAGTGTATTTTTATACTTTCATAGTGTTTTGACCCCAGTTTGGGGGTTAACTATTTGCCCATAACTGGGACCCTAACAGGTGCTACCACTCCGGGTTAGTGTGGGCCTGAGAACAACAGCAATTAAGAGGTAGTTCCATGCTCCTCACAACCTCCTAATCAGAAGCCATGCTGCCGGATGCAGTTTACCGTCATGCCCAATACCTTTCTGCGGTGAAAACACATTGATTTGGAAATTCTTGATATTAGTGAAATTTTCAGGACTTATTCATAAATGAATTATATTATTGTAGAAGTGTTTGTTTTTTCGAAAATCTCGGTAAAAGTATTTTTGCAAAAATTAGTTACCTCTTCAGTCAGTTATTTAAGTGGCATACGTGATACACGCTTTGACTGACAGTGGGTTGCCATTACTTTCTGTGCTAGAGTGGATTCCAATCAAGGCTATAGAACCCAATCTGTTCTGTTATTTAACCCATTGCTGGAGGATGAAAAGACGGATTAATACCTTTCCCAAGGGTATATGCGCGAAAGTGAATGCAACGAACTCAACTGAAATTCCAACTCGGCTCTTCGATTTCTCGTTATGAGCCGATCTCCATTGCACCACAACGCACAGCCTGTTACCTCTTACTTAATTTTATGAAATTTTGGTAAATTCATTTTTGTATAGATCAATCTTTTTCATTATGGATGCGCAGAACATCTTGGAAAACTTAAATAAACATTTTTTTTTTTTTTGCGAAACAAGACCAAAGAAAAAAGTGTAAAAACTATGACGTTATTTAATTAGAAAAGTATCTTTTAATTGCTTTTATTAATAAAATATATGGACACTATTGTCTTAAAATTTTTTAATGAATAATGAAATTTTACAAAAATTGATTTCATTTATTTTAAATTTTACTTAGTATAATTTAGAAAGTTTTAAATTTCTGTATTTATTTATATCTGTTTGGTGAAATTTTAATTAAGTAAATAAAAAGTATATTTACTCAATCATAAATGGAAAAGCTTACTACAATTCAGCAAACGTCAGTAATATAAAAATAATTTTGATTTTTTTTTTGTATATAAAAGTGCCGAGTTTTTAAAATATAAGCGTTCATAAACAACATTAACAGAAAATAATAACGATTACTACAGTAAATTTAAAACCAAGTACCTAAAATTCAATAAAACATTACATTATAGGGAATATTTTCCCAAATTTTCAAGATTACTAGGTAGTTCAAAATTATATAAATAGGCGTTCTCGTTATTTTACTCAAATGTTACAGTCATGTCCACCGTAGAAAAAAATAAACTCCCGTCAAGCTGTCATATTAACACCTTAAATAAACACCTACTTTCGTGTTAAAAATGTATTTCAGCGATATTTCAAACTACAAGTAACTAAAATTTGTTTCTACTCAGATTAATTAAACTTTAAATCAGCTAATAATCCTTAAATAATGTTTCCGAAAATTTTATATTTATAAAGATGTTTTTAATAAAGCAAATGACATTGTGATGACTGATTGCTAAAACTGGTGCGGAAATAAGCGATTTGTCGTGATTTCAAAACAAAACTTCAACAATTTATATTAGTTTTGAAATAGAGCAAAGTATTTTGCTTGTTAGAAATATTTAATTTCCTCAATTAGCTTAAAAACAAAATTAAAATAAAAACTTCAAGAAACATCTTTCCTATTCTAAATTAATTTTAAACCTTCTGTATCGTGTTTCAGGTACCTGAAATTAAATGTCACTTACTACTATATATCTCTAGATTCTTGAAACAATTAAAAAAAAAGGGTCTGCAATATAATTGGTCCTCACCTGGCATCTCGACTTCAGTCCCACTTCCACTAACCGGACATAGCTTCCCTCAATCTTTTCTATAAATATTTTCATGTCAATTGATCTGATGAACTTTCCTTTCTAGTGCCTCGACTGCATGAATTCAGACATGCTACTGGATTTGCAACTCGGTCTCACCGTTTTACAGTTGACAAGAGAGATTCAACCGTATGATCAATTATAATACTTTATTTTCTCACACTTCTCGTCTGTGGAACTCTGTTTCGAACTTTTTCCTTCTCTGCCGTGGGTGGCAGGTAAAAAAAAAAACTACAATCAATCGCTATCTTCTGTCGTCCTAAATTATATTGCTCTATTGTCCTTTTCCTCAATTCTCCTCGCTAAATTCCTCAATTTCTTTTTCATTACTTGTAGCCTACTGCGTCCTAATAAGCATTAACGTAGGTACCTCCACTTTTTCGTTAAAAACAGCATAACATATTAAAAGAAGGTACCAAACTTAATAAAAAAGGTTTTATCATCAAAATGTTCATGTTATTATTAAGAGGAAAGACTAAAATATTTTGAAATTATTTTTAAATATTTTAATACTTTTTACTAAATTTTGGTTAAAAATCTTGCTTTTATTGTTTTTTTTGTGTGTATATGTGTGTGTGTGTGAGTGAGTGAGTGTGTGTGTGTGTGTGTGTGAGAGAGAGAGAGAGAGAGAGAGAGAGAGAGAGAGAGAGAGAGCATGGGACCGGAGTTTACTATGGGAATTCTACCGCCTTTCTTTCCTGCGAAAACCATATTCTTTATGAAAGTTCTTGCAAAAATAAAATAATTGTCGGAATAAAATGAAACTGTCATGATCTATTCACAAATGAATGAATTTATTTACGAAATTATTATTTTCAGAAAATCATCGTAAAAATATAGTTATTTTACATTTGTTACCCCCCCCCCCCCAACAACTTAATTTCATGAAATTTGTTGAAATTAAATTCTGCCCGCAAACTTTAATTTACTAGGACACTTTGAAGAATATAAATCAATTCATTTTTTAAACAGTTGCCACATTCTTGAAACTCTGCTCCGAAAAGTAAAATATAAACATATTTTAATTAAATAAAATTTTCATTGCTTTAATTCCGGAAGAATTGTTTACATTTTTTCTTTAAAAACCTTTTTTAAAAATGAGAATTTATAGAATCAGAAATATTTTAAAATCTTTTGAAACTTCTTCAAAACGTTGTCTACATTAAGGTTATTAAGTTATTAAGTGAAGATTATTGTTACTAAGCGAAAATTGAAAATCTCAATACATATCATCTCGGTCTAAGATTGCTAAAATAATTTTTAATATTTTACATCTGTATAAAACATGCCCCTTTTAAAGTATGGATGAACATAATACTTCCTTATAATACGATTTTTAAGCTAAGCCAAATACTATACCAGGGACAGAATATCGTAGGCGACATACTATACTGGCAGCGATTTATTATTTATCATTTTATAATGAAATATATTTTAAAAGAGATCTTTTTATTCAAAACTTCATGAAAACGTTACAAAATCACCGAAATATGTAATCCAATTTTAATGACATATATTAAAGTTCTTTTCTAGTCTAATAAATATTAGTATTTAATATCGTTGTTGTCAATTCTCAAGAATGAAGAACCTGTAAGGTAGATGAAGGGAGTGACAAAAAAGGACTACAAATAAACTGCAAGAAAACCGAATGCATGGTCATCAGCATAAAGAGCAACATAAAATACTAAATACAGGTGGGGGATACTAAAATAAAGCAGGTACAGAAATTTAAATACCTGGGAAGTGTTCTAACAGAAGACGGAAAGTGCGACACAGATATCCGAAGGCGAATTTGCATAGCGAAGGACGCGTTCCAGAAGCTGAGTAAAGTATTAAGAGACAGGAAACTTTCACTAGAAACAAAGAAGAGAGTACTAGATTACTAGGTGATGTCAGTTCTTCAATATAGTAGTGAATGTTGGACAATATCATCAAAGATGAAGGAAAAACTTGAAGCAACTGAAATGTGGTTCTATAGAAAGGATATCAAGGACCAAGCATGTGAGCAATGATGAGGTGTTGGAAAGAATGGCAACGAAAAGGAAATTAATATTGAGCATCAGGAAGAGACAACTAAAGACATGCAATGAGGAAAGAAGTCTTGGAGAACCTGAAACTAACAGGCCAGATAGAGGGGAAAGAGACAGATTAAATCAGCGGATAACATTTTCGAAGAGCCTGGTGGATGACAGAACGGGGGTTTGCGATATGTTACAGGAGAAAGCTGGCTAAAAGCCACCAGGGATAGGGAAACGTGGAAGGCCATGTTCGCCTACGTTCTGAAAGAACAAAGCACATAGAAGAAGAAGACGTGAAATCTACTTTTGATATGACTAGGTCTATTAAAATTCTAATCATTACTTTTGGAAACAACAAATATTTCTGAGGTAATCAAGTGTATATAATAATAGCGAGGTCAAGGGACATATCTTTTCATACCACATTTTTGTAGTCACGAATGTTACACATTTCCATATTTTTATTTATTTATAAACATAATTTTAAAATTTTTAAAAATATAATAGGAATCCTTATTATTTATCATTTTATGAAGTTCGAGTCGATTGCCAAATGTTTTTGTTAATCACTCCAATATACAAGCTAATAAATATATAGTGTTTATCATTTTTGTTGTCATTTCTCATGAACAAAGAAAATGTATAAATTCCCTTTCATATATTGAGGTTTTATTAAAATTCTAATAATTGCTTTTTAAAACAATAAACATTGTCAAAAAATGAAAGTAGTTAAAAAATAATCGCAAAAAGGGACACACCTCTTTCTTTTAGCAAGAAGATTGAACATCGCTTCAATGCACACACATCATATAGACAAAGAGAGAGGTTATGGTGCAGTAATGGCAATGAAAAAAGCCATTCTATTAGTTAATTGCCGTATGTAATACACGCTTGGAAGTCCTCATCTCTGTCTTTCGAGTGTCTGCTAGACAAAATTTTCCCGCAGAAGCTTGCTATTACTTTCTGCGGTAGACTGGTTGCCAACCAAGACTATAGAACCCAATCTTTGCTACTATTCAACCCATATATGGATTAAAAACATTCCCAAGAATAATTATGCGTACGTGAATGAAACGAATTCGACTCGCAATAGAACTCGGCTCTCCAATTTGTCATTCGGAGCAGATATCCCTTACACCACAACGGTCATCCAACGCACATTCTGTCAGAGGAGACGAAATAAACGGGAACGGAAATTGCTAAACAAAAAATTAAACTGATAAAAAACAATGAATGAAATAACAGACAAATGAAGAATTAGTGGAAGCAAAAAGAAGGGTTTTGTTTTTTAGTTTACTTTTTTTTTGTTTTTTGTTACCGTTTTGAAGGTGTAGGTTAGTATGTACGTATATTAACACAGGATATCGGTCGCCAGATAATATCCAAGGGAGAGGCTTTTTTGAAATCGTGGGAGGAGGAAAATGTATTGTAGAAATCGGCGGTGGAGTTGGGAAGTAGGCTTGTCGTATCGAGTTATTAACTGTACACAGACCAACTCTTGCCGCTTGTCAGAGTACATTTTCCACGATTGGTTGAACCAGGACCAGGCTGACATCTGCTCACAGATATTGTCATTCGGTTTAGTTTCTTCGGTACAAAAGAAAGTGCGAACGTTGCTTTTTCGGTGCAAACTATTATTCACAATGTAAAAGAAAAAAAATGAGGAACAAAGATGAAATAAGAAAAAAACGGAAAAAACAAGAAAGAAAAACCAATTTTGATAAACCATGTTCCGCTGACAGACGATGCTTGTATTCATTTAACGCTACTAATATCTTTGAGAAAAGCATGAGTACACACCATTGTACGAAACGACAGATATTTTCATACTCCTCCGCGACATGTTTTCTCGTCGCTAACAAAAGACTATTGGACTGTTACGTGATATATGCTGGACAACCTCCCCAAAGAGGGAAAGACTCGAAGCAACAGCGAGTCAATTCTGAGGGAACTAGGAATCCTGCCAATATTCATCATGGCGGCCACAATCTTAATGATATGAGATATTCAGATGACACTGTGCTGATTGCAGACACGGAGAAGAAACTATAAAACCTCCTACAGAATGTAGAGAAGAAAATTGAGAAGAAATGAGGAAACATAAACCACAAGAAAAATGAATGCATGGTTATCAGCAAAAAGAGGAACTCAAAATGCCAACTGCAGGTCGGGGATATTAAAATCAAGTAGGTGCAAAAATGTAAATATCTTGGAAGTGTTCTGACAGAAGACGGAAAGTGCAACACTAAGATCCAAAGACGTATTGGGATGGTCAAAGACGTATCTGAAAGCTAAGGGGAGTATTAAGAAGAGAGAGGGAAATTTTCGTTGGAAACATAGAAAAGAGTATTGGACTGTTACGTGATATCTGTCCTGCAGTATGTCACTAAGTGCTTGACAATCTCCTCAAAGACGAAAAAGAGACTCGAAGCAATAGACACGTAGTTTTAAAAAAGAATGCTGAAGATACAATAGACCAAGCACGTGAGCAACGACAAGGTGTTGAAGGGGATACAAACGGAAAGGAAATTTATACTTGACATCAGGAAGAGACAGCGGCAGTATATGAGACACGTAATGAGGAAGGATGGCTTGGAGAATCTAATACTCACGGGACGGATAGAGGGAAAAGAGACACGGGAAAGCAATACGAGACATACTTGGTGAGCTTGAGCAAATGAATGCTGGTGTGATGTTTGGAAGATATACCAAGAGAAAAAATGTTAAGAGAAACAAGGTGTAATTGAAGGTCCGTGATCACCTACGTCCTGGATTGACACGGTACATAAAAAAAGGAAATATTACGTCGAGGGATAGAAAAAATTGTTGATCAAGAAACAACACTTCCATGAATATCTTAACATTGAAGGCATTCAGAAGCTGTTACTCCAACTGCCAACCTTGACACGAGCTGTCGCTTTAAAATTAAATGAACTCTCAGATATATACAGTTACTAAATAGGCACCCTTTTTACCTTTTTATTTTCAGAATGACCCATTCCTCCCTATTTATCCTGGTAACATTAAGGAAGGTAGGTGTGTAGGTGGTGTAAGGGAATCGGAGTGCCGATATCGAATTCTAGTCGGGTTCATTACATTCACTTACATGCAAATAATCTTGGGAATGGTATGAATCTATCTCTTCCATCCAAGCTAAGGGCTAAATAGTAGAAATTGTATCTCGAAAAATCGTTGTAATTGCCCAAAGAATTGTTAATGAAATATTCATTGTCCTCTCACTTGAAAAAAGAAGTATAATTCTAGAGTTACAAAATATGTTTCGGCTTTAAATAATGGCATAAGAGTTGACAAACCGAAAAAAAAAATCAATCCATAATGATTAACTCTCCATATATATATATCCTCCATAGACAGTCTTGTTTCGCTGTATCACAGATCATCAGCATGGCTAGAAATTTGATTGACATCAGTTGGCGTTTCTACCTCTGAGTAATGAGCATTCAGTAGAGAAACGTGGACTTTAGCGTGAAACGCACAATTGTAGACACACGCCAGTAGCCGGAAATGTTCAAATTCCTTACTGAATGAACAATGCGTAAATCCGTGAGTAGCTACTGCTTTTAAAGTCTATCATTTCTCCAAAGTGCTCAATCGGCATGCGGAAGCGTATATATATATATATATATATATATATATATATATATATATATATTAATTTGTAAACGAGTTATATTACGCAACCCAGATTTCTACTATCTGGTGTCTTCAAACGATTTACAGTAACTCTACTAATAGTTACAATAATAGTTAGAATAATAGTTATTGTAAATAGTCTTAAGACACCGGAAGACAGAAATTTGGGTTGCGTAATATAACACATTTACAAATAAAAAATATCGAAATGTTCTACAATATAATTGTATTGAACCCTTTTTAATACATCTGTGTACCGGTCTCATTTAATTATGACCGAAAAACTAAGTAATTAAATAATAATTAAATAATATAAAAGTAGCCGCTGAAAGAAATTCGAAAGATGAAAAAAAAAAAGATGATAACAATACTGCTAATAAGAATAATAATATTTATTATAAATTACTAATATGTAATAAATGTTATATCTCCATATTATAAGAAACATAGGTGAAACAATCTTTCTTTTTTATTATATATTATATAGGTACCTCCAGTAAATCGTGAAAAAACAGTATAGTTACTTTTAAACTGAATTTTTAAAAATGAAAAAAGTTATCTTGAAACTTTTTTTTAGTTTTAATTGAAAGCTAAATGATTAAATTTACTATTTCTAGGAAGCAAAATACTCTGGCTTATTTCAAACAGAAATTATATTGATTCGAATATAAAAGTCTGAGATTTTTTCAATTTTTGAATTTTCTGCCATTTTTGAGCGATCGACAGTTAACCCTCGGGTTTTAAAAATCTTGCAAAAATAAAATATACATCTGCTACACATTATTTTTCGAAAATTAGCAAATTTTATGTTAAATTAACTTAATTTACACAAATATTACTTAGTTATACCGTGAAATTTAAAGTAAAACTATTTCTTAATCACAAATTTAAACGCGTCGTTAATCAAGATGGTTGTTGACAGGTTCTTGATTAGAAATAAAAAAAAACAAACAAGTAGGGCGTTCATAAGCAACAAAATTGTCCTCATTTATTTTCGGGTAAGAGAGAAAACTCTGAACCTTTTAATTTGCACATAGAAATTACTATACAAAAAAGGAAAAACATCAAATGCACAAAAAAAAAAGTTTAAATTATTTTAAAAATATTTGTGCAAAACGATTTTTATTAAACTTTTCAATTTTCGAAAGGCGATATAATTCTTAACCTAAAAAAATAAAAACGACAGTTCTATAAAAGATTTTTAAAATATTTTAAAAACTTTATGAATTATTATAATAATAATAAAAATGAAAACAATTCTTTTAAAATTTTATTAGTAATCGAAAAAACATTTTTTTCAGCCTATAATGTCCTTAATTGTTATTATTTATTCCATTATATTAAAGCTTATCAAATTAAATTATATCAGAGTTTTATTGCATTTTTTATTTTACTTTTCGGAGCAGATTTTCGGATAAAATAGATGGTTTATATTCCCCAGTGAGTCCTACGTTTAACTAATTCACAAAAAGCTTACCGACCAATTAAACTTTATTAAAATTTCATGGATTTACGTGGAAGCGGGGGAGGGGGGTAACAGAGTTAAAAAAAAATTCCCAAGGATGTTTAAAAAATAATAATTTCAAAAATAATTTCTTTCATTTGTGAATGAGTACTGAAAGTTTCATTAAAATCTGATAATTATCTTGCGAGAATTTTCAAATTAATGTGTTTGTCACCGAAAAACAGTGGGTGATGCAATCATTAGTTTTTCCACCGTAAAACAGTCGTAACGTTTGTTTAACCGCTAACTCAAATCAAAACAAAATTTCTGACAAAATTTCGCAAATATTATAAGGGATTAAAAATTTTTTTTAAATAATTAAAAATTACTTTGATTGTTCTTCTTAATAATAATATAAACATTTTGATGAAAAAAGTTTTGTTTTATAAAGTTTGAAGCTAAGTTTTATTCATACTATGATGTTTTATGCTGGGTTTTTTTTAGCAGTATTTTGGAGGTACCACTGATTCGCTAAAAAGGACCACGCCATGTTAAAAAAATTCTCAAATTTAACAAAAACAGAGCTTTATTATAAAAACTTTTATGCTATTATTTAAGTGTTTCTTTATTATTAAATTATATTTTTTATCAATTTTAGAACATTCAAAATTTTGCTAAAAAATCATGTTTATCTTTTTCCTCAGCGCAGAAGCCAAAGATTAGTATAGGAAATATAAGTGACTTTTATGCGGGGGAAAACACATTGACAATTGTCAGATTTCAATGAAACATTCAGGATTTATTCACAAATGAACCATTAAAAAAATTATCTTTAAAAATTTTGGGTAAACTTTTTTTTTACTTTTCCACACATACAGACGCACACTTATCTAAATTAAATTTTACGATAATATTTTGTTTTACCAGGCGCTTTCGGCTATACTTTAGCCGAAAGCGCTTGGAAAAAACAAAATATTTGGATAATTTTATAAAATTCATGTTCTGAAAAGAAGAAAATCATAAGATCACATAAAGATTAAATAAGCTCTTAACTATATATATATATATATATATATATATATATATATATATATATATAGTAGGATTATCACATTTTGTCTGATAATGAACTTATGAGATAATAAGTTGATGCAGAAACCATTCGTATAAAATGAAAGATATATTCACTCTTCCTTTCTCTCTCTGTCTTTTTTATATTATAATGAATTACAAGACTTTTACTTTCCCGAGGAAAAATCTTATACAACGACCAAACCAACTACATCAGTTCATGTGACACATTCGCTGTATGCTAAGTATATATTTGCCATTTCGTTTTTACAGCGTTCTGTATACACGCAACTATTATTTTCGCGTCTTTTTTGGAGTTGCGATTTTCTTTATATAATTATTTAAATTCTCTACGCGTTCAAGCCTTTCAACCTCATTCATTACAACGCTTAGAAAATGTCCGCTACATCATCCAGTTAATACTTTTGTTAGTATAAATTTTATATAAACTGAATTCATCATAATATGCAATTTAAAAGAATTAGTGTCCGTTTTTATTTTCTTATTTTCATGGTATGGACTCGGAACGATAAATAGTAGAGCAAAGTTCGAATTTCCGTTGAATTCGTTGCATTCACTTACGCGCAAATATCCTTGACAAAGGCATGAATCCATCGCTTCCCCTTCCCAGCGATTTCTATAATACATTTCCTCCTCCAACGATTTTAAAAAAAGATCTTCCTTGGATATTATGTGGAGACCGATATCCTCTGTTAATACACGTACCTACTTACATACGCCGACAACCATGTAGAAAAAATTGCTTCCACTTATTCTTTGTCTTATAGAATGTGCATTGGGTGTGCGTCGTCGTGTGATGGATATCGGCTCCGAATGAGAAATCGGAGAGCAGAGTTCGAATTCAAGTCGAATTCGTTTTCTAATCCATCTATGGGTTGAATAGCAAGACATATTGGGTCTTATAGTCACGGTTGGCAACTAGTCTATCGCAGAAAGTAATGGCAAGCTACTGCGGGATAATCTTTTTCCCAGTCAGTCATGTCTCTTTCGAGACATGATCGCCCAAACGTGTATCACTTATGGCACTTAACTGACTTATTTAAAAAAAAAACATGGGAATATTGACTGTATCGTTTCAAAAAGAATTTGATACAAGTCTGATGTTGAAGATTTGATAGGGTTTCAATAAAAGTTTAAAAAAAGAAGAATGACGTGTGACGTCTCAAATCAGTTCAAGATTTGAGTTCTTTCTGGAATGTCAGTGTTCGTAGTTCTGTGTACAAATTATGACGTTGACTCATACAGTCCTTTTGATCTTTTCCCTTTCGAGCGTGGTTTTTTTTTTATCAAAGAATCTATCTCTCCCACTGTCTATCGGACCGTCTGTCTGTCTGTTTCTCTTTCTTTCTTTCTTTCTTTCTTTCTTGAAGGAGCTCTCGCTGTTTCAGGAGAGGAGCAGTAACGTAAGATCAAAGGGCTGCAAACACTGAATCATCATTTTTGAGCGCTTGTTTGTCTGTCACTGACGTGACTGTTTCTTCACCCTCGTTACTTGCTATTAATCTCTAGAAGAGTGGATCAGTAAGTCGGTAGCCGGACGCGTATTGAATAGATGAATGTTGACTGTTTACGCTTCGATCTTTGTGATTAAGTGCAGTGACAAGGAAATAGACTGTGCTGGAAAATAAATAATTGACTACATTCTGGGTTTAATGTGTAAAGCGTCGCAATTTTTTAATTTTGAGCGTTATTTGTTTTTGATTTTGTTGACTGCACAATATATGAGGGTCAGTTGGGCACAGAAATTTAGAAACGGCATGCTGTACAGCTTGGTATTCGTGCCGGAAGCATCAACATAAATATATCAGAGGGTTTGGGTCTCAATCTGACGACAGTGAAGAAGATTCGGAGAGAGCTGGATGAGGAAAATGATTATTACGAAGGTATAGCATCTTGGAAAACTCACTCTGATCGTTCTGATAAGAAATCTCCTGAATTTGTTGGCCGTGATTCAAAACGATTTCTCCAAGTCAATCAGGTCAATATCCAGGGAGATAGTGCTTCCTAGGTAAAGAGGGTTGCTGGTGGACGACCGTATATCTGGCAACAAAATTCAGCACCATACCACACAAGCAGAAGAACCCAGTTCTGGATGTCAAAACAAATTTCAGCGATCACATTACCCCTTACATCTGACAGCCTAACTCCTCAGAATGCATCCCACTTGATTATTGTGTGTGGGTTTGCAGTTGAGCGAGAGACCAACAAAACTCTTTGTAACACCAAAACTAAAATGAAGGCAAGGATTATGGCAGCATTCACCAATTTAAACAAGGGGACTGTCCAGAAGAGTTGCAGGAGATCCCAAAATCGTGTGGAGGTGATGGTTAAAGCTAATGGTGATTTTATTAAATAAATGTAACCTTTAGGATTTTAAGATATGAACAATTTTGTACAATTTTAGTAAATATATCTGCGACAGTAAGATGTCAGCGTTATTTTTATTGTGTGTGTGTGTGCGTGTAATTTTAAACAATTTATCCATCGCAACCCTGTAACTGATTTGATAGAAAATTATCATATCGAAACAAATAAATGCACCAAACAGAATAAAACAAAAATTTATTGTCAAACCTTTATGTCATTATTAACAGAAAAGATCAAGGGATTATTATTATGTCATTTTTCATCATATTTAGATTTCTGCATTGGTCTCACTACCAACCAAGTCTGCGGGGAGACCTAAGGCAGGTAGTGGCGTGTTGTTATGACTCCATTTCATGTTTTTCTATCCTTCCCTATCATCCCCAGCATTACATAGATAACGTTTTCCTTAGTGTGTGGGCTGTACTTAATAATACAATTTTTTGTATATCTCTTAAGCTGGGGTTTCCAGGGATTCTTTCAATGTGTTGTTTTGTTCCATTTTTTATCATTCCAAGTGCACCTACTATCACTGGCACAACTCTTGTTTTCAATTTCCACATTTTTTCTATTTCAATTTCCAGGTCTTTATATTTTGACAGTTTTTCAAATTCCTTGATTGCTATGTTACAATCCGCTGGACAAGCCATATCAATTAATAGACAAGTTTTCTCCTTCTGGTTTTTAACAATAATGTCTGGCCTGTTTGCTTCAATTTTTCTGTCTGTGTAGATGGTGTAATCCCATAGAATGGTTACATCTTCTATTTCTGTAACCGGTGCTGGATTATGTTCATACCAGTGTTTGTTTACAGTTTTTCCATAATTTTGCACATTGCCCAATGTAAATATTGCCCAACTCTATCGTGGCGATTTTTATATTCATTTGGGGCAAGCACATGACAGCCTGAGATTAGGTGGTCTATTGTTTCTTGGTGTTTATCACAAAACCTGCATTTTGGATCCATATTATTATGCATAATATTTGCCTGAAAGTTTCTCGTGAAAAGACTTTGGTCTTGTGCTGCAAGTATAAATCCTTCAGTTTCAGACTTTAATCCAGATGCACGTAACCATCGATGAGTATCAACTTTGTCAACATTGGATTTATTGGCACGTACTGGATAGTGGCCATGCAGAGGTTTGTCTTGCCAGCGCTGTTTCATCTGTTCAAGAGCTTTATCTTTGGCTTTCATTTTCATATTCTTTGCCGCAATAGTTGGTTCTTGGCTTCGGTTTTGCTTTTCTACAGAATCTACTAACTGTAAATCTTGTTTGTATTTACTGCCTTCTTTTATTATTGAATATTTTTTCTTTCTTTCTTCATGTTGCCTTACTAATTGTATCATGCAATTCTTTGTTGTTTCTATGTATGTTAGTAAGCCAATAGTTGTTGTCTTGTATGACAATTCCAGCTGAATAAGACCCCTTCCATCTTCTTTACGGGGTATGTATAGACGGTCTACATCAGCCTTTGGATGATGCATCTTATGCTTAGAAAGAAGCTTTCTTGATTTAGCATCCATTCGCCTGATGTCGTTTAGAGTCCAGTTTAAGATGTTAAAGCTATATTGGACAACTGGGATTGCAAGGCTATTAATGGCAATAACTCTGTTCTGTGAATTTAATTCAGTTTTTAATATCATTCGTAGCCTTCTATAGTACTCTTTACGCACTATTTCTTTCATTTTTTTATGGTGAATGTTTTCGCTCTCATTTACACCTATGTATTTATAAGCTTCTTCTGGTTTCAATTCTTTTATTGTTACAGCAGGGTCTAGGCTAATTGAGGATGTTTCTTGTATTGATCCACGTAAAACTGTAGCTTTAGCACATTTATTCAAATTAAATTTCATTCCCAATGTCCTTCGCTGAAGCATTTTACAGTTTGCAGAAGACCTTCCAACTCATTATCATTCTTAGCATATAACTTTAAGTTATCCATGTAAAATAGATGGCTTATTTTCTTTTGGCCTATTTTATAACCACATTCTGTCTTATTAAGTTGACTGGTTAGTGCTATTAATGATATGCAGAATAGTAAGGGAGATAAAGAATCACCTTGAAATATACCTCTTTTGATGTTTATTTCATCAGACTTATAGGTTCCATTTATATGATTGAGGTAAAGGGTTGTTTTCCATATAGACATGCACTGTTTGATGAAATTGAGGATGACGGGCGATATCTTGTATATATTTAAAGTCTTTAAAATCCAGTCATGTGGCACACTATCGAATGCCTTTCGGTAGTCTATCCAGGCTGTACTAAGATTTTTCTTTGTACTGTAGCAGTTTTCCAGAATCATTTTGTTAATTAGCAATTGGTCTTTACAACCATAACAGCCACGTTTGCACCCTTTTTGTTCAAGCGGTATCATGTCATTTCCTTCTAAGAATAAATATGTCTGTTTTGTTAAAATAGATGTTAATAGTTTATATGTTGTCGGAAGACATGTAATTGGTCTGTAGTTTTTCGGGTTGTTTGTGTCACCATTCTTGGGTAGAAGAAATGTAATTCCTTTGGTCATCCATGCAGGAATTTTAGTGGGATCGTCAACCATTTCTTGAAGTTCTTTGGCTAGTTTTTTATGTGCTGCATTTAAATAATATAGCCAAAAGTTAGGAATTTTATCTATACCTGGGAATTTCCAATTGTGTGCTTTTTTTAGTGCAAATTTAACATCATCTTCTGTAATTCCAGACCATGTCTGTTCGGGTTTATTTTTCATTCGTTTTATCTCCTGCGTAATCCAGTGTACTTCCTTGCTAAGTTCTTTAGGGCAAGCCCATATCTTTTCCCAGAACTGTGTGACTTCTTCCATTCTGGGGGGTACCGTCACTTCAATTCTTTTTTTACATATTTCCCTGTAAAATCTCTTTGTATCAGTCTGAAAAATCTTATTTTGTCTGTAAAATCTTGCTCTTTTTTCATGCGTCTTATTCTTTGAGCCTTCAGTTGGATTTTTTGCTTTATTTTTTCTTTATTTGATAAGACGTCATTTTCATTCCTGATGTTATATTTTTTTTCGGCTCTTCTTCTTTTCCTAGTTCTTACATTTATTCCTCTACTCAGTTCATCCAGTACTGACAGTTCACTTCTAAGCTGTTCGATTTCTTTTTCTATTTTTCCTTTTCCAAGGTGGATCTTCACGTCTGCGAGTCTGCCTTGTTTTTATTTTGATATTTAATTTTTTTGTTGCTGCTGTTGCTGATGCATATATTACTTCGTTAAGATTTGTATGAGGGTCTTCATCCAGTATTGATTTCAGTGCTGCATTGTACAGTTTAATAGTTCGGAGGTTTTGTTTTGTTGGTTGGAATTTTGGGAGCTGTTCACGTTCCTCCATTGTAATATTTTGTATTTGACTTAGATGGTTTTTTATTTCTATCTTGGCTTCCTTTATATTGTTCTTATTTTCCGTCAAATAATTATCTTCGATGTGTTCTGAACTCGTTTTATTTTTGTCTTTTAACTGACTCAGACTCAGATCACACCTTTCCAGCACTTTTAAACTTACATCATTATCTTCGCAGTGATTTGCGTGTTTCACGGTTTCTACATTATGACCTGTGACTTGTTTGATGTTATTACTTTTTATTTCTGATTCCGGTTCCTTTTCATATTTTGTTGATTCGACTCTTCTTGTTACAATTCTTTTAATTTCATGAATTTCAGCCTCAGTCAGTCGTTATTACAAATAATGTACCTACGTACATTGGCCAATTTATTTTCGTCAATATACTTTCTATTTGCTTGACCAACTTTTTCACGCCAAATGTCATATGTTTGGCGAGTCATGTTTTTTTGAGGTTTGAGTAACGCTTCATGAAATGCAGTCATAACGACTTTGTACTCCTCACGAGACCATTTTATTTTTTCTTTCTTTAAATATACGGTTGTAGATCTAGCTGGTGAATTTTCAGGACCATCATTAGGATTATCCTGGTTGTGGGGACCTGAAGATACATTCTTTGTGTAGGAGTTTGTTCCTATGGCAGATTTTTCGACCTCAGGTAGGTTCCCTCCTGAAGGACGGGCTCCCTGTTTATCCACTGGAAGAGCCATACTGGACTTTTTATTTCTATTTGTATTTTTCATGTTTTTCCCACGAGTGACGCACGGGTCCAAAAGTCCACCCAAAGTTGCCCGGCACGTTGGGTAACGGTCTTTTACAAACAGGGCCCCGAAGCCTGTAGGGGATCGTTTGTGACCTCATAACGCAGTAGCCATTCACTCCTCGGCACGATTAACACCTTGAGTTGCGGGTTGTTGTTCGGAGTTTTCCTTCTCCTAAATGGGCTGCCAAGCAACATCTGACATAGACGCGATTGGAATTCAAGGAGAAAGACGGCTCAACGAAACAAAACATCAATACTACGAGAGTAGTTTGTTAAAAAAATTATTATTATTATTATTATTATTATTATATATTTTGATTCCTTTTAAAACGTTCAAAATTTTACTAAAAAATCTTGTGTTATTTTTTTACGTCAGCCAAAGATTAGTACATGATATTTTAGCGTCTTTAAATTTTTTGAATGTCCTCAAGTGAAGTGATTTCTGTTATCTGCTGCATTTTGTGATTAAATACGGCCAATTCACGGATTTGAAAGGTTGTTTACGTCAAGAACCACAGGCTTCTTTCGTTCAAAGCTATTGTTAACCATTGATCTCTGAAAACCGTTGTATATAACTGATAATTTATATATTTCCTAATGGATCAGGTACAATGCATGACATCCAAATCTCTATTTAACTAGGCTGTTTAGGAACATGACTCGAGATTTCTGGTTAATGTTTTGGTTTTATAGCAAATTTTCGTTATGGAGCGAAACCTCCTCTCGCACAGTTCTATGATCAATTTACTTATCTCCTATACTAAATTTATCATAACTGATCCACACACCGGTGTATTTGAATATATTAGTGCAGCAAGTTCTCCATCATCTGATTTACTTGTGCCAGATTTAGTAAATCTAAGTAAATATGGAGATGCACGTAAATTTCGTACTTTAACAGAAACGCAATACTTGAGAATAAAAATAAATTTTTAAAATTAAAATGACTTTCTTGAAGCTTTTCTTTTAGTTTTAATTACAACAGATTTAAATTTAGTATTTCAAATAAGCAAAATATATTGCTGCATTTCAAAACTAATTAAAATTGAATGCAAATAATTTTAATTCTGAAATTGCTAATTATCGATGGTCTTAACACCGTTTCTTGCCAGCATTCATAACAATGTAATCCACTTTATTTAAACCTCTAGGGCCATTCGTATCATATTTGAGACAGTATTTCCCTATAAGGAAACATTTGGTATTTCCCTATAAGGAAACATTTGGTATTCATTGACTGAGCAGTCAGTACTGCTTTAATTTGAAATTTATAAAATATTTCTCTTAAAAAATTTTTCAGGAAAATATTTCTTTCAAGGCTTGTTTTCATACTGTATCAAATATGATACGAATGGCCCTAGAGGGTTAAAAAAATAATCTTTCAAAAATAAAATATACTTTATCAAAGTTTTTGATGAATGTTAGATGATTTAAGGTTTAATAAATCTAATTTGAAACTTATATTACTTACTTTGGACTTAAAATATCTCTTAAATTTATTTTTTTATTACGGAAGAAGATGTTTATTTATAATTGACAGCTTGACTGACAGAAGAAAGTTTATCTAATTTTTTTCTTTTTTTACGGTGGACATATCTGTAAAATTTCATTGAGGAATAAAACGTGAACGCCTTTTTATATAGTTTGTAACTGTACAGTAAGCCTAAAAAACAGGGAAAATATTCTCCGTAATCTAATGTTTTATTAAATTTTAGTTACGTTGTCTTTAAATTTACTCTAGTTATTGCTCTTATTTTCAGATAATTCGTGTATGAACAACAGTATTTAGAAAAATCGGCACGTTTATACACCCCCACAGAAAAAAAAAATCCAAATTCTTTTAAAAAAAATTGGGGTTCGCTGAATTTTGCTAAGCTTTTTCTGTTAAAACTTAAAGATTATTATAATTAACATTTTTAAAAAATGGAAACAGTTCTTGCAAAAAAGAAAATAATTCTTGCAAAAATTAACCGAAACAGTTTTTAATAGAGTACATAATATGCATTATTCATATAAGTAGTTAAAAGCTTTTTTAATTAAATAATGTTTTAGTTTTATTGCATTTATTTATTTTGCGATTCAAAACAGATTTTTGGTAACTTGTCCCGATTAACAAAAAGAAATTGACGATTTAAATTCCCTAAGTAGCTTTACTTTTAACTATTATGAACTGTAAGCTCTGAAAAATTTAATTTCGCGAAATTTCATAATATTAAATTAATGTATGGAGTGGTAACTAATCTAAACAAGATACTATCGAAAAAAAATTAATTTATCTTTTCATGAAAGTTTCATTAAAATCCGACAAATGCTTGATTTTTAGAAGAAATCCTAAATCAGTGTGTTTTTCACCGCCAAATTTTAAGACTTTCAACAGCAGCAACAACTAAAATGGATATCACATGTAATTCGAATAAAAATAACGACATAATCTAGATGTTAATGATCTACACCACTTTAAAAATAAGGTTAGGAAGGTTAGAAAGGAAACCCCATCGATAATAGAAAGAGCGATAACATCTACTAGACTTAAAAAACGTATTTTCCTGAAAAACTGCTTTATTACATTTACAAACTATTTGCAAATAATACCGATACAGAAGATAGCCTTGTAGTATCCTCCATGCAGTACTGTGATATGTACGACATGCTGGGGCCACTTGACGTGTGGTTGATACTTGGATTGTCACCGTCATTCTGTAGAGAGTATTCTTTATAGTCCGGCGTACGAGCAGATCCCGGTTTTGTTCCACTTTGGTGTCACGGATCCTACTTCAGTAATGCAACGATAAACAGCGGCAACATTTCGTTGAATCGGCTGCCTCCTGTCTGGAAACGCTGTCTTATAAAATAGGGTCGCCTCGTGTTCATTCTCATTCGCGCAACCGTATGTAGAAATCATATTTACCTGCTCACAAAATGAATGTCCTATCACTGCTAGACGGACCACTTCACAGTTAACTCCCTACTACACACGTCAAACGTTGTAGACAGAATAGCCACAAATTTACACGAATGACAAATGTAACCTAGTCTATATGACAATTTAAAGCCATCTACTGTCAGTCAGTTAAGTGACATACGTGATACACGCTTGGGCGATCATGTCTCGAAAGAGACATGACTGACTGGGTAGAAGATTATCCCGCAGTAGATTGCCATTGCTTTCTGCAGTAGACTGGTTGCCGACCAAGGCTATAGAACCCAATCTGTCCTATTATTTAACCCATAACTGGAAGGAAGAGACGGATTAATACCTTTCCCAAGGGCATTTGTGCGTAAGTGAATGCAAGGAATTCAACTGGAATTCGAACTCAGCTCTCCGATTTCTCGTTCCGAGCCGATATCCATTGCACCACAACGCACATCCAATATATACTGTAAACTTTCTTAAAAATGAGGGAATTGCGGAAATATGTTTACATTTATTTTTTAATCATTTCACCCCGAGCAAGGTGGGAACGCCACTGATGTGCAGGGGGTTACATAAATGTAAAAAGATTAATTAGAAAAGAGTGAGGAGTACAAACTAGTTAGAAAGGAACAATAGAAAGCAGGTGCGATGACAGATACATAGGTGGAGAGAAAGGGAATGTTATACAGGGGTGGGGAGAGAGCTAGAGTCCAGTGGTTAGTAGATGTGTATTGACTTTGCATTTAAATTTCTGGAGGTTGTAGCCGTCAGGAAAGCAAGAATACGGGAGCAAGTTCCACAGGCGGGAAGTGCGAGAGAAGAAGCTGCAGGAGTAGAATTGTCGTCTGCATTTGGCTAACCTGACTGTGAATGGGTGGGACCCAGTTGCCAGTCTGGTTGCACGAGTAAACACCTGTTGAGGAGGCATCAGTGACTTAAGCTCGTCCGAGCAGAAGCCATGAAAGTATTTATAGAACAAACAAAGGGAGGCCACATTTCGACGATGGGGAAGTGGCTGCAGTCGAGTCGACAGATCAGTACCTATCACATTACAGACTCTCCTTTGGAGCTTGTCAAGAACACTGAGGAGAACGGCAGGGGCACCTGACCATAAATGGCAGCAGTACTCCATGCACGGACGGATGGTTGACTTGTATATATGCAGGATGGATTATTTTGTCCGTGATTTGGTGTGAGAAACTCGCCCCCAAACTTTGTAAAATATTTCTGATACTGTATATCAATATATACATCTGTATATATATATATATATATATATATATATATATATATATATATATATATGCAAACTTCGTTAAAAATATCACACAAAATTTGACCTCCTCAAAAAGATTGAAATTGAAATTTTACACTAGTCATTATGGTAAGTGAAAAATGACAAATTAATAAGAGTTCATCCAAAACTTAGAGATTTTCTCAAGGTAGAACGTCTAAAAAAACGTACACCACGCAATAGATATAACATTTTAACAATACATCTTGTAACTGCGACAAAAGAATTACAAGAAATTCCTACTATCGTCATCAGAATTACAGCACTTCATTGATGATCGATCCAAATTCACAAAATTAAATGAGAACACCAGAGAAACTCTAAAAGATGTTAACAAACTCATAACATCTAACAACGTTGATGTAGGATCCATGAAAATTGACAAAATTATTGATGATTACCAACCAGGATACCTATATGGTAATCTTAAAATACACAAATCTGGATACCCATTACGATCTATCATTTCTCAAATTCCAACAGTTATTTATATAATTGTCAAAATTCTTCAATGATATTAAGCCAACACTCAACAATATCAACTATGAATACGGCCACAATATGCTATGCGTATTTGAAACATAAAACATTCCTATATCAATACTCGAGGTGGTGTAATGTTCAGCAAGCTTGTATTGTTAGAATCATTACAACTGAGTAATGAGTTCGATCCTCACTGGGTGTCCTATATTTTCAGTCTTGTGCCACATCTAAGTTACGCTTAGATAATTCATTTGTTTGGACCCTTTGGCGAAAATTATATAAAATCTTAGCCATAGCGCTTTGCCATTTTTACCGAAAATTGCATAAAATAGGGTTTATTGCCTAAATACACAATATATATTTGGAGGTACAAAATTTGTATGATGTTTTAAAAACCAGGAATTTATTGACAGTCTCTAAGGCCCTTTCGTCCAACATCTGATCAGGAGAAAAAAATCGTTAGAAAATGAGATTAAACGAAATGAACAGTGAAGATGAAAATGAAGACTACGCCCATATACTAAAAATGATTTTTAAACAAAACAATGTTAATATTAGCTATAGTTGCGTTAAAAACATCGATAAATATATATAACAACAGAAAAATATTATATTAAACAAGCACATGTTCAACCTGCAAACTTTACTAAAAATCAATGTAATTGCCGAAGGAATACGACACTCTCGCTAAATGGCCAATGCCTGACCGAAAGTATAATTTACAAAGCTAGCATCCATTCGGATGGCGATACTATGTTCTATTTTGGTTTCAGTAAGAACCAATAGAAATACCATTATTATCATCATCAAATGACAACAACCAATATTAAATCGAGTAATAGCACTGCCCTCTTAAAATATTTCTAGCAATTAAAAAGCAACAACAAAAGCCTAGATATTAAGTGAGATGTCATCGCAAAAACCAAATCTTAAAACGGAAAAGGAAATAAATGTAATTTACGTGTTTTAGAAAAAAAAAGTGTTATCGTAAAACATTTAAAGAGCCTTAATTTACTAAACTAAAGAAATGAGTTTATGATAACATGCAAACATAGACCTGAATTAATATAGATATTTCTATATAAACCCTTTTACAATTATTATGTCATTTTTCATCATATTTCGATTTCTGTTATGGTCGCACTACCTACCAAGTCTGCGGGAAGATCTAAGGCAGGTCGTGGCGTGTCGTTATGGCTCCATTTCATTTTTTTTTCTGTCTCTCCTATCATTCCTAGCATTACATAGACAAAATTCTTCTTAGTGTGTGGGCTGTAGCTTAAGACAATTTTTTGTATATCTCTTAAGTTGTGGTTTCCAGGGATTCTTTCAATGTGTTGTTTTGTTCCTTTTTTTATCATTCCAAGTGCACCTACTATCACTGGCACGATTCTTGTTTTCAATTTCCACATGTTTTCTGTTTCAACTCTCTTTCGAATTCCTTGGTTGCTATAATACAATCCGCTGGACAAGCCCTATCAATCAATAGGCAAGTTTTTTCTTTCTTGTTTTTAACAATAATGTCCGGTCTATTTGCTTCAATTTTTCTGTCTGTGTAGATGGCGTAATCCCATAGAATGGTGACATCTTCTATTTCTGTAACCGGTGATGGGTGATGTTCATACCAGTGTTTGTCTACAGATTTTCCATAGTGTTTGCACATTGTCCAATGTAAATATTGACCCACTCTATCGTGACGATTTTTATATTCATTTAGGGCAAGTGCAGAACATTCTGAGATTAGATGTTCTTTTGTTTCTTGGTATTTATCACAGAACCTGCATTTTGGATCCATATTATTGTGTATAATATTTGCCTGAATATAGCCTTCAGTGTCAGACTTTAATCTAGATGCACGTAACCATCGATGAGTATTAACTTTATGAACATTGGATTTATTGGCACGTTCTGGATGTTGGCCATGCAGAGGTTTGTCTTGCCAGCGTTGTTTCATCTGTTCAAGAGCTTTATCTTTGGCTTTCATTTTCATATTTTTGCCACATTAGTTGGTTCTTGGCTTCTGTTTTGCTTTCTACAGAATCTACTAAATGTAACCCTGGTTTGTATTTACTACCTTCTTTTATTATATAATTTTTTTTTCCTGTTTTCATGTTGTTTAACTAATTGTATCATACAATCCTTTGTTGTTTCTATGTATATTAGTAAGCCAATAGTTGTTGTCTTGTATGACAATACTAGCTGAATAAGACCTCTTCCACCTTCTTTACGGGGTATGTATAGACGGTCTACATCCGCCTTTGGGTGATGTATCTTATGCTTAGAAAGAAGCTTTCTTGTTTTAGAATCCATTCACCTAATGTCGTTTAGAGTCCAGTTTAAGATGTTGAAACTATATTGGACAACTGGGATTGCAAGGCTATAATTCTGTTCTGAGAATTCAATTCAATTTTTAATATCAATCGTAGCCTTCTACAGTACTCTTTACGCACTATTTCTTTCATTTTTTTCAAGGTGAATTTTTTCACTCTCATTTATACCTAGGTATTTATAAGCTTCTTCTGGCTTTAATTCTTTTATTGTTACAGCAGGGTATAAGCTCATTTAAGATGTTTGTTGTAGCGATCCACGTAAAACTGTAGCTTTAGCACATTTATTCAAATTGAATTTCATTCCAATGTCTTCGCTGAAGCATTTTACAGTTTGCAGAAGACCTTCTAGCTCTTTATCATTCTTAGCATACAACTTTAAGTCATCCATGTAAAATAGATGGTTTATTTTCTTTTGGGCTATTTTATAACCACATTCTGTCTTGTTAAGTTGATTAATAGTTAATGCTATTAATGATATGCAGAATAGCAAGGAAGACAAAGAGTCACAGTGAAATATACCTCTTTTGATGTTTATTTCATCAGACTTTTAGGTTTCATTTATATGATTGAGTAAAGGGTTTTTTTTCCATAACAACATGCATTTTTTGTTTGATGAAATTGATGACGAGGGGTGATATCTTGAATATGTTTAAAATCTTTAAGATCCAATAATGTGGTACACTATCGAATGTCTTACGATAATCTATCTAGGCAGCACTAAGGTTTTTCTTTGCATTGTAGCAGTTTCCAGGATCATTCCGTTAATAAGCAATTGGTCTTTACATCCGTAACGTTTGCTCCCTTTTTGTTCAAATGGTAATATGTCATTTCTTTCCAAGAAGAAATATGTCTGTTTTGTTAAAATATATGTTAATAGTTTGTATGTTGTCGGAAGGCATGTAATTGGTCTGTAGTTTTTTTTATTGTTTGTGTCGCTATTCTTGGGTAGAAGAATTTTAATTCCTTTGGTCATCCATGCAGGAATTTTAGTGGGATCGTTAACCATTTCTTGAAGTTCTTTGGCTAGGTTTTCATGTGCTGTATTTAAATAATATAGCCAAAAGTTAGGAATTTTGTCTATACCTGGAAATTTCCAATTGTGTGCTTTTTTCAATGCACATTTAACTTCCTCTTCTGTGATTCCAGCCCATGTCTGTTCTGGTATATTTTTTATTCGTTCTGTCTCTTGTGCAATCCAATCTAATTCTTTGTTATGTTCTTTAGGGCAAGCCCATATTTTTTCCCAGACTTCTTCCATTTTGTGGGGGGACTGTCACTTCAATTCTTTTTTACCTATTTCCCTGTAAAATTTCTTTGAATCGGTTTGAAAAATCTGGTTTTGTCTGTAGAATTTTGATCTTTTCTCATAGCGTCTTATTCTTTGAGCCTTTAGTTGTATTGTTTGCTTTATTTTTTACTTCATTGATAGGACTTCATTTTCATATCTGATGTTGTATTTTCCGTCGACTCTTCTAGTTCTTACACTCATTCCTCTTGTCTGTTCATCGAGTACTGATAGTTTACTTCTAAGTTGTTCAATTTCTTTTTCTATTATACTGTTCTTGTTTTCCGTAAAATAATTCTGTTCAATGTGTTCTGAACTCGCTTTATTATCATTTTGTAACTGACTCAGATCACACCTTTCCAGCACTTCTAAACTTACAGCATTATCTTCACAGTGATTTGTGTGTATCACGGTTTCTACATTATGACCTGTGGCTTGTTTGATGTTGCTACTTTTTATTTCTGATTCCGGTTCCTTTTCATATTTTGTTGATTCGTCTATTCTGATTGCAATTGTTTTTATCTAATTAATTTCAGCCTATGTCAATCGGTTATTTCGCTTGATGTATCTTCGTACATTGGCTAATTTATTTTCGTCAGTGTACTTTTTTTTTGTCCAAACTTTTCTCGCCAAATGTCATATGTTTGACGAGCGATATTTTTTGGGGGGGGTTAAGTAAGGCTTCATGAAATGCAGTCATAAAGATTTGTACTCCTCACGAGACCATTTTATTTTTTCTTTCTTTAAATATACGGTTATAGATCTAACTGGAGAATTTTCAGGGCCATCATTAGGATAATTATTATTATTATTATTATTATTATTATTATTGATTTATCCATAAACTAAAAACTACAAGTAAACCTCCTTGATAGTTATGCACAAACCGTCTACAATCTGGCCTAAAATATTCTCCTCATTATTTCAATTTTTGAGATTTTACATTTTAATTTCAATTTTCAGTTTTGTTTTAAATTACATTGTAAAATAAAATAAAAATATCATCCCAGTATCATAACATATATATATATATATATATGATCATCCGCAGACAGATCTGTTTAGCTGTATCACAGCTCATAAGTACGGTTAGACAGCCGATTGCTTTTTACCTAGGATTGAAACCCGACCGAACTGGCGCCAGTCGGCGATTCTACCTCTGAGCTACGGGCGCTCAGTAAAGGGATGTACACTTTTTAGCGTGTATATTATCATTATACACGCCCAATAGCTGAATGAACGATGCGTAGATTCCAGAGTAGCTATTTGTTTATGTATATGTCTCCCCTAACATCACGAAAACTCGTAATTCAAATTTCAGAACGATTAATTCATAATATTTTTTGATGATTGCACAGAGCATGAAACTCCGAGTAATGCTTTCGATGTAGGATAATATCTATATACATTTGTATATACTTAATAATGCTGTTATATTACATTGACCACAGTCTTTCCCGTCTGAATCTATCCTGCACATATATAAATCTACCATTTGCCCGTGGATTGAATACTACTGCCATATCTGGTTGGGTGCTCCTGCTATCCACATAGAGGTCCTTGACAAACTCCAATGGTAAGTCTGCAATGTGATCGATCCCGACTTGGCAACTCAGATACATTCATTTTCTCACCGGCGCAATGTGACTTCCCAGTGTCTATCCTCCAAATACTTTCACGGCTTCTGCTCCGATGAACTTAACTCATTGGTGCCCCCTATATATGAATTTAATCGAGCCACAAAATTAGTAACTAGGTCCCACCCTTTTACTGTGCTTCTTTTCTTGTACTTCCCGCCTGTGGAATTCTTTTCCGTTTACTTACTTCCCCGACAGCTACAATCTCCATGAATTTAAATGTAAATTCAATAGTCATCTCCGATCTCACTAACTTGCATCCTCTCTCTCATGGTCCTTTCTCCATCCACTCCACTCTCATCAGTATTCTCATCCTTCTCTTACTCACTTCCTGACACCATCCATAACTTGTCATTCTTTCCCATAACTTTCCTCATATGTAACCCCCTGCACACCAGTGGCAATAAACTGCCTTGCTTGGGACGATATGATTAAAAAAACAATATATATATATATATATGTATATATATATATATATATATATATATATATATATATTAAAAAAGGATTAATTCAAAGATGTTGAATGGCCATTTCGATATGAAGATCCTCACGGGGGATAACACATCACCTCAGCAACAGAAAAATTCCTTTCAGAAAGTATTTCTAGTACATCTCATAATACCGCATGTGTACAGGATATTTTGAACTCTGATGGGACATCCGTGTAATTTTCCTTTTTGCGTAATTTAGACGACAATTCATCCATCGCATCCTGCGCACGCACACACAGACAGATATATATATATATATATATATATATATATATATATATATATATATATATATATATTGTCGTCTAAATTACGCAAAAAGGAAAATTACACGGATGTCCCATCAGAGTTCAAAATATCCTGTACACATGCGGTATTATGAGATGTACTAGAAATACTTGACATCTACTGGTACCTATATTGTTTCAGACAGTCTGTAGAATTGTTCTTCGTATTCTAGCGTTAATTAATATCCCGTCATTGTTAAACGGAGCACTTCTCCGTAACATCTCTACTACACACGTTAAACTTTGAAGACATATTAGCTACAATTGTGCACGAATGACAAATGTTACCAGTTTACACACCAGCAAAGCACCATCTAGTGTAAATTTTCTTTCAACTTAACACATAAATGAAGAAGTTACAGATATATATTTATAATGACATTATAATATATATATATATATATATATATATATATTACATAATATAATAATCAAGTCATGTCATTATATATATATATATATATATATATATATATATATATATATATATATATATATTAGGTACATCCACTTATTTCTCGATACCTAAGTTATTTTATAAATGAAAAAGTTTTCTTGAAGCTTTCATTTTAGCTTTAATTTAGGTAACTCTACTCATTTTCGATAACTAACTTTAAATTGAATTTTTCAAAATAAAAAAAAATTCTTAATAACTTTTATTTAATTCCAGTTGAAAGCTAAATGATTGAATTTACTATTTCCAGTAAGTAAAATACTCTGGTGTATTTTCAACAGAAATTATATTGATACAAATCTAAAAGTTTCAACTCTTTTAAATCTTTCAATTTCCCGCCATTTTTGAGTGATCTACACATTTGTAAACAAAAGTTAATTCTCGATTTTAAAAATCTTGCAAAAGAAAATATATATCTGTGACACGTAAATTTTTTAACATTATCACATTTACTAATAAATTCATCTGATTTAAACAAGTATTACGTATTTATAGCATGATATTTAAAATAAAACTATTTCTTAAACACAGAGTTCAACTTTCTGACCTGTTCACCATATTTGAAATGTGAGGACAGCTTGACAGATTCGAGATAAGATAATTGTATGGCGATCACAAGTGACATAATTGTACAATATTTTCCTGTAAGAGGAAAAAAAACCTGAAACTCAAAGCCTTTTAATGTACACATAGAAATTACCATACAAAAAAAAAGAAATTTTAAATACACACAAAAAAATTAAAAATTATTTTAAAAATACGAAGGCACGCCGATTTGTATTTAACTTTTCAATTTTTGATTAGTTAATATAATCTTCACTTAATCAGTTAATAAATTAACAACAAATCTTTGAAGTATTTAAAAAATATTTTTGAAACTTTATAAACTATTATAATTTTTAATAAATTCATTATTAATCGGAAATTTTCATTATTAATCGAAATTTTTTCTTCTTCAGACTATACTGTACTTAATATATATTAATTATTAAATCTATTAAAAGCTTATCAAATTAAATAATGTCAGAGTTTTACTGCATTTTTTATTTTACTATTGTAGAGGAGATTTTCCGAAATAAAGCAAAATGTTTTACAAAAATAATAGATAATTTACAGTCTATAATAAGTCCTCCGTTTAACTAATTTTCCCAACAAAATTTAATATCTTAAAAATTCATCAATTTAAATGAGGAACGGATGTAACAAATGTTAAAAAAATGTTTAGTAAAATCTTTAAAAAATGTTAACTTCAAAAATGTTGCGGATTCTTGTTGAGAAACCACACAAAATAATAAATAACAAAAGCAGATATGGAGATAGAAAAGTATAGTTATATTGAACAAATATATACAATCTGGAACATGGGTTAGTCAATTCAGGAATACTAGAAATACTATTAGTAGGAATAAATATATAAAATCTTGGAGTGAATAAGTATGTCCGGATAATGAGTATATACAAAACGCTTCAACTTATTATCAACCTTGTAACTCCTTACTAACTCTCTGAAAACAACTTTTTATAACTGCTTTACAACGGTATTTACCCACCTTCCCACGCAAGGCTAGATGTGACACAAGGTCTTTTTAATGTGGGTCTTTTCGGCCATATAGCCAGGCCAAAAATATCTGTCTATTTTTCCCCAGTCCTGATTCTACCCTTCGGCGGAACCACGACTGGGTGAGTGCTCTCTGCTTGCAAGCAGAGAGCGCTCTCTACCTGAAGGCAGAGAGCTGACAGTGTCATAGTAGCAAAGCCAACTGTTTGCAACGGTATTTACCAACCTTCCCACGTAAAGGCTAGATGTAACACTAGGTCTTTTTCCCGGCCATATCAGTCATTTAAGTGCCATACGTGATACTTGCTTGGGCGATCATGTCTCTTTCGAGACATGACTGACTAGGCAGAAGATTATCCCGCAGTAGGTTGCCATTGCTTTCTGCATCCCGTCCATATAGGCAGACCAAAAATATGTCTATTTTTCCCCAGTCGTGATTCTATCCTTCGGCGGAACCACGACTGGGCTAGTGCTTTCTGCTCAGACAGAGAGCGCGCCCTTCACCCGAAGGCAGAGAGCCGACAGCGTCACAATAGCAAAGCCAACTGCTTTGGAACTGTTGCTCTCTGTATAAGCAGGTTTATATATACACATCGGCGAGTCCATTCTTGTATCCAAATTTGGGGATCCCCAACAAAAAAGAATTTCATTCATTTGTAAATACGTCCTGAAAAGTTAATTAAAATCAGACTCTTATATGACTTTTGCAAGAATTTCCAAATTATTTGTCACTGAAAAAAACTGATTTATGTAATGGTACCTTTTCCGTTGTAAACTCTGGTAACGATTTGGTTACTCGCTAACTAAAATCAAAACAAGATTTTTTACCACAATTTCGAACGTATTTGCAGGGATTATTTTTTTTAAATAATTAGAAAATACTTTGATTTTTTTCTCTTAATAATAACATAAACATTTTGATGAAAAAATAAGTTCGGTTTTTATTAAGTTTGGGGCTTTATTCTTCATACTATGCTGTTATTTTTTCAGCGATTTAGTGGAGCTACCTGCTTTAATTAAAAGCTAAAATATTTAATTTAAAAAAATAATACTCTCTAGTGTATTTTTCAAACAGTATTGACAGGAATCGATATTTATTTTTATAAAATAGCTGAGTAGGCCATTTTCAACCATCATTCATCGCAATGTAATTTTCTTTAACATATAATTTTCTGAAAATTTATTTGAAGAATAGTTAATCAGATAACGTATAATTAGTCTGATTTGAAACAAATATTAAATTTAAATTAAGAAAAGCAAAAACATTTTAAAAGCAAACATTAGAAGTACATTACGTATCTTTTTATACCCGTCAAGCACTTGACGAGCACTGAAGGTGTTTACATGTTTCTTGATGTTCTACGGAGACTTTATTTGTTCTATGTACCTCCACGTTTTTGGCATAAAAATATTCGGTATCTAAATTTAAACTTAAATTTTTAAAATGAAAAAACATTGTTGAAGATTTCAGTTTAGATTTGATTAAAAGCTTAATAATTAAATTTATTATTTCCATTAAGTAAAAAATTCTGGTGTATTTCAGATAGAAATTACATAGATTGGAAGGTCACGTTTAATTTTGATTTCTTAAACTTTTCTTAAATGCGGTCATTTTCTTAATTTTAAGAAATTTGTAAACAAACAAAAATATTTCGAAAGATTTCTGACACTTTATTTTAGTAAAATTAGAAAATTGAAAGTTAAATTAATCCGATTTTAAAGAAATATTACTTACTTATAGCATAAAAAATAATATACAACCAATTATTAACGATTAGTCGTGTTCATATGATTGAATGTTTGACGGATTGTTGAATAATGAGGTGATGACAGCTTTCTACGCATATACATAAAAGCAATTTTCATAAATCTAAGGGAAGAGACAAAAACTCTTAAATTTTCATTTAAAACTCTTTTCATAATAATGGCAGTTTTAGTCAACCATACATGAAAATAAGGAACGTATTAAGTAAATAAAAATTATTTTAAATATAGTTCGGCACCTCTACGTTTAATAATCTTTGCAATTTTGGACACGTAAATTTTGTTTCCGCTTAATTATTATATCACCTCCAGCGAACGAACAAAAAAAAAATCTGGAAGATTTTAAACTATTAAAGTATTATAATTAAAATATAAAAAGAACTTGAAAAAAATTATTGTAAAAATTCATTATTTATCAAAAAAAATTTTTTCTTCAGATAATGTCCTTAATATAACTTATTTACAAAAGCGATTAGAAGCTTTTCTACTTAAGTGACGTCATAGTTTTATTGAATTTATTATGTTTCAATTCAGAGCAGATTTTCATTTAGTTGGGCAATAATTAGAAAAAAAGCGTAGGTGATTTACAATCTCCAAAAAATCCTACTTCTAACAAAAACATTGTCAAGTAACAAAAAGGTTATGTGTGAAATTTCAATAAATTAAGTAAGTGGGGGTAACACATTATAAAACAAATTTACCAATATTTTCTAAAAAAAAATTATTACCAATATTTTCTAAAAAATTTTTAAAAAATAATTTCATTCATTTGTGAATAAGTCCTGAAAATTTCATTAAAATCGGACAATTATTTGATTTTTACAAGAATTTCCAAATTAATATGTTTTCGGAAAAAAACGCGCAAATAAGTCAATGTTAATAGTTAGAGTAGGCGATGACGTAAACAAAACAAGATTCTAACCAAAATTTCGAACGTTTTAGAAAGGATTAAAAGATTTTCAAAAAATAATTAAAAAATACTTTGGTTTTTCTTCTAAATAATAACATCAGCATTTTGACGATAAACCTTTATTTTCGTTAAGTTTGTGGCTTTTTTCATTACGCTATGCTGTTTTTCCTGCGAATTACTGGAGGTACCTAGTTAAAACATGAAAATTTAAGCAAATGATGGGTGAACGCTTTTTTATATATACTTTTTAAGTACTCTGTAATCTTAAAAATGTTGGAAGTATTTTCAGTAATCTAATTTTAAGAATGTTGGCTTTAGATTTACTTTATTCATCAATCTCTTTTTCTGATATTGTGTATATAGTCATGCATGCTTTCAAAATGGGTACGTTTTATACACATAAAAAATTATAAATTATTTTAAAAATCTTACTGCGTGATGATTTGTATTAAGCTTTTCAGTTTTCGATTAGACTTCCCTTCATAATTTAATAACCTAACGCGGATAAACTTCTTAAGAATTTGTAAAAGGGTTTTGAAACTTTGCAAATTATTATAATTAAAAAAAATGAAACCAATTCTTTTAACAATTTATTATTCATCAAAATGTTTTCTTTGTCAGATTATAATGTCTTTAATACGTACTATTTATAAAAGTAATGAAAAGCTTACGTAATTAAATAATGTCATAGTTTTATTGCATTTTTTAATTTACTCTTCAGAGCAGATATTCGGGAAAGGAGCAACTGTTTGAAAAACAAAAAAAAATGGATGATTTTCATTCTCCAATGAGTCCTGCGTTTAAATAAAAGAAACAATTTTTTGTTTTCAAATTTAAAATTAATTCAGTATGGACGTATTTTTCTAGAAGTTTCATGAAATAAAGTTGTGAAGAAGTCCTGAAAGTTTCATTAAAATCCGACAATTATTTCATTTTAATGTGTGTTATTCTTTAATTTTTATTTTTTATTTTTTAGAGTTAACAAAGATGATAAAATTTCCAAAGTCTGGTTTGGTCCAACGCTGACGCAAAAGAAAAAAAAAACATTATTCCAAATTTCGAATGCGTTAGAAAGGATTAAAAAACACTAAAAAAATATATTTTGGTCTTACCTTTTAATAACAAGATAAACATTTTGACGATAGAATTTGTTTTTAAGTTTGGAGCGTTTTTTCCTCATGCTATGCTATTGTTAGCGAAAAAAAAATGAACGTATATATATTGATTAGTTAATATAAACTTTACTTAATAAGTTAATAAACTAAAGATCTTTGAAGTATTTTTAAAATATTTTTACAACTTTATGAATTATTATGATTAACAAAAAATTGATTATTAATCGAAAATTTTCATTATTAATCAAAAATCTTTTTCTTTAGATTATAATGTTCTTAATATATATTGATTATTAAAGCTGATTTTAAAAACAAACATTAGAAATATATGGTGCGATGGATGAATTGTCTAAATTGCACAAAAATGATATTTCATCAGAAGCCGAAAGACCATGCACATGTTGCAAATAATACGATCCCGAAGTACTTTCCATGCGGTAATATGAGATATAAGATATTCTAGGGCCACTTAACGTGTGCTGATACTTGGATCGTCTCTGACAGCCTGAAGAATATGTTTTTCGTTGTCAGCCGTACGAACGGATCTCGGTCTTCCTCGATCCATAGTTTCTGGTGGCACAGACCCTGTCTCAGCAACGCGGCAATAAACAGCAGCAAAGCAGCAAAGATTGGATGACTCAGCTACCTTCGGTCAGGAAACGTAATCTTACACAGCCGTGCAGCTTTGGGTCCATTACCACTCGTGCGACCGTATCCAAAAATTATATCTACCGGGTCACGATATGAATATTCTGCTTTTTTCAAAAGGAAAATTTCTCAGTCAACTCAGGACGTCACATGTTCAACATCGAATACAGACTTTCCACAAATATACACGACTGATAAATATAAACTAGTCCTACACGGCAACTTTCTTAAAACTTTATAACTCAAAACGAAGACATGCAGACATATTTATATGGACTTTTGTCGGTGATTTGGTGTGACGAACCCGCTCCAAAGTTACTAAAGGTATTTTTGATACACCCAGTTGATGGCACGTTTTTACAAGCCAGCATAACAAAAGTACAACGTTTTTTATCATGTCAACATTGTGCTTAGCTTACCGCTTTCATTTCCTGTTTACGTCTGCTTTTCCCCATTTTATTTTTGCTGTTTTCTTCTTTTCCCTCTCTGACGTCGAGTTCGGTCCCACAGTACAAGTTCAGCTCCATGACCCCACCACAGTGCAACGAAACTTCCACCTTGGCCGGAAGATGGTAAAGTGTCTCTATTGGTAGAGACCTCCTATCGTAAACAATATTTGCATTTCAACTCAGCTCAAACGCAGCCGATAATTACTGGTCATTTCTGCTAGCGGCTTCTAATTTCCGTTGTCCAACTTTTTTTCCTGATTGCTCTGCGATGCCGCTTCCTCCTGACATTCACTAATTGAATTCATTACTTCATCGCTGAATGCAAAAAAAAAAGTATATAAATAAATAAAAAATACTGACGATCATCCGACATTAAAGAAATTTTCTTTCTTTGTTTTCAAATTTAAAATTAATTCAGTATCGACGTAAAAGTACTCTAGTTCATCTTTCAAAAGCCAATTCGCATTAGCTGTTTTGATATCAGAGTTAAATTAATCAGAAACAACAAGCGGAAAGACTTCTTACCTACCGTACACTGACGATGATAAGTGTCAAAAACCGATAAAAAACATGAAGCAGCTCTTGAATTTAGAATGATACGTTTTGATCAAATTTCAGTTTGATTAAAAGTCGGGCTATCTTCAACCGAGTTAATTTGAAGGCAGAGTGGAAATCAGAGCGAGCTATCATAGTTGGTTGTTTCCGAGAATTTCCTTCGGCTCAAGTCTTTAATTTTTCTCTAACACCAACTGAGTCAACTTTTTTTTTCTTAATCATTTCACCCCAAATAATTTGTGAATGGAAGGTGGCACGGCGGGTAGGAGGATGGCAAAAAGTTATTGTGAGCTGCTAAGGAGAAGAAGTTGTGGAGAGCCATGCTCACCCACGTCATAAAGGAAAATGTACATAGAAGAAGAGTTTCGAAAAAGAAAATGAAAGAAGAGTAAGGCTCGAAAGATGCAAATAACTAAAGAAATGTGCCGAGATACTGTCAAGTGCCTAATTAAACCTTTCTAGCTAAACGGAGAAAGAGATCAGGAATATTCAGTATAACAATTATTTTATTTTATTTTTTAATCATATCACCCCGAGCAAGGCGGTAACGCCACTGATGTGCAGGGGGCGACATAAGAGTGAAAAGATTAGAAAAGCGAAAGCCGGAAAACACATCCTAAACAGGGAACAAGGGATGAGCCTCTACACCTGTTCAATAGACGTGGGTGGAGTGTGAACCGGGCGCTAGTTTAGTCTATCTAGTCCAATTGAAAAAAAAAATAAGGAAAAGTGAAAAGATTGGAAAAGAGAAAGCCGGAAACCACATCCTAAACAGGGAACAAGGGATGAGCCTCTACACCTGTTCAATAGACGTGGGTGGAGTGTGAACCGGGCGCTAGTTTAGTCTATCTACTCCAATTGAAAAAAAAAAATAAGGAAAAGTGTAAAGATTGGAAAAGAGAAAGCCGGAAACCACATCCTAAACAGTGAACAAGGGATGAGCCTCTACACCTGTTCCATAGACGTGGGTGGACTGTGAACCGGGCGATAGTTTAGTCTATCTACTTCCAATTAGTTTAGTCTTTCTACTCCAATTATAGCAGTATATGAGCCAACGACACAAACTAAACAAGAAAAGAGTAACCAGAAACTATGAGAAAACAGTATTTATGCTCATTCAGTCAGTTAATTGCCATATGTGATACACGCTTGGGCGATCATGTCTTTTCGATTTATGACTGACTAGGCTGTAAGTTCTCCGGCAGTAGTTTGCTGTTTTTCTACGGCAGACTGGTTAACATTCAAGGTTATATAACCCAATCTGTCTCGCTGGGGAAATAAACGATGGATTCATACCTTTCCCAAGGCTATTTGCGCGAAATAAGTGCAACGAATTCAACTAGAATTCGAACTCGGTCCTCCGATTTCCTATTCAGAGATGATATCTATTATACCACAAGAGAACAATCCAAGACGTTAGCTACAAGTTAGATCAACCAATCATTGCCACGAAAACTAGACGTTCATGTAGAATCTGTAGTACCCACCTTACTAGAGGTCAGAAATAAAATTATCTAAACATATTAACTTTGTCTTCTTCTCCCTCCTCTTCTCCAGATGCTTCCACTTAGGTCACGAACTACTATCCCTCCCAGAAATTCCCTTCATTTCTCACTCCTTCTCTTTCTCTTTCTCTCTCTCTCTCTCTCTCTCTCTCTCTGCCCCATCTTTACTGACCAACAATTAGTAGCAGTTCAATTTTTTAGTTCTCAAAAGATTTCATACCAGCCACACGTGCTACTTCCGCCAGCGGACATTTTAGCCAGCCACTAGCGACTCACACAAGAATGTAGACGAAGTTATATAAAGTTTGTTTTAACAGGTTAATATTTGTATCTCTTAATTATTATCCAAAACATATTAGGTACAAATGTTACAATTCTATTATTTCTGGACACTTTTTTGTGAATCATTTCACCCCAAGGAAAGTAATACAGTGACTAAGACAATAGGTGTTTACTTATTATGAAAGACCAAAAGAGATACATTTTTAAGTGGCAAGAACGTTTCATGAATATACTCAAGACTTCACTTGGAATGATTTCTTAACTTTTCTATTGTGAATTGTGGTACACATGTTTCTTCTTGGGTTACATCCGGAATTGATGTTTTTGTAACTTCTCGCAAATATCAGGTGAAAACAGAAGCTTCTATTTTATTGCCGTAGATGACAAGGTCTCATATTTTTGCAGTTGGAATGGATATATGTAACCGTAAGTTCTATGCTAGCGGTTTCTTCTATAGCGCTTCTCGCTTGTGGTATTCTCTTCCAGCTTCTTGCTTTGATCTTCAAAAATTTAAATGCAATGTCAATCGGTATCTTCTTCCTTCTATTCTATTCTTCTATTGCCCCACTTCATTTAATAGTTGTTTTTCTCATATTCTCTATCGCTCAGTAACCGCTTACGTTTTAGCGACTGTATTATCTCGCTTGGAATGAAATTATTAAAAAAAAAGAACAAAAACTTAGAACGGAAAGGCGGTGGCTCAGAATTTGGCAAAAGATGGATGCGTATTGCGTGTTTCTGTCTAGTAAAAGGAGCTAATTGGTATTTTGATGCCGGTTATGTATCAGGATATTGGCAACTCTGTGTTGAACATTGGTAAACCCGCCCAAAACAGGGTAGTTTATGTTTGTTTTTGCCCTATTTTTTATGTTTAATTAACTTAGCTGCAGGATGTATGCTAATTGTCCCCTTTTTATTTTTGTCTCCATTTCCTTTAGTTTAATTCTCCACTTCCTTTTCTTCGTTAGGTTGCCGGAGATTTTAGTTCTCTTGTAGATGCAATTCTACTTATATCGAATGAAATTAAATCTTGGATCAAGCGCCGAGTACCTTCAATGTAAATTCTTTTAAAATATTTATTACACTGGCCTACATTTTTTTTTAGAAGAACGGATATGGCGTTTTAGTCAATATTATTGAATCCTGAAATAATACGCAACGAATTATTTCAGCAGCTAAATTATTCATCGGGATTATTTTCTTTTACCAAGATTCACACACGGGTCTTCTTTCGTTTGTTCATCAGCGAGAAAATAAAAGAGGGTGAAAGTTGAAAAGGCAATGTTTACAACCGAGAAGATGAAGTCATTAAAAGACGGAAGTTTATTTAAATTCTCTAAAGTTTTTATTTGAAGAATTTTTCAGCTCGGCTACACAAGCAGAACTGATAGAAATAATTCTTATTTATTTCAACATCAAAGTGTTTCATTATCATAGTCTTCATAATCATTCTCATGACAAGTTTGTTACCGTCAATAACCGATGGTGTCAGTATCGCAAATACTCTGTGTTTAATCATAATTGCAGAATTCATTTTGGTCGTTCCTCATATTGCTATTTTACGTTTTGTTTCTTGTTCCGTGAATATGTAGGTGATCATGACTATATTCAACGTCTTATCTTTAGTATTTCTTACCAATATTCCAGATCGAGCAGTATCGTCACATAGAGGCTTTCATATGTATGACATTCACGACGTTAAACCCGCTCAGAAATATCTAAACTGTCAGCTGTACACAACCGCTTTCTAAGATCGATGGTTATAAATAGTTTTGAGCGAGTGACGCCTATGAACCTTCGTGAAGATAATACCCCTTTGAACCCTGTAGATTGGCACCACAGAATCATAAACAAGGAACTGTACCAAATAACAGATACCCCATCACTAGAGGATTGTCGACAGCAACATCCAAAATGAATATCACGTGTAACTCAAGGAAAAAAATATAATGGCATAATGAAAATGTTGGCATCCCATACTTCTTCTTCTTCTTCTATGTGCCCTGTCCCTTCAGGACGTAGGCGATCATGGATCTCCACGTCTCCCTATCCCTTGTGGCTCTTAGTATGTTTGCTCCTGTTGCTCCTGGCAACCCCCGTTCCGTCATCCACCTGATCAGACTCTGCAGATATGTTATCCGCTGCCTTCCTCTGTCTCTCCTTCCTTCTATCTGACCAGTCAGTATCAGGTTCTCCAGGCTCTCCTTCCTCATTGCATGTCCCAGGAACTTCAGTTGTCTCTTCCTGATGCTCAGCATCAATTTCCTTTTTGTTGCCATTCTTTCTAACACTTCGTCGTTGCTTGTATGCTCAGTCCACGATATCCGTAGCATCCTTCTGTAGAGCCACATTTCGGCCGCTTCCAGTTTTTTCCTCATTTTCGATGATATTGTCCAGCATTCACAGCCGTACTGAAGAACTGACATCACGTAGCAGTCTAGCACTCTTTTCTTCGTTTCTATTGAGATCTTCCTGTGTGTTAGTATTTTGCTCATCTTCTGGAACGCATCCTTTGAAGGAAACCCTGGTCAATATTAGAAAAGGCGATAACAGCGGCTGAACTTAAGAAAATTGTTCAGTAAATGTTAGTTACTGGTTCATAAACTGATTATGATATAGGAGAAATTACTAAAGGGAGATAACAAATAACGTTGACTTATACGTGTGCTGCTGCTGATGTTGCTGCTGCTATTACAGTATTAATGAAAGAAAAAATTTGACTATTGAAAACTAAAAATATGATTTAATTTTATGGTCATGTTTCGTTTAAAAGTTAGGGCTAACTTTGCAAGTGTTCTAGCAATTAATAAAAATTCAGCGAAGATAATTTCTGTTATTCTTGGTTTTGCTTTATCTAATTTATATCCGAATAAAAGTTATTTAGTCTGAAAAGCTATTTGAATTTTAATGAGTCCTCTCAAAAACTATAGAATATACCAAAATATTCGTTTTTTTTTTTCTTTTTTTTTTCGAGAATATATCGTCTGTATTAATTCATCTCTTCTTTCTTCATCTATGGGTTAAACAGCAGGACAGATTGGGCTCTTTAGATTTAGTTGGCAACTAGTCTATCGCAGAAAGTTATGGCAGCCTACTGCGGGAAAATCTTCCGTCTAGCCAGTCATGTCTCGAAAGAGACATAATCAGCCAAACGTGTATCGCATACGGCAATTAACTAACTGACTTTATATTTAATCTAGGAATATCTACAGTTATACCCAATTGGCCTTTTGTTATTTTTTAAAGGCATTTTACATATTTCCTTCGTATAATTTTTACAGGAAGACAATGTTGAAATACTTATTAATAATTAAAACATCCTATATCGTTCAGAAAAGAAAATCCATTCACCTATTATTTTGTGTTAAATTGCTCATCGTCCACCCAGCAGTTAAAATCGTCCACCGGTGCAAGATATCGCCCAGGTTGGGAAACCATCCATTAGATTATCAGTTACAAATTTTATTCAATCAATCAGTTAAGTGCCATACGTGATATACGTTTGGGCGATCATATCTTTTTCGGTCCATTACTGACTAGGCAAATGGTTTTTACGCAATAGATTGCCATTTCCTTCTGTGGTAAAATGGTTGCTAACCAAGGCTATAGAACCTATTCTGTCCTACTATTCAGCCTATAGATGGAAGGAGAAGCAATGGATTCATACCTTTCGTAAGCGTATTTGTGCGTAAGTGAATGCAACGAATTCAACTAGAATTCGAACCCGGCTTTTCGTTTTCAAATTCCAAGCCAGTATCTATTGCATTACAAAAGTCAAAATGGACTGATATGACGCTCTGAGCGAAATTTTTATATGTATTTAACATCGATTAATATAAGGGTACACACGGCAAATCTGTATATATTACAAATGTAAATATTTGTAAGTGTTTATGCGTGCAAACGCGAAGTGAAAACGATTCTCAGGGAAGATCTTTACAATGTTTGGCTATGTCTGGTACAGGAGTGATTAGAGTGGCAATCCCAGTAAAGTTTGAATTCACTCTCATCAGACGGCCATCGTCGATGTCTGATCTGTTTGTAGGGTTGTTTTGAATGGGGCTGTGCGAGCATGTCTAACATCAAAGAGTTTTCGGTGGTGTTTGCTCGTCCACTTGTAACAATTTACCAAAAGGGAGAACATAGAATTACATAACAGCTTTGAATTTGTGAATAAAGAAGGATGTTTTTCGTGATGAAAGCATCAAACAGCATCCGTGTTTGTGTCTTTAAACGCAATCTGTGCCAAGGAGAGAGAGAGAGAGAGAGAGAGAGCGAGAGAGAGAGAGTGTGTGTGTGTTAAGAATAGACTTTTAAATATTAAAACGCGTAAACAAGTCACATACGCATACACACATTCAAATACACACACACGCACACACACGCACATACATATATGAGTGTGTGAGCGTGTATATATATATATATATATATATATAAATAGATAGATAGATAGATATTAGGTAACTCTACTCATTTCCGATACCTAAATGCTAAATTAAATTTTAAAAAATAAAAAGGTTTCTTGAAACTTTTATTTTTGTTTAATTGAAAGCTAAATGATTAAATTTAATATTTCCTGTAACCAAAATACTCCTGTGCATTTCAAACAGAAATTATATTGAATGGAATCTAAAATTTTTCAGTTTTTTTTTAACTTTTCAATTTTTTAAGCTTTCCATTTTTGGCCATTTTTCAGCGATTGACACATTTGTAAACAAAAGTTAATTTTTACATTTAAAAATCGTGCAAAAACAAAATACACATCTGGGAGATATTATTTTTGGAAAATTTGCGAATTTAATGTTAAATTAATATGATTTACACAAGTATTACTTATTTATAGCATGAAATTTAGAATAAAATTATTTCTTAAGCACAAAGTTCAACTTTTTGACCTTTCACCATATGTTGACAGATTTGACAGGCGCGAGATAAAATAAGGGTATGGCGATCACAAGTGACATAATTTGTATTTCTTTCTGAGATGAGTAATTTTCAATAATCTTGATATTATTGCGAACTTTTGTTCTCATCTTGGTTGATATAGGAGTTATAATAGACACACTGTTTCAAGCCAAGTACCCTCTGGTTATCATCAGGTGTCCCTTGATTGGCTGGTGTGGATTATCTCGTTGATTATTACGAAATATACTGCGAAATCAATTATTGTTCTTTCATTTTGGATTTGGTTCGTCACTACTAGGTCATGTTAGATTTGGTTTGTCACTACCAGGTCCAACGATCGAACTCATAACCACTAGATAATACTAACACATGTATAATCAATTACTATATCCACTACGCCACCGTTCTGAACTTTAGTGGTGTATTTTTGGAGACTTTTATATTCAGTGTCCGATGGATTTTGACAACAGAATTATGTTAGTAGGTTCGTATCCTATTGTCATATTATGTATTTATTTCTGAGATAAGTAATTTTCAATAATATTGGAATTATTTCGAACTTTTTTCTCATCTTGGTTGATATAGGTGTTATAGCAGTTTCGACCAAGTACCCTCTGGTCATCATCAGTTGTCAAAAAAAGAAGAAATTCTTGTATAATAGAACTAGTACCAATATTTTTCACCATTAGTGCAAGCAGATACTAAACATGTGAAGTCATTTTCCAATTTTATGTTAACCCATTTTCGGATTTCATTATAGTTATTTTGACCAGATGTATGACCAGCTAATGATTTTCAGACCAAGAAGTTAGCAACATATGTCAATATTTTTATCCACTCCTATAAGAAAAAGATTACCTGTTTCTTGGTAATCAGATATTTTATATATCGTTAGCGAATAAAAACACAATTCTCTCGTCCTCAGCTTTAATTGCTCTTCAAAGTTGAAGCAAAATAAGCTAATCTTCATTGTTTTAACATGTACGAGAAACTATCATTCTGGAATATCCTCTTTCCTCAGGATACTTCATGATAATGTATCCTTTTCAAAATATTTTCCAAACGGAAGCAATTTCCATAGATATTTCAAAAATTATTCTAGTTAATGTTGAATTTAAAGTATTGGTGAATCTGAAAAAAAAAACTTACTTCCGTGTCAAACATTTTCACTACTCAAGCTTTATAGTTTTCTTTTGATTTCATTTTTATTTCTAATCATTTCACCTCAAGCAAGGCAGGACCGCCATTAGTGCGCAGGTGTTACTGAAAGAGAGAAAAAAAATTGTACAGAAGTTATTGAAGAAAAAATAAAAGAAGAAGAGGTTTTTTGACAATAGAAGATGACAATTGACGTTGCATTTAAATTATTGGAGCTTGAAGCTATCAGGGAAATAAGTAAACGGGAATTTCACAAGCGGGAAGTGCGAGAAAAGAAACCGTTGGAGTAGATGTGGTGGCGGCATTTAAATGAAAATATTTGGGGAAAATACAGAGGAAAGCTATGTCAAGGAAGTGAGAAAGTAACTGAAGTCGAGATCCTAAGTAAGGATTGATTGTCAGTTAAGTGGCATATGTGCTACACGCTTTGGGCGACCGTGTCTCGAAAAAGACATGACTGGCTGGACAGAAGATTATCCGGCAGTAGGTTGCCATTGATTTCTGCGGTAGACTGATTGCCAGCCAAGGCTATAGAACCCAATCTGTACTATTAACTGGAGAGAAGAGACGGATTAATACCTTTCTCAAGGGTATTTGTGCGTAAGTGAATGCAAAGAATTCAACTGGAATTCGAACTCGGCAACCCAATTTGTCGTTCTGTGTCGATAAGGATTGATAACATTTCAGATTCTTCTTTGGATTACACTGCAGATCCTTCTGCAGCGTAAATTTGTTGCTTGGTTTCAAAATACCAACTCATATCGTTCTTTTTTTTTTTTTTTAAATAGAGTTTAATGTCGTACAAAGCAACCTATATTATTATATTGAAAGAATGAAAAATATTTGTTTGTCCAATCAGGGCTAACATTTCCTGTATCAGATTCTTTTCTTTTTTTTTTCTGTTTTCTTGCAATCATCCTAAATAAGATATTGAGAAATCCCAAGGAAAGAACATGAGAAATGTTCACACCATGAGAACTATTTACAAAAGTCGAAAGAAAACTCGAAAGATATCTCAAAACAGATAAAATAACTAAGAAAATCCCATGAAAAGTCAGGATGAATTTTCGCACTATAAAATTTTGCAGGTGTCAAAACATTCAAGATTAAAACCATCAAATCAGGAAAAAATCTATTCTTCTCGATTCTTCTCTATTCTTCCCGATTATTATTCTCGATTCTACTAAAATTAGAAAGATTTAAAGCAATGAATATTAAAACTGTATTTTTTTTTATTTTTATTTTTTTTAATCATATCACCCCAAGCAAGGCTGTAACGCCACTGATGTGCAGGGGGCTACATAAGAGTGAAAAGATTAGAAGAGAGAAAGCCGGAAACCACATCCTAAACAGGGAACAAGGGATGAGCCTCTTAACCTGTTCAATAGACGTGGGTGGAGTGTAAACCGGGCGATAAATAGATCTATCTACTCCAAATAGATAGATCTATCTACTCCAGTATTGACAATAAAGCTTTGCCTAACTCATTTATCTGACTGAAGGAATAAATATACTTTTGCCGCTCTCACCGAAAATGTATCACGAATTACTTTAGCCAATGGTTTTCACTATTTACATTGTTCGAGCTATTGTCCTCATCTTTTTTTTTTTTTTTTTTTTTTATAAGCGTTTCACCCCGAGCAAGGCATGTCACTGCCACTACGGCGCAGGGGCCTACGTAGAGTGGAGAAAGGATGATTAAGTATAGGAAATGTCAGAGGGTGGGTGATAGGCGGGTAAGGATACTGAGAATGAGGGTTGGGTAGATGAGAGTGTTCTGAGAATAGTTGGGAGTTAGTGTGATAGGAGGTGTCTATTGACCCTACATTTAAACACCTGGAGATTGTAACTGTCGGGAAAGCAGACTTGTGGAAGGGAGTTCCATAGGCGGGAAGCGCGAGAAAAGAAGCTGTTGGAGTAGAACTTACGGTTACACCTTATTTGTTTAACTGTAAAAGGGTGGGACCTAGTTGCTAATCTAGTATCTCGTGTAAATTCGTGCTTAGGCGGCACCAGTGATCTAAGCTCATCGGAGCAGAAGCCATGAAAGTACTTGTAGAAGAGGCACAGGGCAGCCACATCACGCCGGTGAGATAGCGGCTGCAGCCGGTCTGCCAAGTCAGTATCAAGCACGTTACAGATCCTCCTTTGTATTTTGTCAAGAAGCCCAAGATATGGCAGCTTTATTGCTGTTTACGAGGTTCCGGACGTTGTACGCTCCAGCCTTCTTTATGTGATAGGAATTTCGAACCGTACCTTTTATTGCGATCACTGGGGTTATCATTCTCATTCCATGTGCGATGCCACTTCTGATAGCCATGTAATTATCTTTCCCTTTAACTTAACTCTCTAAGTTATTTGTTCACCACTGCTGTAGCCAGGTATCGAACTCACAATTCTTTAGGGGTTTTGTCACTGGAACTAAACAACTTCTATACTCACTTGGCCGTCAGAATTATTATACTAACATTAGTTTAAAGAGTCGAATGCACATGAAATATTTCTGATTAATGAAAACCAATCAACACAGATAAAAATACCTGAATTTCTCTTTCTCGATATCTTATGCTTGGATGAAGCTTTCATAACAGTGAAACTTTTTAGATTGATAAACATTTCCAAATTGTTCTTTATATTATCATTCTGTCGGATGCTGATCCACTTTTGATGCCAATTTGTTCGTTATGTTCATTTCTTCAATGAGTTATAACAACACAATAACTGCTGGACCAAGTCAAGCGCCGATGCAGTGATCCGATGCGCATAAGACAAACGGCTGAACTGTTATTGCTGGTCATATTCAATGCCTCGAAAATAAAAGAAGAGACATTTCATTATCGATGATCGAACCAAGGACTCCCACCAATCGCAAATGGATGCTTTTACAGAGAGAACCTATTCTTTGGGCACCTATTCCCAGTTAAACTCAACCCTGACCTAAAGTGAAACGTGAACCACCGCTTAAGGAACTAGAACAAGTTTAGATTCCCTGTACCGCTCTAGTAAGAGCCTGACTCTTCGTGCTATCTTCTGTTTTTACAAGAGCAAGGCCAGCACTAAAATGGAGTACTACAGCTATATTTAGACAGGAAATGCAAAAGTGTACAATGACCCTCACTGTAAAAAACAAAGTGTACAGTGAACCTCACTGTAAAAATGATCACTAAATACATAATTTAAATAACATATTTAAATTAATTATTAAAAAAATAGAAAAGACATATGGAAGCTATATTACGTCGGTGGTAAAGTGACTGAAGCCGAAACACCAGGCCAGGACTAATAATACACGCTTGGGCGATCATGTCTCGAAAGAAACATGAATGACTTGGCAGAAGATTATCCTGCAATAGGTTGCTATTACTTTCTGGGGTGAACTAGTTGCCAGCTAAGGAAAAGAACCCAATCTGTCTTGTTATTTAACCCATAACTCGAGGGAAGAGACTGATTAATACTTTTCCCAAGGATATTTGCGCGTAAGTGAATGTCTCATTCCGAGCCGATATCCACTGCACCACAACGCACAACATAAGAGAACATATATACCGTATCAGTTTAGTACTTTTTCGCTTGTTTCTAGCGATTTTTTTCTTTTTCTTAATACTCTGCTTAGCTTTTGGATGGCATATTATACTATCCCAGTACGCATTCGGATTTCAGTATTACACTTCCTCTATTAGAACACTTCTCAGATATTTATGTTTTTGTACTTATTTGATTTTTGTATCTCCGATTCGTAATTTGCATTTTGGGCTCATTCTTTTTCTAAAAAACAAACAAACAAACAATTGGTTTGTTCTGCATTAGTATAATTTCCATCATTTATCCCCTTTGGTTATCCCTTGCTCTTGAAGACCCGTCCCCGTCCGATCACTTCCCGCTCAGACACGCTTCTAGTAAAAAGACTATTACCGATTCATCATGCAAGCCTGGTAAATATCTCCGCTATTTCGAGAATAATCGGTAAGAAATGCGACTTTTCCATCTCCTATCCGTCTTCCTATATCCCAGTTAATGCTGGGCAATTTCCTCAAACATTAATGAAATACTCGAGGCGTCAGACTTGTGGTTATACAGAAGGATGTTGAGAATACCATGGACCGGGCATGTTAGCAACGATGCGGTTTTTGAGGCGATGAAAACGAAAACATACTTAACACCCAGAAGAGATAGATGACATTTCTGAGAAACGTAATCAGGAAGGAGAGCTTGGAGAATCTGATACTGACGGGGCGGAAAGAGGGAAAGTGAGACAGGAGAAAACAGCGCGTGTCATACGTGATCGGCCTAAAAATGGGGCAGGGTTTGGGAGAAATAACATGACAAAAATACAACATGGGACAGGAATATGTGGATAAACACGTTCGCTTACGTCCTGAAGGGACACGGCACATAAAAGAAGAAGAATAGTATTTGACCAAACGTTTCTTAGTTACTGTTCTCACATTTTTACCACGTGCGGGCCTTAATTTCATCTCGCTCGTCTTCCTCATTCTACTTGTTTGTAAGTTATACTCGTTATGTTAATTCCTGACGTTTCTATATTATTATAACCCTTTATGAAAGAACTTTCAGTTAAGTCTTCTACTCTCTTTGTTATATTAGACCCCTGCTAACGGTTCCTTGTTTTATTTTGCTGTTTTGCTTTCGTTTTTCTTATTGTTTTTGCCGTTTTGGAGAAACTTTGCTTATTTTATTCTTTTTTCAGTTTTACTCTTTCTTGATAATTAATAAATCTGTAAATGAACGCTAACGTTACTACAGAATAGGTGCCTCCATTAATTTGCTAAAAAAAACCCCAAAAAACATTGACAATCGCTCCTAACCCCATTAGCATGGATCAGGCTAGTCTCTCTGTAAGCAAAACTGCGCTTCCTCGGGTTAACTCTCACAACAGACCTCAAGTGGAATGACTATACAGAATCCATAGCTAAATCCGCTGCTAAGAAGGTCGGTTCTCTGTGTAGCGCCAGGAACCTTTTCCCGTCTGAAACCATCCTGCACATATATAAATCTACAATCCATCCGTTGCATTAAATACCGCTGCCATATCTGGTTCTGGTCGGGTGATCCTGCTCTCCACCTAGGAGTCCTTGACAAAATCCAACGGAGAATCTGTAATGTGATTGATCTCGACTTGGCAGCTCAGATACAGTCACTTTCTCATCGACACAATGTGACCTCCCTATGTCTCTTCTACAAATACTTTCACCGCTTCTGCTCCGATGAACTTAGTTCACTGGAGCCCCCTATATATAAATTTACTCGAGCCACAAGATTAGCAACTAGGTCCCACTCTTTTACTGTGAAACCAATATATTGTAAATGCAAATTCTACTCCTCAGTTTCTTTTCTCGCACTTCCCGCCTGTGGAATTTCCTTCCGTTTACCTGCTTCCCCAACAGCTACAATCTCCAAGAATTTAAATGTAAAGCCAATAGTTATCTCCTATCTCACTAACTTGCATCCTGTGACTCATGCTCCCTTCTCCGTCCACTCCACTCTCATCAGTATTCTCATCCTTCTCTTACCTACTTCCTGACACCTCCTATAACCTCTCACTCTTTTCCATAATTTTGCTCCTATGTAATCCCCCCTGCACTCCAGTGGCAGTAAACTGCCTTGCTTGGGGTGATATGATTAAAAAAGAAAAAAGAGACAGCATAGTATAAAGAAAAAATGTGCTCCAAACTTAATAAAAACAATTTTTTTCCATCAAAATATTTATTATTATTATTAGGAGAAATTATTTTTAAAATTATTTTTTAATTTTTAAATTCCTTTTAACACTTTCGAAATTTTGGTAAAATATCTTGTTTTTCTTTTCTTTATTGTTTTTTTTTTTTTTTTTGCGTCAGCGGGTGACCAAACTTTCACCAGAGTTCAGAGCCAAAGGTTTGTCAGTTTAAATGAAGCTGTCAACCACATTGTCGGAACGAAAGAAAGGGAACTTTTATGATTTAAACAGAATTACTTTCATTCGAACGAGGTAAGCTTCTGATCTGAACTTGCCTGTTTGCCAATATTTGATATGGCATTGCATTTATTTATTCCCCACTTTTTACACCCTATATCCTTCACTGAACCAGTAGGGGACCTCCTGACTTTAATTTAAAACTTAGTAAATTTCTTTTTAACTGCATTTTTCTTTCTTTTTTTTCTTTTTTTCTTCCTGTACTGAAAATATTTAATAAACTCGTTTTACTTTCTCATACGTTCGTCTAAAGACAAGGGTCAGACATTTTAACACCAATGGCTTAAAATTTAAAATTTTCTTTGAAGCTCTAAGGATGATTTTAGCCACAGTGAGGTCTAGGCAGGATGTGCGTTGTGGTGCAGTGGATATCGACTCGGAACGAGAGAACGGGTTGTCGAGTTCGAATTCCAGTTGAATTCCTTGCATTCACTTACGCACAAAAACCCTTGGGAAAGGTAATAATCCGTCTCTTCCTGCCAGTTATGGGGTAAATAATAAGACATATTGGGTTTTATAGCCTTGGCTGGCAACCAGCCTACCGTAGAAAGCAATGGCAACCTACTGCGGGATAATCTTCTGTCCAGTTTTGGGCGATCATGTCTCTTTCGAGATATGATCGCCTAAAACGTGTATCACATATGGCACTTAACTGACTGCTCTCCTCTCGCACTCCATCTCTCTCCCTCTACTTAACTCCCCTTCTCTCTTTTGTAAGGCCTCAAACTAAATAAAAACAAAGTTTTATCGGCAAAATGTTTATGTTATTATTAACAAGATAAATCAAAGTATCTTTTTAATTATTTAAAAAGAAATTTTAATTCTTTCTAACACTTTTGAAACTTTTGGTAGAAAATCTTGTTTTTTTTCGTCCGCAATTTTTACAAGGGTTTATTACGGCAAACGTAATATTACGCAATACACTTTTTTGCCGGTTGAAAAACATTAATTTGGAAATTCTTGCAAAAATTAAATAACGGTCGAATTTTGATAAAAATTTCAGGACTTTTTATAAATGACTGGAATCCTTTTTGAAATAATTATTTTTAGAAAATCTTTTTTTACATATGTTACCCGCTACTACCAAATAATTTCTTGAAATATCTAGAAATTCAGGAGAGTTCGCTCATATACCTAATATTAATTAAATTCAGGAGTTATTGGGGAATGCTAATCAACTTTTTTTTTTCTGAATTAGCCCTTTTGCAGAAAATCTGCTTGGAATTAGGAAAATAAAAATGCAATAAAACTATGCCGTTTTTTATTTAGATAAACTTTTAATTAATTTTATAAACAATATATATTAAGGATATCATAGTCTAAAGAAAAACATTTTATCACTGCGTAATGAATTTTTACAAGAATTGTTTTCCTTTTTATTATTTTTTATTATAATAATTTATTAAGTTTCAAAAGTATTTAAAAATTTGCTCCTTTATCGTACACGATAGGTTGTTAAATTAATACGTGAAGGCTATATTTACTATTCGAAAATTGAAAAGGTTAATACAAAGAATCAAGCCATTCGATTTTTTAAAATAATTAAAACATTTTAATTGTGTGGAGACTGATGACTCGTACTTTCTTTTTACGAGTGGTCGTACGTGATCTATACCATTAAAACGTTACGTGTTTTAAAGGTAGCGCTATTTACAGGAAAATAATATATGTAAAAATTTTCGGCACGGGAAAATTCTTTCATCTCGCTTCCGTGTTTCCTATGCTCTACGTTTCAACATTCAATGGGATTTGCAAATAATGCCTACAAAATTTAAAGTAAGTTTTATATTTTAATTCCTAGTTGCCTAATCTTCTTAAAAAACTAATTGTGAAATTCACAATTTATGCAGGTACTAATAAAGAATATGAAAAATACATATTAAAAATGAAAATTAATCAATGTCATAACATTTAATAAATTATTGATTTACCTCTGTCAAGTAAAATTATTTTAAAAAAAGTTTCTTGCTATTTTAATTTTCATTTCTCATAAAACATCTTCAAACATAATGCTATAAAGCTAAACTAACTCAAATTCTATAAAATATTAGATAATTGCCGAAAATATTTTGTTAAATTTTAAATTCTACTGCATAGTTTCTTAACCAAAAAACAAAGCGTATATATATATAGAAGTGTTTTCATTTTTTTTTAATTATAATAATTTATAAAGTTTCAAATTTAAAAAAGAAATCTTCAAAGACTTGTGGAATTTGGGTTATTAAATTATTAAGTGAAGACTATATGTACTAATCCAAAATTGAAAAGCTTAATACAAATCTTCAAACAAAAATGTATCTTAAATATTTTTTTGTGTGTAGTTAGGGTGTTTTTAAGTATGATATTCCGTGTGTGACATGAAAAGGTCACTAATTTCACGGTTTCTTCCCTTTATATGAACAAATTAAGACAATCATGCCAGTTCTGGTAAACCATACTTAGTTTATCATCAATTAACTTCACACGTCTGGCTGTCATCCTTCCGTTCACAAGCTAGAAAGATAAGATCTAAGTGATTAAGAAATACTTTTGTTCTCAAATTTATGCTATAAGTAAGTAATATGTGTTTCAAATCAGATTAATTTTACTTTAAACTTGCTAATTTTTCAAAATTAATATGTCACAGATGTGTACTTTGTTTTTGCAAAATTTTTAAAATTGTGAATCAATTTTTTTTTACAAACCTGTCAAAATGGACGGAAAAAAATGATTACTTTTGAAAACTCTAAAAATGTTGAGATTCCAATCAATATAATTTTTTATTTGAAATATACCAGAGTATTTTGCTCAATGGAAATAGTAAATTTAATAATTTAGCTTTCAATTAAAGCTAAAATGATAGCGTCAAGAATTTTTTTATTTTTAAAAATTCACTTTAAAACTTAAGATGAGTGGAGGTACTTACTTGAGAGATTTAATTGTCGAAAAGCGTTTAGCTAACTTTTAGAGACAGGCAGATGTGTCTCAAAAACGGAAACAGCACAGACATGCATTCTCTCTTCTTGCAGTTTAGGGTACCTCGATGTGATGTAATGTTTAACAAGCTTGTCTTGCTAGAACTTTTACAAATGAATAATGTGATCATCACTGGATACCCCATACTTTAGGCCTTCTGCCACACATGAACCACGCTTAGAAAATCGTCATATGAGTGAGGGCACCTCGACGTAGCGAAATGGGTAGCAAGCTTTTCTCGCGAGATCCATTACAACTGAATAGTGAGTTCGATCATCACTGGGCGTTCCATATTTTCGGCCTTGTGTCACATCTAAGCTACGCTTAAAAATCGTCATATGAATGAGGGCAGCTCAAAGTGGTGTAATGGTTAGCAAGATAGTCTCGTCAGAACTGATTATAAATGAACAGGGAGTGCTCTAATGCTTTCGACATTGTGCCACATTCAATCGGCACTTAGAAAACCAACCCTCATCTTGTAGTTCATGTTTAATCCGTTTTTAACGCTTTGCCTCATTACCTTCTGTAGGAATTCTTGTAGTTTTCTTTCTGCCTCTCCTATCAATGCTGTGTTATCTGTATATCTTACGTTAAGATTGTGGCCGCCATTAATGAATCTTGTTAGGAATTCTAATTCACTCAGAATCGTTTCGACATCGCAAAGTTAAAAAGAAAGAATCCTTTTAAATACTAATGATTCTGAAATACCAAGCGACGGTTTCTTTGCAAGTTCCCGCTTTGATGGAGAATTTTCTGTTTTAAGTGCCTTGATGAAAAATATATCTATCTAATCAATGCTTTAAAAGCGATAAGACGTTATAAGATGAAAAAAGAAAAGTCCCGTGAACGTGTTGATCCGTGTATAAAATCTGAATCAGCAGCTCAAGTGCGACAGGCGGTATCTTAAGTTAATTGTTCCTTTGAAGTAAAAGTGAAAATGTCGATTTGTGACCAGGAAAAGAAAGTACTGAAGCACATGACAACAAGAGTAAAATTTTACTTAAAACTTTTTTTTAACGTGCGCCATACTTAAGAAGATACATTAAAAAAAAAAAACAACTTATAGCCACAGCAAATGTGTATAGCATCTCAATCGCCTGCTGAATTCAATGCGGTTCACAGTATGGCTACTTGTTTGTATATGAGAGAGGAAGGAAGGGAGGAAGGAAGGAAGGAAGGAAGGAAGGAAGGAAGGAAGGAAGGAAGGAAGGACATTAAGAAAAATGAAATGACTGGAACAAAAAGAGAATGATCTGGAGAGGATAAAGAGAGTGATGACGTAATAAATAATGTTAAAATAAAAGCAACATTTAAAGAATAAAATCAAGAATGTAGAAAGACATTACGTAAATAAATGGATATTGTAAGAAAAAATAGAGATAAATGAAACGAAAACAGAAAACTGAAAAGCAAAATGAAAAGAAGTAAATCCATGAATAGATAGATAGATAATGCACAGACCGAGATAGATAGATAGATAGATAGATAGATAGATAGATAGATAGATAGATAATGCACAGACCGAGATAGATAGATAGATAGATAGATAGATAGATAGATAGATAGATAAGATAAGCACAGACCAGATAGATAGATAGATAGATAGATAGATAGATAGATAGATAGATAGATAGATAATGAACAAACCGAGATAGATAGATAGATAGATAGATAGATAGATAGATAGATAGATAGATAGATAGATAGATAGATAGATACGTGGCCTAGTGGATAAAAGCTTTGGTTGATTTAATCCAAAAGTAAGTTCACCAAAGAGTTGTGAATTCATTATATGGCCACTTGAAGAACTGAGTTACTAAAGGGAGTTAACTGAAACTGAATCATCTAGATGAAGCATGTCACGTGGAACTAGAACAACTATTCCCGTGAATTTCGGTTCGAAATTCCAACGTATACATCCTGAATAATGCCGGAGCGTACAACAGCAAAAACGTCGTAGATATGAGAGTAAAGATTAGGACAACAGTTCGAAGAATGTAAAGTGTATATAGTCCGTTACAAATCATACTTCGATCATAAAACACCTTCAAAAATTCTGAAAACTATCTAAACTTGATCAACGAACTTATCATCTGACAGCTTAATGAAAGACTTGCCCTCTGCTCACCATTGATTTTGATTAATTCGTTTTTTACGGTTTATCAACACTTTGCATGTTATTTAAAGCCCCCCACCCCACTAAAAATTTAGATTTTAAGAATTTTTTCTATATAATAATGTTTCAGTGATATAAGTTTTACTAATTAACCCACAACTGGTGGGGGTTGGGGTGAGGTGGATTCATGCCTTTCCTAATTGTATTTGCGCTTAAGTGTAAAAAACGAACACAGCCGGAATTAGAACACGGCTATAAACAATTCTGGGCCATTATCCATTAAAGCATCCACTCATCTAACTTTATGGCACCTGGTATTCCCAGGGTTTCCCTTCTAGATACCGACTAGCCTCGACGTTGCTTAACTTCTGTGATCGTGCTTGAATCGTTGTTTCATTGAATAGAAGATAGATAATAATACTTATACAAAGTCCCTCCTCTATGTTGATACTCAACGAAATGGTTGACAGAATGAGAATCCACCCCCGTCTAGTAAGTTTCCACCCGAAAAAAAGTTATGCTCTGTTTTTTTTTTGTTTTTTTTAGTGCAATATGTTAATATGGGTGTCGTCAATCTTCACTCAAGTAAGTGCCATACGTGATACACGCTTGAACGATCACGGCTTGAAAAAGACCTGACTGACTGGGTAGAAGATTCCCCTCAGTACGATGACATTACTTTCTGTGGTAGACTGGTTGCCAACCAAGGCTACAGAACTCAATCTGTCCTGTTCTTTAACCCATAGCTGGAGAGAGAGAAAAGGCGGATTAATACCTTTTCCGAGAGTATTTGCGCGTAAATTAATGCAACGAATTCAACTGGAATTCGAACTCGGCTCTCTGATTTCTCGTTCTGAGCCGACGTCCACTGCACCACTATGCACATCCGGCTATCATGAAATGATAAAAAGCCAAAAAAAAAAAAAAAAAAAAAAAAAGAAGCGAAACAGTTAATGAAAAGAAGCAACATCTCATCATCACTGAACGGACAGTCAATCTTCGCCTATCTTGATTAGCGTAACTAACATTTTACATAGACCATCGGCTATTGATATATAAGATTACTTTCGGATAATCCAATATTCGCTAAGATTTTATAAATTCAAGAATCGATTCGTGCTATTACTTGTTAGAACCCATAAAAAGAGGGAAACCATTGCCAAACCCGGACTACACCCGAAAATCTTATATTCTGTTTTTTAGTGGGATATGAAGGGCATCATCTACAATAAAGTGCAAAGCCAAAACGAAGCAGTTAATGCAGTTGCACAAAATATATAGGTTCAAAATAGAGCAAGACCATCGCTAAGAAGCAAAAACTACTAGATGTTACTAGCTTTGCAGAAACACTTCTGATGTTACTAAATTTGCACGGGATTTTGTAAAATGAACATTGACGAAATACTCAGACATCATCAAATCCAGGTAAAAAAATCACAAGAAAAAGTCACAGGAAGAAAGACAAAAATAAAAAAGAAACAGTATAATGTCAGCACTGTTTCTGCGTCTTTGTTTAATAGAAAGTTTAACTAGCGAAGTATCACTTTTTTAAAAGTTTAATATATATGTCAGTCTTGGTAATGGAATATGCAAAATTGGTACTAAACAAATGAGTTTTGCTTAAAAATTGTAAAATAGCACAAAATTATTAGATCTTTGTTGAACTGGAGCAACATCAAGCTGAAATGATTAAGCTAAGTCAGTCGAGGTCACTGTGACCACAGGTTGTCTACTTCGGTAAAATTGTAAGCAGTTTGTTAGGTTTGAGGTCAGATTGAAATTACCTGTCTCCGTAGAGTATATATAACCTGACTCTTCTCAATAGTATGTCAATATATTTAACCTTTAACCGTAACCCCTGAAAACAGCGTGAATACGGGAAATCTGAGCACACTTTTAGATCAACAATACTTGTATTTAGCGATAAATACATTTGACGCCACTTTGACTGATGTGTATACTGGTGCAGTGGATATCGACTCGGAACGAAAATTCGGAGAGCAGAGTTCGAATTCCACTTGAATTCGCTGCATTCACTTATGCGTATTACTCTGTCCCTTCTCTCTACAGCTTTAGGTTAAATAGCAAGACAGTTTGGGTTCTGTAGCCTTGGTTGGCAACCAGTCTACCGTAGAAAATAATGGTAACCAACTGCGGGAAAGTCTTGTGCCCAATCAGTAATGTCTCTTTCGTGACATATTCACCCAAGCGTGTATATCATATGACACTTAATTGACCGATGCGTGGTTAAAATTCTGCTACAATGATTTCATGTGTACCAAATATGTCACATGGAAAACCAATTTTTCCTAGCCAAAATGGTGACAATTTCTCTGATTTTTGTCCTACAACTTTATTACTGGCTAAGATGTCATCAACTCCGACCACGTAAAAAAAATTCTGAAAGACAAGACAATCTGAGCGCTTTCTTTAAAATTCCTCGTTGCATCCTATGATTGTTTCTTCTAAAGATGGGGTAAAAACATTGGATAAATGTCTCCCAGAAGAACTGGCATAAAATCAGGAACAGTGCTGTTTTGATGCGAGCTCATCACTGCTTATTGGAAACGTCATTACTGGTGATGAAAAATAAATTCTTTATTAACAATATTTAGATTAAAAGGATTTTTTAAAATATAATATTATTATTGCTCTTATGTGACAATAATCCATATTTGGGATAAAAGCTAATACAGGCAGAGACGACAAAAGAGAGAAAAAAGAAACGAGTAAACAATGAAAGAGAGAGATGAGTTAAGAGAGAAAAAGAGATAAACAAGTAAAGAGAGAAAGAGACCAGTAAAAACGAAAGAGAAATAAATGTAATGAGAGAAAGAGAGAGTGAGAGACGAATAAAGCGATAAAAAAGAGGCGAATAAAGAAAGAAAGAAAAGGACGAGTAAAAAGAGAAAGAAAGAAAGAAACGAGTGAAGAAAGAGGAAGATGTGTAAAGAGGGAAAAAACGACGAGCAAAAAGGGAAAGAAATACGAATAAAAAGGGGAAAGAGGGGCGTAAAGAAAGAGTGTGTACAGAGAGAAAGAGAGTAATACGCAAAGAAAGAAAAAAAGAAAGAAAGAAAGAAAGAAAGAAGGATGTAGAAAGAGAAAAAGTAACGGGTAAAGAAAGAAAGAGATAGACGAATAAAGAGACTAAGAAAGAGGTAAGTAAAGAAAGCTAAAGATGAGTAAAGAAAGAGAGAGACGAGAAAAAAAATAAAGAACATTGAAAGCACCATTAGGAGAAGAATGTGAGAGATAGAAAGGATGGAAAAATAAAGAAGGTAGTAGATAAAGAGAGGGTGAGACAAGGATAGACAAAGATAGGAGAGAGAGAGAGATGTGGTTGAAAGCTTTTTACTCTCATATAATTGTTTAGGGATCGCCGTTGTGTGATAGCAAATGGATGTTTGCATAGAAGGCAAAAGACACATAAAAGAAGAATGAAGTGCTTTTCGAACGGGCGTCTCGTGAGGGTTTTGGCAGGCCACAAAACGAAGAACTAACGCTACAAAGTATCATAATAAGCAATGATATATTTAGGAACGTAGACATCAAAGGGAATTACTAGATTGCGGGAAATGGTCGTGGATATGCCAATAGATACGATACGATATATCAATAGAAAAATATGTACGCTATCGAAAACATATGCATACTTCTACACACATACATACACACACACACACCACGCATATATATATATATATATATATATATATATATATATATATAGTCAGAAAAGAGTATGTGGATAAAAAGAAATTAATGCGCACGTCATTCTACATATGTATATATATGTGTGTGTCTATTTCTGTGTGTACACACACATATATATATACAAAAAAATTACTTACGCAAAAATTCAGTTATGTCCATAGATAGATAGATATATAGATAGAGAGATACTGGGAGAGAGAGAGAGAGAGAGATCATGTCAAAGATATATAAATATATATTTCAAAAGATCAACAGAATATTTTTGTTTTAAAAACAAAAATATTCTGTTGATCTTTTGAAATGATTTGTGAGCGACTTTGTGGTTACGAACACTGTTTGCTTATATATATATATATATATATTAACATGCCCTGGGAACATAGAAGAATCCAAAGGAGTATCTTTTACATATAATGGTAGGATAACTCTCTACGAGAGCTCTAAACATATATGCATATAAATACATATAGAGCAAATATAAGAAAAATTAAGACAGACGCGTTATTTCATGGTAATTCGGAACTATAGGCCTATTTCAGGCGAGCCATCTTCAGCTTCCATCTTTATTCAACAAATGTATGTAGAATCCTTTGTTGAATAATGACGGAAGCTGAAGATGGCTCGCCTGAAATAGGCCTATAGTTCCGAATTACCATGAAATAACGCGTCTGTCTTAAATTTTATATATATAGATATAGATATATATAAATATTTAATATTATATTTATTAATATAAATATATATATATTTATATTTATATAGATAGATAGATCTATCTATATATATATATATATATATATATATATATATCTATATCTATATATATATATAGAGAGAGAGAGAGAGATCTATCTATCTATATATATATATAAATATATATATATATATATATATATAGATAGATAGATAGATAGATAGATAGATAGATAGATAGATAGATAATTCCTGAGAAATAAATAGATAGATTCTGAAAAAGACAGATAGATAGATACGTAGATATATCCCGAGAAAGACATAGATAGATAGATAGATAGATAGATAGATAGATAGATAGATAGATAGATAGATAGATTCTGGGAAAGAGGTAGACAGACAGAAATGTATATAAAAATAAAAAGAGTAAGAAATAGAAAGATAGAGCTAAATTATGCAGATACACTCATAAAAACATTACTTTTGAGCAGCTAGAATGATAGAGTAAAACAAAATTCTTAAAAAGTAGAACACACGCACACACACGCACACACACACGCACACACAGACACACAGACTCACGCACACACGCACACACATAATTGATATAAGTTTAGCATTTAGCTTATGTTATTGTTATATAGATAGGTCTTGAGAAAGAGATAGACAAGTAGATAGATCCTCAGAGATAGATAGATACATAGATAGATCCTGTGAAAGAAACAGATAGTATGAGATAAAAGTGAAATAAAATTAGGACAACAGAGTATATATATATATATATATATATATATATATATATATATATATACCACAAAATATTTACGGAAAGTTAGTAAATGGTATAAAAATAATGTTGAAACAAATGAACTAATATATATTAGCAGAAGTTTGACACTAAACTGATGTTATCGCTAAATAGATAGATCAGTCAGTTAAATGCCATACGTGAAACACGCTTGGGTGATCATGTCTCTAAAGAGACATGACTGACTGGGCAGAAGATTATCCCGCAGTGGGTTGCCATTGCTTTCTGCGGTAGACTGGTTGCTGACCAAGGCTATAGAACCCAATCTGTCCTGTTATTTAACCCATAACTGGAAGGTAGAGACGGATTAATACCTTTCTCAAGGGTATTTGCGCGTTAGTGAATACAATGGATTCAACTAGAATTCGAAATAGATAGAAAAGAGGTCGTAATTGCCACATAAATCGTTGCATTCCCATACGGGCAAATATCCTTGGGATAGATATGAATCTTTCCCTTCTTACATCTTTAGGTTAATTAGCAGGACATTTTGGGTTCTTTTGCCTTGGTTAGCAACCAGTATACTGCAGAAATTAATAACAATCTTTTGCGGAAAAATATTCTGCCCAGTCAGTCATGTCATTGTGTCTTGAAATATTCAAGACACAATCGCCCAAGGGTGAATCAAGTATGGCATTTAACTGAGTGACTGATATCTACAAAGGTATTAACTCCAATGATGAGCAGATTTCTAAGATTAACAGAAACTATAAAATAATGTATAAACAAACATGAATATAGAAAATTTCAGATATGCGTGTGTGACACATTGAGATAAAATAACAATTAGTCGTGCATAAAGAAACTGATACATTGAAAGCGGACGAGAGAGAAAGATTGTAAAGTAAGAGTGAACGGGAAAAATGAGAGAGACCGAGAGAGTGCGAGACAGCATATGGAAAAATGGGTGAGAGAGAGAGAGAGAGAGAGAGAGAGAGAGAGACTGGCAAGGGTAATAAGCATTACGGTGACCGAGAGAGTGCAAGACAGCATATGGAAAAATGGGTGAGAGAGAGAGAGAGAGAGAGAGAGAGAGAGAGAGAGAGAGAGAGAGACTGGCAAGGGTAATAAGCATTACGGTGACCGAGAGAGTGCAAGACAGCATATGGAAAAATGGGTGAGAGAGAGAGAGAGCGAGAGAGAGAGACTGGCAAGGGTAATAAGCATTACGGTGACCGAGAGAGTGCAAGACAGCATATGGAAAAATGGGTGAGAGAGAGAGAGAGCGAGAGAGAGAGAGAGAGAGAGACTGGCAAGGGTAATAAGCATTACGGTGACCGAGAGAGTGCGAGACAGCATATGGAAAAATGGGTGAGAGAGAGAGAGAGAGAGAGAGAGAGAGAGAGAGAGAGAGACTGGCAAGGGTAATAAGCATTACGGTGACCGAGAGAGTGCGAGACAGCATATGGAAAAATGGGTGAGAGAGAGAGAGAGAGAGAGAGAGAGAGAGAGAGAGAGAGACTGGCAAGGGTAATAAGCATTACGGTGACCGAGAGAGTGCAAGACAGCATATGGAAAAATGGGTGAGAGAGAGAGAGAGAGAGAGGGAGAGAGAGAGAGACTGGCAAGGGTAATAAGCATTACGGTGACCGAGAGAGTGCAAGACAGCATATGGAAAAATGGGTGAGAGAGAGAGAGGGAGAGAGAGAGAGAGAGAGAGAGAGAGAGGTGATTTGAGGAAGAGAAAAGTGAAGAGGAGGAGGAGGAGGAGGAGAGAAAGTAAAACAGGGAATGATTAGAAAGAAAGAAAACAGGAAAACGAAATAGAAATCAAGTTAAAAAGAAAAAGTGAAGTGGAAAGAAATAAAAAAGAACAAAGATAAAGAAAAGAAAATTAAAGGGAAAAAAGAAAGAAAGAAAAAGAAAGAAAGAATAAGGAAATGAAACAGAAAGGAAGTTAGAAGTGACAAACGAAGGATAAATTGAAGAGAATGAAAGAAAGAAAAAAAAAAAGAAGGCGGGCCTGAAGCAGACTACCACCACGTTTAATTTCATTGTTTTTCATTTTTGTTATTACTTTTTCAGCGCAGTCCTATCGATTGTTACTTAAACTTTCCAATTATAAAAAAAAAAAAAAAAAAAAATGTGAAAAATTACAATATTTAAACAAATTTGTGTAGGGGTCAGTTTTTCATACAACGTTATAGTAAATCGATCCTTCGTTTTCAATCCACTATAAGAAACTATTCTCCCACCAAGATTGTTTAAATATTGAAATTTTTTGGTCATTCGTAAAGTTTAAGGTGTAAAAGATAATGTTGCACTGAAAAAACTTCCCAAAAATTTAATAATGAGCAAATTTACAGGTGGTGGTAATGTCGTATCGGCGACTGTTTTCAAAATGGAGGCTCGATTTACTATAACGTTGTATGAGAAACTGATCCCCACCCGAAAATATTTAAATATTGAAATTTTTCAAACTTTTTCTTTGTCAGTCGTAAAGATAAGGGGGTAATCGATAGGACTGCTGAAAAAAGTAAAAAAAAAACAAAACAAAAAAACAAAAAACACGAAAAACAAGGAAATTAAACGTTGTGGCAATCTGCTTCAGGTCCGCCAAAAGAAAAATGAAGGAAAATCCAATAAAGAATGATACTGAAAAACAAAGAAACGTAGATAAAAAATACATATATGGAGCATAAAAAACTCTGTGTGTGTATGTGTGTGTGTGTGTGTGTGTGTGTGTGAGAGAGAGAGAGAGAGAGAGAGAGAGAAAGAAAGAAAGAAAGATATATAAATGGCAGATAACGAGAAACTGGGGAGAAAAGGAAGATGTGATAAAATGTGTGCTCATTTCGTCAGATGGAATATCTGAACGCAAGATGGCAGATGAAAGTATAAGAAATAATGAGCGGTGGGTGGTGGTGAGGGTTTGGTAAGTAGGGGCTGTGTACGCGGGGTGCGGGTACCCATTTAGATGCGGGTGGAATATGATGAAAGGAAATGACGGAGACAGAATGGAAAACTCAGTCGCACCTACCCGTTCCTCCAATGCCTAACCCCTGGCCTACCATTTACCCTACCACACGCGTTATCATGCCGAGTTTGACGAGAATAAAAGAAATGTTGGGCAAATAGATATCGAATAAAAAAAGGGAAACATCTTTTTCTTCAGAAAATAAGTAAAAAGTATTTCGAATTTGAACAAAAATAAGCGGGAATTAAAACATCAAACGCTTAGAACTAAAATCAAGGAAAAAGGAATCAAGTAGATAGAATGATGGATAGACTGATGGATAGAAATAATGGCGGACATGAAAAATTGTTGGTGGGAAGAAATGAGGTAAGACTACAAAGGAAACGGAAGAAGAAGAGATATTAAGAAAAAATGTTGAAAGCAAAAAGACAAAAGAGAATATGTTCTAGAAATGATAGCAGAAAACAGAAAGAAAAGATACCAAAGAAAAAAAAAAAAGAGAAATGTATTTAATGGCTGAGGTAGTTGCAAATATCCTAGTGAAACTAGTGGTCAGTGTCCCATTATAGCTAAAAAAAAAAAACAGGATTAATATTTTTGGGACAGTTACGCTCTCCCTATTTGAACTGTTTACCATTACATTTACCAACAATACACATATGCATGTATATACGGGTTGCGGCAGAAAAACCACCCACATGTAGACCACAGAAATACCTCCCACATAATGGTAAGTCATTAGTGGCAATGGTATCTTCGTCTAGCTAATATCTTAACATTATGTTGCAAGTATATGTGGGAGGTATTTCTATGGCACCTTCTAAAATATGTTGGATGAAATTTTAAAGATTAAAACTGCCAATCACCATGTAATATTGATATCTTTGTCCACAATCTATCTATCTATCTATCTATCTATCTATCTATCTATCTATCTATCTATCTATCCAAGTTTATTCATTTCTTTCTTTCTTTCTTTCTTTCTATCTATCTATCTATGTTAGTTACAGGTTTTAAGACAACATTATACACTTTCCGCAATATACGTATATCGCTTCATGACTTAACGAATGATATGGCATTGCTTATAGGTAATTCTTTTCTTTTTGCCTATAACATAAATGATAGCTTAAGGTGAAACATTGACATGCCCTTTGCGATGTTGATTTAAATTTTCACACTGTTTTTTCTATCTATCTATCTATCTATCTATCTATCTATCTATCTATCTATCTATCTATAAGCACCAAGAAACTACATTATATAGAAACCGTCAATTTCATGCCTTACCTGATCATCAGCCTATATATATATATATATATATATAGTGTGTATTTAGGTACCCTTTTTAATGCATTTAATGAAACATGCATTAATATATATATATATATATATATATATATATATATATATATATATATAATAAAGAACTTAAATTAGATGTTGTTGTAAACCCATTGGTAATATTATATTTCCCGGCTCTTATAGATCTCTCCTCAAACCAAATTTATACAACAATGAATGGCTCCAAATTATCCAGTAAAAGTCAAGTAAAAAAGAAAGAAGATAAAAAGAAAAAGAAAGAGAGAAGGAAAAATAGGCGAAAGGAGGTTAATTTACAGTCTTAGATATAGCGTCTATATTATATCTAGACAACGACCGTCGCCTAGATTTACAACGACAGTAGTTAAGGAAGTCAGTAAAGCTTGACTTGGATTTTTAGTTGTCTATTTTAAGATGCATGATACTAAACATTAAAAATTATTAGTTGAATTTTGGCTAGAAATAATGAATTGTTCGTTTTTCTTATCAATTCTAACCGTAATAATAATTCTATTATATTATTACATAAGACTTATTGGTAGTAACATGATAACATGTTATCATGATAACATGATAATAAAGAAACTATTATTTCAAAACCTTAAACTAACAGTAATAATAATAAAAATAATAATGATAACAATAATAATAATAATAATAATAATAAACAATAATTGATAAAATGACGAAAATACAAAATAATAATTAAAAAACTATTATAAATATTAAAAAATACTCTTACATTAAAATAATACGATTATATAAAACTATAAGTAAGAATAACAATATAAAATAACAATGATAAAAACAATAACAGTAAAGTACACATGATAACAATAATGATAAAACGTTGTAAGGGTATAAAGTCTTTAACGGGAAACTCCGAATTTTTTTCAAAATCAAACTTTTAATTCTAACTTCGATTTTGTTACGGAATCCTATACTTATTTTTATGTCTACATTTAAAAATTAGTTAGTTCCTCTGGTGTATATATATATATATATATATATATATATATAAATTTATTTATAAATGAAACATTGTCTGTGTGTGTGTGTGTGTGTCCGTTACATATAGACTTCGAAACGGCTGAACCGATTTTCTTGATAATTTACACAGTTGTACTATAAGCGTCTGCGAGTGTTCTTAGCTCGGTTTTGTGTCGAGGTAACCCCAATAAATATCGAAAATCGATAATCGATTAAATCGTGTTAAAGAAGGAGTGGTCTGAATTTAATCAAATTTGATACACTCATAGACAAACACATAAGAAA
>JBBBDQ010000885.1:2290000-2405000 GCA_037127315.1 Ascarosepion bandense | reverse complement strand
TTATTGCCATGTTCACGGCATTTCGGTCGTTGTACGCTCCGGCCTTCTTCACGCAATACAGATGAGGACAACAGTCTGAACAATGTAAATAATGTAAATACACGCTCACCTCAGAAATACAGACAAATACTATAAGAAAATTAAATGGAAAGAAAGAACGAAGAAAGAAATATTTGAAAAGACTGAAATATGAAAAGAATTAGACAGACAGGCCATATATGGCAACAATATTCAATTCAGAGGCGAATGGTAGATTTATATATGTGCAAGATGGATTTAACGAGGAAAATTGTAAAGTACAGCACAGTAGATCTAGCAATTGATTCAATATAATTACTCCACACACGCCAGAGAAAAACGCGAGACCAAGAAGGCGCAATGGGTTGGCCTCATAGAGATAAGATTATCTACAAATTTAAAATAGTCCTGGGTATGACGATAAACTACATCCAGGAGCAAGGCCTCGCATCGGGAGGTTTTGAGGAGTGTTGAACCACTTCTTAATTGCTGTTGTTCCCACGTCCAACCTGATCCGGAGTGGTAGCAACTTTTAGGGTCCCTGCTATGGGCAAATAGTGAACCCCTACAAACAAAGACAAAACACTATGAAAAGATTAAAGTACGTTTTTAAAGTAAAATGACCAGTATAATACTTTATAGCAGAATTACCAACAATACATTTTATAATAAAAATGACCAACAATACATTTTTATAATAAAATGATAAACAATACATTTTAAAAGCAAAAGGACCAGCAATACATTTTTATAGTAGAATTAACAACAATACACTTTCTGGCAAAATAACCAACAATGCATTTTATCTGTAGTTAAAGTCATTCAAATGCGTTCAACATATATTTAATTGAAGCCATAAAATTGTTCAAAATAGTTTGGCATTAAATAAGCCATGCAGGTTGATATCCCAGGAAACGAATAGACCAACCAACATGAAAAAGATTTTATGACATTAATTCATATAATATCCTACAATTTCTTAAAAAAAATTAAACTGTAATTTAAAATTTAACTTTAAAAACCACAGCACGAATCACACATATCACTGCATTTCATAATGATGTCTGCACAAACATGTATATGCACAAAAGCTGACTATCATCTATTATATTTGTCTATATTTCTGAGGGGAAGTATTGTTATTATTTACATTATACCAGACACGAATTCGATGCAATCAAGGCCCATTAAGTACAGAAATTAAACAGATTGAAAGATCAGAAGGTGACATACAAGGTCCATCACTCCCAACCCAGTGAAGGCAGTAATCAACATCAGTCAACATTAGCTGAGTGTCTCTGAGGAGTTAGTACTGATCAAGAGTCTCAACGTCGCAACAACCATTATGCGGATGCCATACGTGGACATCCATGCTCGAATCGAGGAAATAGCCTTGAGCATTATTAAGGCTCGGGCGGATGATCTAAGATGGACAGATATTGGAGAAAATCAAAGCCGCCCAAATCAAACATCACAAAACAATTGCAATCAAGACGCTACAAAGGAATTACATCATCGTCATACTACCAGCTGACAAATACAATGCGACTGTAGTGATGGACAAAACGGAATGTACATAAAAATTAGAAGATCTCATTAGAAATTGTAGCTACTAGTGAACTGAAGAAAGAACCAACTATGAAAACAGAACGACAATTGTCGCAGACCTTAATCAAGAACAAGGACCATTTCCCACCTAAGTTATACAGCCATTTGTCATAACCTTACAGTAAACTACCTCACATATACGGTCTCTCCCAAATTCACAATGACAGTATTCCTCTTAGACCATTTTTTTAGCTGCCAAGGCTCTGAGTAGCTTCATTGTGGATATAATTGACAAATTAATAAGAAAGTAACCATCATATATCCAATACTCTGCCTATTTCGTGGAAATAATCAAAGATGCTCCTATCCAGTTCAACAAGATGGTATGTTTGTTCACCAAGGTATCCACAGAGGAAGCACTATTCGTAGCCGGGGGCAGACTGGCCTCGGACTCATCTCTAGAAAAACGTACCCGTATACCAATAGATAACCTAAAGAGGATTCTGACTTTCTGTACGCAAACAACACACTTTGGAATAGGATCAGACATGTATAGGCAGGATGAAGGATTAACCATGTGCCGCCATTATCACAAGCAACGGCTAATATATACTTGGAATACTTCAAAGAGATGGTATTTGAATCCACACAACTAAAGCCAAATCTATGTCTGGGATACTAGATGACACCTTCATACTCTGACCACACAGGGAAAAAGTTCAGCTACCACTGGACCATGTGAACTCAATAAAATCATCGATACACACACATACAGAAAAAAGTAAGAGTAAAACAACAGACTAGCATTTCTGGATGTACTAATATCTCAAGCAGAGAATGGACCCAAGATTGTATACCGCAAGACAATATTCACCGGACAATACCTCAACTTCAACTCCCACCACCGATACAGAGTAAAGAAAGGACTCATCTGCTGCTTCATCTTTTCGAACGAAAGTCATAATTGGTGATCCAGAGACATATGAACAAGATACGGTCAGTTTAAGTAATACCCTACAATGTAACAACTACCCTGGGTATGTGACAGCAGCTCCGACAAACTGAGATAGAAGGATGCAATAGGATAACAACGCTCAGAAAACAGCCCCGGTTTGCCTACCCTATATGAAGGGATTATCGGAAAAATACAAATGATTTGTGGTCTATATAATATCAGGGCGACTATCAAAATTGGTTTAACACTTCTCAAATAACTTTTCCGAGTAACACTTCCCATAGAGGAGAACATTTCTTTTTCTTTTTTTAATCATCTCACCCCAAGCAAGGCATTCCACTGCCACTATTGCGCATGGGGCTACATAGGGGAAGGTAAAGAGAAGGAGTGGTTAGACATAGGGAATGTCAGGAGGAAGGTGACAGATGAGTAAGGATAGCGAGGATGAGGGTTGGGCAGATGGGAAGAGTGTTTGATAGAATGGGAGCAGAACATGACTAAGGACTGTATGTACGCCATTCCAAGTAGCTGTCGTAAGAATTATAAAAGAGAGACAGGCCGCCCAATTAAGATAAGACTTCAGGGTCGCCATAAATCCGTAACACGAGGGGAAATAGAAAACTCAAGCATAGCTGACGACATATGGGGGAAAAGGAAGGCCCCAAAATTTCTTAAGCCGGTCAAGCATATAAAGAAATACAATATCAGAACAAGTATTACTGAGAAAGACAATAATAACAAAATTGTAATATGGGCTCTGGTAAAATTTATTACTGACAGATTATGTCCCAAAAGTTCATACACTGATGTCCTGAAAGAAACATGGCCCAGTGAATAAAAGTATTGGTTGAATTGTTGACTTGACCCAAAGAGTTGTGAGTTCCAGCTACAGCTAAAATAAAAGAAAAGAAAAAAACTTGGAGTGTTGAGTTCAAAGGGAGATAACTAAGGCTGAGACACCTGGAAGAGGTATGGTACGTGGGACTAGAACAATCTATCCCGGTGGTTGAAATAACGGATTCAGTTCAAAATTTCAATCACCTGAAGAAGGCCAAAATGTGCAACCGCCGAAACGTCATGAATATGGTAACGAAGTTGAGGACAACAACCCAGACAATGTAAATAGAGCAAATCATCTACAATGTATCCAATTGTGAAAGCAGAATAATATGTATTATAATTATATAATTTCAAAGCTTCCAAGAATATGAAATTTCAGCATCGAATCGCACATGAGGAGTTGAAAATCTGTTAAAGAAAGAAATCAATCAAAAACATGCATAAAGTAAAATTTGATTAGCATATCAAACTAGAACTCTGAGTTTATTATTTATATTACTTAAAGTAGACTAATATCCTCATCATTGTTATCATTATCGGATCGGGTAACCCTCATAGAATTTTTAACTGAACGCTTTATTTAATAATCTACAGTGATAAATTATTTCCTTTTGCTGTGATGTCTCAGGATATTTTTTTGTACGGTTCATTTATTCCTAATCCTGTTTCCACTGTTACCATAACAGTAGTACCCGGTTTAGGTTTTGCTATACCATTCAGACTCATGTGCGCAGTGGATATCGGCTCAGAACGAAAAATCGGAGCTCCGAGTTCAAAATCCAATTGGATTCGTTGCATTCACCTACGGACAAATACCATTGGGAAAGGTTTTACTCCATCTCCTCTTTCTTTAGCCATGGGTTGAATATCAGGACATATTGGATTCTGTAACCTTGGGTGGCAACCAGTCTACTGCAGAAACCACATCCTAAACAGGGAACAAGGGATGAGCCTCTTTACGTCTATTGAACAGGGAAAGAGGCTCATCCCTTGTTCCCTGTTTAGGATGTAGTTTCCGGCTTTCTCTTTTCTCTCCTCAGACCTCAGTATTCGTGCTTCCGTGATTTTCTTGAAGTGCTTGGCTGGTGGCAACGGCTCATCATTGTGAGGGTACCGGGTTGGCAGTATTCTGGTTGCTGCTTCCGACCGGTAGTTAGGAGCCCTAACTCTTGCGTAGCTTCAAGAATGGCCGCTCTGATCAACAGTTGAATAATACCGGTGTTCTTGTAGTGCCATGTCACGCATGGATAGGTGTCCCTGCAAGCGCTTTCGGTGAGCAATCCCGAGGCCACACTTTGATGCAGCCCGAGCCAGTTCTCACCCCAGCGCATACCGTGGATAATGACTGCTTGCATTCTCTTCAAGGTCCCTCCCTACCAACAAATTTTAACGTGATAAACGGAATCAGAAATAAACTTAAACCAGTCAAACTCAAATCACCAAAATCTCTTAACATCTCTTTTACTAACATCCGGGGCATTCGTACTAACTTTTGTAGCGTAGAAGCTTTTCTCCACAAAAAGTCCCCTGACGTCCTAGCGTTCTGCGAGACTAACCTCAACTCATCAATTCCCTCCTCTGACTTCTCGATCCCTGGTTATCTTCCCCTCCTAAGGAAAGATTTGACTGTCCACATGCATTGGCTGGGGGTCTACGTTGGTGAACTCCTCCCTGTAACTAGGGTGACATCACTCGAATCCACCGCTCACCAATATGTATATCTCCGTCTATCACTTCTTAGTTCGGTTAGCTACCTTTTCTTCCTTTACCGTTCCCCCTCTTCTTCCGACTGCTCCCTTCTAGACTGCATTTCTGACAATATAGATAAGCCTACTTCCTACCACCCATTCGCTCACATATTTGTGTTCGAAGATCTTAACGCCCATCATGCTGAGTGGCTAAAAGACTCTGTTACTGATTCAGCAGTCACCCACGCCATTTCCCGATCCCTTACGCAAGTAGTTGACTTCCCCACACGCTTTCCGAGCTCTCCCTCTGGACACGCCTCTCTACTAGAAATATGCTTTACCTCTGCACCTGACTCCTGCCAGGTCTCACAGCTTTACCCTCTCGGCAACTCCGACCATGCTGTTGTCTCTCTTAATACTTCTCTCCACTCTCACTCACTCCCCACAGGAGCCTTCTACTTATAGGACCTCCTACTGCTATCAAAGAGCCGTCTGGGACGCCTTCCGCGACTTCCTTTGCGACGTCCCTTGGGGGAAAGTGTTCGATCTCCCAGTCGATGACTGTACCGCAGAGATTTCGTCCTGGGTGAAAGCTGGCATTGATGTCTTCATACCTATCAGGAAGTTTCGTCTCAAACCTTATTCCTCCCCTTGGTTCTCCTCTGCCTGTTCGGCCGCCATTGTCCACAGGAATTACTACTTTCGACTACATCGGAGACAGTCATCAGACCACCATAGGCACCTATTCACGTCTGCTCGTAATGAGTGCAAGAGAATCCTGAATGACACCAAGCGGGTGCTTGCTGAGAGAGTGAGACAGTGCATAGCTGACCGCAAGTTCGGCCCCAAAGACTATTGGCGGTTATGCAAACGGGTGCTGAAAATCCACTATCCCTTCTTTAATCAATGAATTTGAGCTCCTCACATCATCAGCGGACAAGGCTGAGTGCTTTGCTCGCAGATTCTCATCCAACTCCACATTTGACTCATCTGGAGTACACTCACCCGACTTCCCTATTAGAACTGATGCTAAACTGTACGATAGATACATTACCTCGACAATAGTATCCCGTGTAATATCAAAACTTGAACCCCACAAGGCGAGCGGTGGTGATGGAATCCCGGTGATTGTCCTTAAGAAATGTGCCCCTGAACTCTCCGGTGTCCTCTCTTAACTCTATAACTACTGCCTCTCTGCTTCCTATTTTCCTGCATGCAGGAAGTCCTCTTCTGTCGTTTCTGTATTTAAGAAATCTGGTGAATCCTCAGACCCATCCAACTATCGCCCTATCAGCCTTCTACCAATTTTCGGGAAGGTTTTCGAGGCCATTATTAATGCTGAAATAGTTCAGCATCTAACTGTCCATAAACTCTTCACCGACAGGCAGTATGGCTTCCGCTTTGCCAGGTCCACGGCCGACATGCTAACGACCATTACGAAGTACATGCTTCAGACGCTCGATGAGTCCGGCGAGGCTCGTGCTATTGTTCTGGACATCTATAAGGCTTTTGACAGGGTTTGGCATGCTGGCCTTCTATGCAAGCTACGGGGTTACGGTATTACCGGACGATTGCATGATCTAATCCAATCTTTCCTACATAACCGCATACTGAAGGTCGTCCTGAAAGGGCACGCCTCCATACCCTACTGACATACATTGGTGTCCCTCAGGGCTCTATCTTAGCCCCGACGCTCTTCCTTTTTTAAATAAACGACCTCCCAAACGAGATCAAGAGCCAGATAGCCATCTACGCAGATGACACCACAATTTACTCCCGCATCAGTAAGAAACCCGGTGCGACGGACAAACATAATCTCGCTTCTGATCTTGAAAGGGATCTACACTCTGTGGTGAATTGGGGTAAGAAGTGACTTGTAAATTTCAATGCGTCTAAGACCAAATTGCTGTCTGTCAATAATCACAGGCAACCTCTCCTGCCTCCCATAAGCATGGACGAAACGAGTCTCCCCGAGAGCAATACTCTGCGCCTCCTCGGCCTTACCCACTCTTCTGATCTCAAATGGAACCACTACATTGAGTCAATAGCTAAATCCACAGCTAGGAAGGTTGGGTCACTTTGTCGGGCCAGGATGTTTTTTCCACCTGAAACCATCCTGCATATATACAAATCAACCATTCGTCCGTGCATGGAGTACTGCTACCATATATGGTCTGGTGCCCCCGCTGTTCATCTCCGTGTTCTTGACAGGCTCCAAAGAAAAATCAGTAACGTGATAGGTGCTGACTTGGCGGCTCGACTACAGCCACTTTCCCACCGACGAGATGTGGCTTCCCTTTGTCTGTTCTATAGATACTTCCATGGCTTCTGCTCCAACGATCTTAAGTCACTGGTGCCTCCGCAACAGGTGTTTACTCGTGCAACCAGACTGGCATCTGGGTCTCACCCATTCACTGTTAGATCAACCAAATGCAGACGACAATTCTACTCCTGCAGCTTCTTTTCTCGCATTTCCTGCTTGTGGAATTATTTTTTTTGCTTTCCTGACGGCAACAACCTCCAGGAATTTAAATGCAAGGTCAATACTCATCTCTTAACGACTTGACCCTAGTTCTTTCCACACCGCTCTGTATATCCTTTCTACCTTTGCAACTGTCATCGCACCCGTATTCCCATCCTTCTCTTGCTTCTTTCTAACTGGTTCGTCCTTCTCTTCACTCTGCTCTACTCTTTTTCTTTTCTGTAGCCTCCTGTACATCAGTGGCGTTATCGCCTTGCTCGGGGTGATATGATTAAAAAAACGAAAGAGAGTAATGATAATCTACTGCGGAAAAATCTTCTGCCTAGTCAGTCATGGATTGAAAGAAATATCGCTCAAGCGAGTATCATTGTGGCATTATGACTAAGAAATCAGAAGATCAATAACTTAGCAGAAGTAATAATAAAATAAATATTCCTAGACATGGACAACGGAATGAAAATGATATTTCCCTTTAGATCAAATAAAAGGCTCAGTTCAAAATTCTCTGAATATTATCTTTTTCGAAGGCTAGAAAAGTTATAATATTTCCACCAAAGTTGAGGACATTAGTCTATATAGAAATAATGCCCCCCCACCAATATGTAACTCCTTATCTCAGAAATACAGGAAGCAAAGATCACGCACTGTCCTTAAGAGGGCAGAAAAAGAAAAATAGAGATCAGATGACACATAAAAAAATGATTAAGAACGACCAAGCGAAATATATCGGCTGTTCCAATAACTTGGACCTATTGTAAATGTGAATTAAGTTTAAGCGTCTAATGTTTTTCAGTTTCTTTCAGATTTATCAACTTCAATCTTTGGCAATTTCAACCATGATGTTAAAGTTATCGAAGCCTATTATGAAAATGGTCGTTGGAACAGAAAAGCATTTGGCTTTATTGAATGAGAAGTTCCCAGGTCGCAGCATCTCTCGAAACAGTGATGTCAATTGGCCACTACGATTGTGCGACTTGACGTTTTAGAGTCATCTCAAAAGTAAGATCTATGCCAACAAGCCAACAAGAATTCAACGGCTAAAGAATGAGATAATAAGTCCTATTGGTGAGATCGAGGAGTAACTATGTAGAGACCTCATAAAATATTTTGAACATCAACCGAAGGCTTGGGCGATATTATTTTTCACACATAATTGGCATCACTGAAATAAAATGATCGAATAGTGAAATCAATAAAATTTCACTAATAACACTGTTTTATTTACTGCTAACTTCGATTCGTCTTAACGGAACACCCAATATATATAAAATAGTTTATGGGAGAGAAAAACAAAGATTAAGGAAAACCAAGAGAGAGACAGAGACAGAGACAGAGAGATACAGAGAGAGACAGAGAGAGAGAGAGAGACAGAGAGAGAGAGAGAGACAGAGAGAGAGAGAGACAGAGAGAGAGAGACAGAGACAGAGACAGAGAGATACAGAGAGAGAGACAGAGAGAGAGAGAGACAGAGAGAGAGAGAGACAGAGAGAGACAGAGACAGAGAGATACAGAGAGAGAGAGAGATACAGAGACAGAGACAGAGAGATACAGAGAGACAGACAGAGACAGAGACAGAGAGATACAGAGAGACAGAGAGAGACAGAGAGATACAGAGAGAGAGATACAGAGACAGAGACAGAGAGATACAGAGAGAGAGAGAGAGAGAGACAGAGACAGAGACAGAGAGATACAGAGAGACAGAGAGAGACAGAGAGATACAGACAGAGACAGAGACAGAGAGATACAGAGAGAAAGAGAGACAGAGACAGAGAGAGACAGAGAGACAGAGACAGAGACAGAGAGATACAGAGAGAGAGAGATACAGAGACAGAGACAGAGAGATACAGAGAGACAGAGAGAGACAGAGAGATACAGAGAGAGAGAGAGAGACAGAGACAGAGAGATACAGAGAGACAGAGAGAGACAGAGAGATACAGAGAGACAGAGACAGAGACAGAGAGATACAGAGAAAGAGAGAGAGACAGAGACAGAGACAGAGAGATACAGAGAGAGACTATATATCTGGAGGTTCTTGACAAAATTCAAGGAAGGTTTTGTAATCTAATCGATCCTAACTTGACATCTCAAATTCAGATACTTTCTTCTCGACGTCACGTTGGCTACATTCTGTATTTGTTATAAATATTTTCATGGTAATTATTTCATGGTAATTATTATTTTCATGGTAATTATTATTATTTTCATGGTAATTATTTTCATGGTAATTATTCCGCTGCGATTTCCTTCTTAGTTCTTTGTTTGGAGGAATGTAAGCTTGCTAAGAGATTAGCAACTAGATCCCACCATTTTACTGTTGAATTAGTGAAATGCAACCGTCCGTTCTACTCCAATAGTTTCTTTTCTTGCACTTCCCATCCGTGGAACTCCCTTCCAATTCTTGCTTCCATGCCATCCTCAATCTGCAAATAATTAATGTAATGTCAATCATAATCATCTGTCTTCTTGAAGTCTGTATTTTTATTCTTTCACTTAAAGTCTTCTTTCACTCTCAGTGACCCTTTGCGTTTTTGTGGATTTCATTGCCTTGCTTGTGGTGGAAGAATTTATAAAAATAATTGTTCATTAACAGATATGAAACATTAAGAAATGCAAAAATAAAATGTCAGTGGAATTTGTAGTGGCCTCGGTGATGCTTATCAATTTGGTCTTGTGCCAAAAACAACCGAAGTTCCAACAATTTAAATTACCGGAAAGTTGAATGAATCGTTGGAAGAATGAAAGTGTTTTGTTTGTAAATTAAGCGGAATTTTATTTATAGAACTGAATAACAAATTTGTAAATAGAAGAAAACAATGTTCAAAGAGAAAATGTAATGTAAGTAGTTAGATTTTCCACAGAGCTCATAGTTCATAGTAGCAGAATGTGTATATGTAGAAAGATTGAAAGGTTACTAATTAATAAAGTCTGTGTTCTTTACCTTTTTATGGCCAGAGAAAAAGTGAAAAAGAAAGTCAAACAGAGATTGTACTTATAGGAGTCCGTTGAAGTATGTTGTTGTTTTCTTTGACTGTGTGTGGGTGAAAACGAAGGAAAAAAACTGGAAGGTGGAAGAAAATGTATGTCGACAAAGCTATGGCCGGATCGGCTTCTTGAAATTTCTTCCTTACACTGTGTCGAAGTTCGTCAGATTACCGCTCCCATAACGGACTGATTTGACCGGTCAAGAACGTGGTTACGTAGTAAAATTTAGTCATGTGATTGGATCGAAATCACATACCCATTTTCTTGGTATTAAGAAAAATTGACAAGAGTGATACATCAATTTGCTATTTCCTATCCAATAAGAATTCAGAATCATAATTTTTACACTGACTTGGGGAATTTGGGTTAGTTATATTTTCAGTCCGTTTTGATCCGATTTTGCGGGTGTGCAATTTTACTTTTTCGTTTGAGTTAATTGTTAGATGATATAGAATTTGTATCTTACATATATATATATATATATATATATATATATATATATATATGTATGTATGTAAGATACAAATTCCATAGAGAGAGAGAGAGTTTCTTAGCAATATAAATATTAACATAAAGGAAAATTGACAACCTGTTTCTCGGCTCGGTTGGCGAAGTTTGTTGATATTTGAGTAACACACACTCTTCCTACCATCATTATCCTTAAACTATTTTTCTTTGTTTAGTTTAACGGCATATCAACTTCTCATGGGTCATTTAATGTTGAAATTTAATTTTGTTTGAAGCATAAGTAATTTATTTTACAAAAATGTATTGCTGAGATATATTTTTAAATGTATTGTTCGTATTTTTTTTTAGAAAAAATATACTGCTGATAATTTTTTCTTTTTTTTAAAATGTATTACCGGTAACAATTTTTCTTTTTATAAAAATGCATTGCAGATAATATTTTTTCTTTTCTTTTTAATAGTATTATCGATGACATTCTTTTCCTTAAAGTAAAACTATTGCTGGTGATATTTTTTCTTAATAAAACAATGGTGTTAAGGTTATTTAAAAACAAGTATTCCTGGTAATATATTTTTGTTTAACGTATTGCTGTTAATATTTTTTCTTTTTTTTTAAATAGCTGGTTAAATTTTTTATTTTTTTTAAGTGTTGCTGGTAATATTTTCTATGTTTTTAAGCTTTGCTGGTTATTTTTTTTAAAGTATTGCTGGTAACATTTTTATTTTTTAAAGTGTTGTTGGTAATATTGTTTTTCAAAATCATTTATTCTTCTAATATTTTTACTATTAAAATTTAGTATTTTTACTTTGATAGTATTTAGACACTAGTTCTCCGGAGGATTAATTATTTGCCCATAGTTAGGACCCTAACGCATGCTACCACCCGGGGATAAGATGGACCTGAGAACAACAGCAATTAAGAAGTGGTTCATCGCTCCTCAAAACCTCTTCGTCAGAGGCTTTGCTGTCATGTGTAGTTTATCCTCATGCCTAGGACATTTAGTTTCGTATTAAACATACAACACATGCCTGGTTATGCGTTCTCTCCTAGAAACTAGCATCTCATGGATAGAGGTTAACGCCGCTGACAACGGAAACGGCGTGCCGAGTTCAAATTCTAGCTGAGGTTCTTTTCTACAAATACCACTGGGAAAGGCAAAAGTCCACTTCTCCAGAGCTATAGGTTGAATAATATAACAAACTGGGTCATCAAGGGTTGATTGGCAATCAGTATAAGAGAAAGAAAATATTCAATACAAAACCAGTTTTGGCGTGAGCCTGGAATCTCCACCCTCTTAAATACGAATTTGCACGAGATACTAGATTAGCAACTAGATCCCACCCTTTTACAGTGAAACCGATAAAATGCAGCCGATGACGTTAATCTCTTAGACAGTAACAAAATTCGCCTCTTTGTCATAAACCTCTCAAATTATTTCAAAAGAAATGACTACATTGAATCCATAGCTGCATCTACTGCTACGACGGTTGGATCACTGTGGTTTACTAAGAAGTTTTTCTTGTTAGAATTCATTTTGTGCATTTCGTCCGTCCATTGAATACTGTTGCACTATCTAGTCGAGTGCTCCTGCTATTCATCTTGTGGTTCTCAACAAAATACAAGAGGATCTGTAATATAATCTATCCTGATATAGCAGTCCTTTTTAAGTCACTTTTTCTTCGACATGATGCAGCATTGCTCTTTTTTTCTGCAAGTATTTTCATGGCCACCTCTCTGACGAGCTTTTATCCCTAGTTCCCCGACCATATGTATTTACTCTTGCTAGTAGATTGGCATCAAGATGCCACTCTTTCACCGTCGAAACAGTTGCATATAACCGCCTCTTCTGCTACATCAGTTTCGTTTTTTGCACTTCTCGTTTGTCTTCTCCATTTACTTGCTTCCCTGATAGCTACAAACTCCAAAAGTTTTAATGCAATATCAACTAGAATTTTCTATCTCCTTCATTCACATCTATTTCTTATCATACCTTTCAACATTATAAGCAATAGATATTTTGTATTCATGGGAGTAAAATACTGAAATTTTCCATTCTATCTATCGATGATTTCATCTAATGCTGACATTTCTACCATGTCTATATAATCGTGTTCTTACGTCTCTTCTTCTTCATCTATTTATATATATTTATTTCATAGATAAATTCAAATTTTACATTTGAGGAATAGATACTAGAGACATACATTATTCAACCCCAGTCGTACGAAAAATAGAGAAATTCTAGGACGCAGAAAATAAAGGTTAGTACAGAAAAGAAAGGGGTAAGGAGGGTTGGAAAAGAGAAGGCAGAGAAGAGGAGAGATGTGGGGTGATAGCAGCATACTTCTTTTGACAAAAATGTTTGTAATTTTTATAAAAAATATATTGCATGCAATTTTATACTTTTCAACATGTTTCTTTTGGTTTAGCTTGAGGTTTCCCTGTTTACTGATAGCTGGGGCCATAACAAATGCTACCACCCCGTTCTTTTTAAGAAATTCTGCTTGACATCTGAAACATTAATGTAAGTCAATGTAAGTATTTCTAGATTGTTCTAGTTCGACAAGTAATGCCTCTTTCAAAACTTTTTGGTCAAGTCTGCTGGATCCAATTAACGGTTTTATCCACTGGGCCCTGTGTGCTTGAGGGCAATATAGAAAAGTGACGACTCGTGGTGTTGAATAAACTACCTCGGTGAAAGATATAAAAGTTTCATTTTGTAATTTTAAAACCTGAAGTCGTTGGAAACCTACACTGCCGAAACATTATGAATATAGCAACAAAAATGATGACAACAGTCCAAACGATGTAAATAATTTTTCTCGGTAGATTTTATATATGTTCTTCTGTAAATCTTTTACAGTGAAACCGATAAAATGCAGCCGTAACTTCTACTCCAACAGTTTCTTTCCTCGCACTTCCCGACTGTGGAATTCTCTTCCAAACGATTGCTTCCCCGACGGCTACAATCTCCAGGAGTTTAAATGTAAGGTCAATACACACCTCCTAACACACTAACCTGCTCCCATTCTATCAAACACTCTTCCTATCTGCCCGACCCTCATCCTCGCTATCCTTACTCATCTGTCACCTTTCTCCTGACATTCCCTATGTCTATCCACTCCTTCTCTTTACCTTCCCCTATGTAGCCCCATGCGCAATAGTGGCAGTGGAATGCCTTGCTTGGGGTGAGATGATTAAAAAAAAAAAAAAAAAAAACGGAATTGCTACACAAACCAACATTAGAGAAGGATAACCTAGACTTCAAATCTAGTTAATTGTAGGGAAAATAATTAGCTGTAGCGCTGCGTCTTACGAAAACTAAACTGAGAACAGCTTTCTAAATTTGTTTGGCAACCAGCATAGAAGAGCAACAATGATTCAAAGCTGCTTAGGGTAGCATATCTACCCAGTGAAAAGACAACAGCAATTTCCATCGTGGTTAGGCTGCTGTCTTAGAATAGTATAAGAAGGCTTGAAGAATAAAAACTAACATGAGGATTTTTATGAATAAGTATAGATTAAAAATCCATAAATTCATGTAACTTAACCATCACTGTATTAATTTTGCTTCAAACTAGGGATCATTAGCTTTATTTTAACCAATATTGGTTTATTATGAAACTGGATAACTGGAACCGTTCAAAGGCTATCGATAGCTGTGAGACCAAAAGTCATGAGTCATTGCAACCGAGGGCTTTAGCGTATTCACCGTGTTAAAATAAACGTTCATGCCTGGTTATGCGTTCTCTCCTAGAAACTGTAAGTAAGGTCCGCTTGGAATAGCTGCAGTATAGACAACGTGCATGTTTTGTAAGTTGAGTAGTCATCTATAAAAAAGGGTTTTCCTGGCAGGGGTGTGTGTTTGGAAAGGAGTAACCAGCGATTTAGATAATATAAGTTAATCTTACTCTCTCTCTGTTTGTCTCTCTCCCTCACACACACACACACACACACACACACACACACACACACACACACACACACACACACTCTCTCTCTCTTTCTTTCTCTCTATCTCTCTCTATATATATAAGTAAAGAACGTGTACTAGAAAAGTGTCTTTAGTCTAACATGTTTCACATTAACAAGCTTCTTCAGAGATTTTTTAAGAACGAATGATTTAAAGATTTTTTTTAATCGAAAGAGTATGTTGATTGAGGTTTGATTTCATTGGTCAGATATGTGTCACGTGTAATAAAGCAATAAATTAACATTTTAATGTAGAAAAAAGAATAAACATATGCCTGTTTATACAGTAGCGAGCATAAAGATCAGAACGATATTAAGAAAAAGATTAAGTAACATGTGAAATAACTTTTTATATTAAAGCTTCATTTTATCAAGGAAAAATAAGGAAACAAAAGTTAATTTATTTAATTACAAAATATAAAGCCCAATAAACTTATTTTGATAAAGTTATAAGAATAATTATATAACATTCGAAAAAACCCCAAAAAACAGATGATCAAAAACATCAGAACGATTAACAAAATCATACTATTATAATGGATACATCATATTCAAATGGAAAATTGCGTTCATAATTCATTAGTAATTTATGTGAATAACATTTACTTTTAATAATAGTTTGACATCTTTTGCTGCATGAGCGAATTAATGTCTTGCATTCATAAACGTATATTTCCTCCCATTCTCCTTTCAAATAAGTCCATAGTTCTTCGAAGTTTGTTGGATTCTTTTCCTTAGCTCTTTTATTTAGTAACTTCCAAACATTCTCAATAGGATTCATGTCTGGGCTTTGAACAGGCCTCTCCATAACAGTAACATCCTTCTCAGAAAGAAATGTCTTAACAGACTTCGCTGTGTGACATGGCGCGTAATCATGCATAAATACAGCTGGTTGATTATTTGCAGTTCTCAAATTAGGTACAACATGTTTCTTCAATATCTCTTTATATACAGTTGCGTTAATTTTACTGTGTAGCCTAACAAGAGGTTTCGTAGTATCATCTGAAATCATGTCAAAAACCATCACACTTCCTCCTTCAAATGTAATGCTACTTTTAGTGCACTGAGGCAAATATCGTTTCTTAAGACTGCGTCCAACGAACCTTCACCCGTCACAACTGAACAGGTTAAACTTTGACTCATCGTTGAAATGAACACAATCTCACTGTTCTTCTGTCCATATTAAGTGTTCAGTGGCAAATATCCATCGGCTCATTTGATTTTTTTTTAGAAATGCAAGGCTTCGTAGAGGCTACTCGCCTGTTCAGATTTATTTCATTAAGTCTTCGTGAAATAGTGTGCCTTGATGTTTTAATGCCAAAGTTAGCATTAGCTCTTTTTTATTCTTTATCAATCCATCTCTTCTCTTGCAGTAGTTTTCTTAGGCCTGACAGTTTCCTCAAGTTTCTTAAAATCCTATGAATAACACTTTTAGATTTCCCCACACTCTTTGAAATATCCACAATCGAGAGTTTATCTTCATTATGTAACTTGACTATCAGTTTTCTTGACTATTAGTTCCAATGACGTCACAGATTTAATCGCCATCTTTACAATGCAAGAGCCAGTAAAGAGCCGGTGTAATTTAGTAAAATGCCCGATTTTATATTCTTACCCGAAAAACATTTTCAATAGTGCAAAATAATTATTAAATTTTATGGACTTATTTAATCGTTCTGATGTTTTTGATCATCTATTTTTTAAAATGTATAATTATTCTTATAACTTTATCAAAATAAGTTTATTGAACTTTATATTTTGGAAATATATAATTTACTTTATATCATTTTTTATCCTAAATAAAATGTTCTTTGAAGCTTTAAAATAAAATGTTATTTCTTATTTAGACGTTCTGATTTTTATGCTCGCTACTCTATGTGTTCTTGTGCTACACGCATATAAACAGGTGCAAATGTTTTTTTTCTTTCCATAAAAAATGTTCATCTATTGTTTTATTGCATGTGACACGTATCTGACCAATGAAGTTAAACTTCAGTGAACATACTGTCTCTTTCGATTTTCAAAAATAAAAAAAAAATAGGAAAAGAAATTGAAAACTTAAATTGAAGGCACTTTTTTCTTACCTATTCTTTACTTATTTTATTCATCTTGTCGGATTTCAATCCATATATCCAACTCATATATTTAGAAAAAGCATTAAATCCGACATATTTTAATTTATTTGTTCAAACGTTATTTTTCATGGATGTTCATATTTGAGTAGATGCTCTGTTTTTATTATTAAACAGCATATTTATTTATTTCCATCTACCGGTTTGAATACTTACGAAATCTTAGAAAAATATGCGTCCTCTGGCAGACTGCGATAGATAGGCAGGCAAAAGCTGAGTTATATATAGAGAGAACTAGAAAGATCAACAAGCAAATATATATATATATATATATATATATATATATATATATATATATATATAAACAAACAAACAAACAAACAAACAAACAGAAGCTACAACTTCATATATATATAGTTTTAGCTTCCCTCTGTTTGTTTGTTTATTCACGAGCCTCTCCTAGAGTTATAGAGATAGACCCCAAAAACAGTATATATTCTGAAACAACATTACCCAGGGTACTTGGATAAGTATATTTCATTTTGATCAAAAGCGCTCCCTGATGCCCCCTTCCCGGAACTTAGAGGGCTACCAATGCATATGATACCCTTTTAGAATCAGGGTGTTCAAGGAAACACAGTGCGAATTGTCCCTTGTTATTTTGATCAAAGGGGTCCCGGGGCACAAACACCCAAATGGGACTCTAAGGGCTGCCTGTGCACATGATAACTTTTAGAATCTAGGTAGACCTCCAGACTATATATATTCCTAAAAAGAATGTGAGAACCGCAGCGAGGCGCTGGTAATTCGGCTAGTATATATATATATATATATATATATATATATATATACTAGCCATATATATATTTAACCCATATATATATATATATATATATATATATATATATATACGCACACACACACTCACATATACACAAAACAAACACATATATATAAAGAGAGAGAGAGAGAAAGAGAAGAGAGAGAGGGATATATATATATATATATATCGAGAAATAACTATAATTTGTGTGTGTATGAGAGAGAGAGAGAAAGAGAGAGAGAGAAAGAGAGAGAGAGAGAGGAAAGGATGGAGAGCAACAAAAGTTAGAACCGAAAGAGAAAAAGGAAAAATATTGAAAGTCAAGTTAAAGATAAGAATATGAGAGTGAATTAGATGAAATCAGTTAAATTATAAAGAAAGAGAGAGAATATATGCTCTCCAGAAATGTGAGACTAATCAAAACGGAGACAAGATCGTGAGAGAGTGATTGAGAGAGAGAGAGAGAGAGAGAGAGAGAGAGAGAGAGAGAGATAGAGAGAGAGAATGAAAAGGAACCAAGATTAAGAAATGCCTGCTCATTCTAAGACGAAAGAAAGTGATAGGTAGAGAGACGCATTGTAAATGAGACAAAGAGATAGGAGAAATATAAGCAAGAACCTAAAAAAAGAGAGGATAAGGATGTTTTCTTTTGAGAGACAGTCAGTTAAGTGCCATACGTGATACAAGCTTAGGCGATCATGTCTCGAAAGAGATATGACTGATTGGGCAGAAGATTATCCCGCACTAGGTTGTCATCACTTTCTGCAGTAGCCTGCCAAGGCTATAGAACCTAATCTGTCCTATTATTTAACCCATAACTGGAGGGAAGAAATGGATTAATAGGTTTCCCTAGGATATTTGCGCGTAAGTGAATGCAAGGAATTAAACTGGAATTTGAACTCGGCTCCCCGAGTTCTCGTTCCAAACCGATATCTACTGCATCACAACGCAAGTTAGAGTAAAAAAAGACCAACTATATATATATATATATATATATATATATATATATATATAGAGAGAGAGAGAGAGAGAGAGAGAGAGAGAAAGAATGAGAAAAATAGAGACAGACGGACACATAAAGACAGAGAGAGTATCACTGTAAGTAAAGGAGTTAAGAATCAATATGAAGGACTCAAAGAAAAGAAATAAACAATTCAAAACAGTAGAAAGGGAAAAAGAACAAGAGAGTCTACAATGAAGGCAACAGGGAGACGGGGTCTGGAAATGCAGTGTTTGGAGAGACAGCTTGGAGAGAGAAGGGTGGAGACGATGGTCTATATTATAAATATACTTCATTTTCCTCGCGTTTCTCCTTTGATGTGATGGTCGGCCATTAATCCACTATGTCTCTACAGTAAGTAGCTATAGCGGCTCACCATAAAACGTGGATGGCAACGCTTACATGTAACAGTGTATAGACAAGTTGCTATCGACCACCACACCAACAAAGCAAGCTATCGACCCGACGCGGACTTTGATGTTCTGCTATCTATAGTTGCTGCTGCTGTTTCTTGATTTTCATCCTGTCGAAAGTTTAACCGATCTTTCTCTTTTTTCTATGCCTATTAGCATATATATATATATATATATATATATATATATATATATATATATATATATATATATACTTCCTTTTCTCTCTTCTTTTCTTGTTCTAGAATTCTCTTCTTTTATACCGCTCAACTTGATTATAACGTCCGCGTATTATTACAAACTATGGTGTGTCGGGTACAATCAACCATAAATAGGGAAACACGCGTCAGTTTAGGATGGCACATCACATATAATGCAAAGTAAACCTCAAAGCGTGGGCGCATTTGTACATTTAAATACTAGTAAAATCTATTATTAACTGAAAAAAAGTATGTGAAAAATGCTTATTAAAAATCTGGCTGAAATTGATTCTATAATTCTATTTTATTTATTTATTTTTGAGAGAGATAAAGAGAGGGAGGGAGAGAGAGGGTGGGGATATCGCCATTGGCATTTTTTGGAGAATATCTTTTACCGATACCAGTATTACTATGTAACTCATAGCTGGGGGTGGATTCTTATTTTTTCCACGTAAGTAAATCACTCGACCTGGTTGGAATTTGAGCTCTATAATTTTAGAGATTATTTAAAAGTTTCGATAGTATAAGTTTCAAAATTTTTTTTTAACAAATAAACAACCCCTCTATGTTCTAAATACGTCCAACACATGAGTAATCAGGGTTTTCCACAAGTTATAGCTTTTTTCTTTTGCTCTAAGTCGTTATTACAATTTAACATCTACTTTTGTATTGTGGTAAAGTGTATCTCTCTAATTTAGAATTTAAAAAAAATAGCATTCTTTTTCAGATGACATCGGTTTATCGGCAAAACATATCAAAGTGGGAGTTGTATATGTAAATTTATTTTTTTAAACGATGTTTTATATTTTATTATAAATATACTGTTTGATATTAAAAAAAAAACAGTGCATCTACTCAAATAGGAGTATCAATTAAAAATAATGTTTAAACAAACAAATTAAAAATATGTCGGAGTTAATCAATTTCGTAAAAATACACACACGCATCCACACAGAGGGTACGATAGATAAATTGCCGTTTAAATTACGCAAAACACTGACATCTCGTTGTAACAAATATATTTACCAAAATTGCACAAAAATACCTTGAAATACTAAAGAGAAAATTGATTAAATAAAATCGCCATAGACTTTAACCACGACCTCCAGACGACTTCGAAATTTCCTGTAACTTTTCTCGTTGGTCTCCTTGTTTAAATTGGTGAATGCTGCTAAATTCCTTGCCTTCAGTTCATCTTTGGTGTTATAAAGAGTTTTGTTGGTCACTCGCTCAACTGCGTCCCGAACATAACAATCAAAGAATTTTAAGTCTGGAGAGTTAAGTGGTCAGATGTAAAGGGTGATGTGGTCGCAGCAATTGTTTGGTCGCATGGTGCAGAATTTTCTTGCCAAACATAAGGTCTTCCACCAGTATCTATTAAAGTTTTTAAACGTCTGTAAAGTATCGAAATCTCCAAATTCTTTTTAAAAATCTAAGCGTTTCCTATTGTTACCTAATGTTTTCATCATGTTATAATAATTTTTATTAATTTATCTGAAAGATAAATTAATTTTCTGAAAGTTTGAAATTTTCAGATTTTACGTAAGAAATCTATTGCATTTTGGAGATATTCAAACTCCCAGAAAATATTGAAGACCCTAAATTTTTTTTTAATATCTAAGTGTTTTCTATTCATACCAAGTGGTTTCAACATGTTTCACCTATTTTCATTAATTTATCCTAAGGATGAATTAATTTTCTGAGACTCTGAAAATTTCAAAATATACCTAAAAAAGTATCGCTTTTTAGCTGATTTCGCATAGTTTTTCAACGTATTTGTGAAAGTTTTTAAACTTCTGTAAAGTATCGAAACCTCCAAACTTGATAAGAAAAGTGCTCCCGAATATTTTGGTGAGGCATTCCAAATCAACACAAAAGTCTATATCAAGTGTCTTGAGAAAGTAGTGTTGCCTTGAGTAAAGAAGGTGGCTGCTGGAAGTGAGTTTTCCGAGCTGCCGTACCTTCGTAATCACCATTAGCCTCATCAACTCTTTTTGAATCCTCTTTACTGTCCTCAGTTAGATACCCAAACACGTTGAAATTTTCGTATTGGAGCTACCGGCGGAAATGCCAAGGAGTAAAGCCTGCCGCTTCCAAATTTCTGGCGGAGTGAATTGCTACATGTTGCTCCTTTTCTCATACACTGTCTCATAGTGTTCAGATGAGGTTTGAGGAATGTTGCAATGTTTCATCATTTAAGGGATTAAACTGAGCTAAAAATACTGTAAGTAAAGTTATAAAAATGTTAATATTCTGTTTTGAACAAATATGATTTTATCAAATAGATGTAAATGTAATATTTTAAAAAAGACTCAAATGCATGCCTACTCAGCGTAATCTTACTTTTGACCCACTTGAAACCATGATTCAGATTACATTTGGTCAAACGCCATCATACAAACCGAACTATAAAAACGTGTTCTGTTAATTTAGTAGCTATTCGTTTTAGTTTTAATTTGTTAAGCTTTACAATGTCTTCTCACCATTGCATCAATAAAAAAAAAACATTTAAATCTTTAAATTATTCGTCTTTAAAAAATCTCTGCAGAAGCTTGTTAATGTTAGATTAAAGACACATTTTCGTATATGTTCTTTACTTTATATATATATATATATATATATATATATATAGAGAGAGAGAGAGAGAGAGAGAGAGAGATTAACCTATATTATTTAAATGTCCGGTTAGTACTCCTTTCCGAACACACACCCCTGCCAGGGCAACCAGCAAAACCCTATTTTATAGATGACTACTCAACTTACAGATGTGCGTTGTGGTGCAGTGGATATTAACTCGGAACGACAAATCGGTGTGCTGAGTTCGAATTCCAATTTAATTTCTTGCATTCACTTACGCACATATACCCTTGAGAAAAGTATTAATCCCTCTCTTCCTTCCAGTTATGGGTTAAATAATAGGACAGATAAGAGTTCTATAGCCTTGGCTGGTAACTAGTTTACCGCAAAAGGTAATAGCAACCTACTGCAGGATAATCTTCTATCCAGTCAGTCATGTTTCATTCAAGACATGATCGCCCAAGCGTGTATCACGTATGGCACTTAACTGACTGACTCAACTTACAGAACTTACGCGTTGTTTATACTGCAGCTCTTCCAAGCAAAACTTACAGCTTCTAGCAGAGAGATTACGTATATATATATATATATATATATATATATATATATATATATATATATATATTATAAGCAGCATGTCCCATCTAGAATTCTTAAACTGTATGCCTGTACAAGCATACAGTTAATATTTATTTTTTAAGAAGTTATCCATGTGTTGTCTGGCTTTGTTGGTATATTGATCCAAATGTTGGTTGCGTCCGCTTGGTGGCGTCCATAGGGTATTATTTTTCGTAAGAGGAAATTTGGTGTATGATTGTTTATCGCTGTTGTCATTAGGACACCAAACAAAAATACACAACCTATCGCTGTTGTCATCAGGACACCAAACAAAAATACACAACCTATCTAAAGTAGAACACCAAGCCATCTCTACACTTAAGAACAACCGAAACATAATTATCGTACCAGCCGATAAGAGCGGAGCTATAACCATCTTAGACACTAATAACTATATTAAAGAAGCAGAATCACAACTTCAAAATAACAAGTTCTATGTACCCTTACCTCTAGATCCGACTAGCACTTACAAAACAGAATTATCACTTCTCATTCAGAACCTGAATCACAACATAAAAAATAAAATAAAATCTCTTATTCCTGAGAACCCCAAAACAGCAACATTCTATACTATCCCAAAACTACATAAACTACGAATACGAGAATGCAGTTATAAAGAAAAGGTGTTCAGAATTATATTAAGTTGAATTATAATAATTATTTTATTTTCATCTCTCTCTTTATTCCACTTTATTAACCTCAGTCATTAAACCGTTTCCTTCTTAACAGATGGAGGGAGAGACTAAACAATTATTCTTTCTTTTTTTTATTTTTATACTCCGGCATACATATACGTATAGATACTTTTGTGTGTTAGCATATGTTCTTCCAATTTAAAATTACTTGTATTTCGATTGGTTATCACAGACCACGTAGCAATGTCTCCCCCTATTGAGAGGGTTTGGCTAGATTTGAGCCTTATAAATCTTTTCGACTCGAAATCAGCACCATCACTTGATATGACACAAGAAGTGTCGAAACAAACTAGCTACTTTTGTTGTTATATTATAATATTATAGTTTTAAATAAATATGATATGATATATATATATATATATATATATATATATATATATATATATAATTCAGGTTTGGGCCATAATTAAATCAGACCAGTACACAGCTGTATTAAAAAGTGTTCAATACAATTCTTTTGTAGAACTTTTGAATATTTTTCATTTGTAAACGAGTTACGCAACCCAGGTTTCTACCTTCCGGTGTCTTAAGACTATTTACAATAAGTGATTTTACGGTTTTCTTAAGAACGCTCACCTAATGTGGGTGTTTTATGAACGCACACTCCATATTCCTGCGGGTGATGCGTGTTGTTAGCAACCAAGTAGCGTTATTAAAAAATAAAATCGATCAAAGGACGAAAGATCTCTCGACCAGCTAACTAGAGGCAGTTTCTCAATATATCGCCGTGGAAAAGGAAACGGTAAACCACTCCACTATTAATCCTAAGAAATATCATCATACTAATTATCTAACCAAATATGAAACCTAACGAAAGAGTTAAGTCTATGAGAATTCAAGGGTTTAAGTCTATGAGAAGTAACTCCTCGCCTGGTACGGAACGACATGCGCGACAGCAGTTACATGACCGTCGTCCAGCGACGGCGTAAACGGAATAAAATTAATCGAAATTGATCCCCCGCTCAGAAAGATTTGACATGGGTGACAGGTCTTACCGGACTGTTATCCAACGGCTGTTTGCATAAAAAGGTGATGAGTAGATTAAAAGTCAAAATTTTAGGTGTATGTGAAACTAGGAGGCCAAACAACAAAGATTTTGTCAGTGACAAGCACAGTGACAAAGCGGAGATAAAAATGCAAAAGGAGTTTGACTGATACTAGATCAAAACATGAAGAAATGTGTTCTGGCATGTGTGTCAGTTATCTGAGAGAATTCTTGTAGTCAAAGTGAAAGGAAAACCTAGAATCTTTCTACTCCATAAACACAATATTGTCAACATAACTGTCAACAAGAGATTTATAAATGCAGTTGTTCACTGCGAAACCTATCCAAGTGACGACTACAGTGGCGGCCACCTCTCCATTTGTTATATGTAATCTAAGAATGAAAGTACGGAAACTGAAGAAGTCTAACAAATCACCGAAATTGCAATACAAAAGATTTCTGGACGACCTGAATATGAAGAAAAATATATATACAGTGTGAAAATACTATGCAAGGAAAAATGGAAACGGAAACTCGAAGTGGGACAAACTAAGAGAAGTTCTACTGACATCAGTAAACATTATACCAAAGGAAAATGAATGTAGAAAGTAAAATGAAAGGACTACAAATCAGATTCTCGACATGGTGCAAAGAAGACAAGAAGTCAATGCCAATACATGGAACAGAATACAGAAAACTCCACAAGAAAATAAAGTATAAGCGCAGACAGGATAAAGAAAAATAATTCAATGACTTCGAGAACTAAATGAACAAAGCCATGCTCATCAACAAGAAACATCAAATCCAAGGAGTAGCGTTCATACTAGAAAAAGAAAAGCCATTTCAGTGTTAGAACGAATACATCGGAGATTATTTCACGACGAAAGAGAACAACCAGCAATGCAGAGAAATGCCGACGGACCGGATATATTAAAAAAACCGAACTGGAATCTACACTGACCAATTGAAAGAGAAACAAAGCAGCAGGGCCAGGCGGTATTGTAATAGAGATCCACACAGCCTTAGATGATTTCGGCGTAGACAAGATTACAGGAATAATAAATGAAATTTACACCAGCGGCAATATCCCCGAAGATCTAGGCAGATCGATTTCGTAACTGTCTAAGAAACCAGGCGCAAACGAATGTGATCTCCACTGAACAATAAGCTTAATTAGCCTCATAACAATAATTTTTACGAATAGAGCGCTCAGCAGAATCAAGGAAGAGATAGGACAAAAGCAGTGTTGGTTTGAGTTTGAGTTCTGTTTAATGGCTTATCAACCTCAGTGGGTTATTTAATGACAAAAAAGTGGGGGTTTTAAGGTATTTTTTAATGTTCGGTTATAGTGAGAAAGTTGATTTAATCAGATTTTAATGAGAATTTTGTTTTTATTCTTTTTTTAATTAAGAAAACCGAAAATATTTTCCAGTTTTGTATTCAAAAATGCTTTGCAGAGAATAATATGTTTCCTTCAATAATAAGTTATGGTAATAATTTTTTCTTAAAAATGTATTGTTGTTAATATTTTTCTTTTCTATAGAAGTGTATTTTTATACTTTCATTGTGTTTTGACCCCAGTTTAGGGGTTTAACTATTTGCCCATAGCTGGAACTCTAACAGGTGCTACCACCCCGGATCAGGGTGAATTTGGGACCAACAGCAATTAAGAAGTGGTTCCATGCTCCTCACAACCTTCCATTCAGAGGCCTTGCTGCCGGATGCCCAGAACCACGAAAGAAAACGAGGAAAAAGGTAAATAAAAGAACAGCTTTCAGAAAGACAAAAAGATGGCGACTAAGGCATTTAATTTTTTGTTGATTAAAGGTTGCAGGCAAGCAAGCAAGAAACTGAAAAAGAGGTTCCAACGCTAGAAGAGCGAAAAAAGAAAATTTTCGGGTTTCCGATTATTCAACAGTTAGGTAATTTAGTAGGTTCCATAAATGGAACACGATATTTATGCTCAGAAATTTATTTTCAAGAGAAATACAAAGGCAGGACATGTACATGTGTTGTACAGCCTACGCAAAGAGGTTTGACGAAGTACGCTACAAAAATATATTAGAGCAGCTCAGCAACCTTGAGATATTCGAGAAAGATATTGAAATAATAAAGAACCTCTACTGGCAGCAAGCCGCCTGCGTACGGACAGGAAATGAGCTCTGTACTCTATTTGTTTTTAATGTATCCTTTGGGTGTAAATTTCTCCAAGCTTACTTTCCTACGTTCTCAAAAAAATTAAACTCGTTTTGAGTGTAATTGCAAATGTTCTTTTCCTTGCCCATTTTCTTAAAATTTCGTGATGGCCTATATGTTTTGACAAGGTTATTCTCAGCATCTTACTGTGAAATTACATCTTTAATTATTGGAAGGGCTCTAAATAGCCCTTCTTCTCTACGAAAATGAGCAGTTTTTCTGTGTCACTATAAGTTACTGTGTCTACAGAAAATTACTTTGAATCTAATATGTTTCAAAACGTCTTTCTTATTAAAGATGGGATTTCATTCTGTTTTTTACAAATATTTTCACGGCTTTTGAACTGATGAATTTCTTTCCCTGGCGCCCAGAATATGTAAAGTTACTCGTGCTATTAGATTGTCATCAAGGTCCTACCCTTTTAGCGTCAAAATAGTCAAATATAACCGCCATTTCTACTCTAGCAATTTCTTTTCTCGCATTTCCCGCCTCTGGAACTCCCTTCCGTATACTTACTTCTCTGATAGGTAGAATCAACAAAAGTTTAAATGCAACGGTAATTGTCATCTTCTACCTTTACTTTTTCTAAAATCTCTATCTCTGAAACAATTACTACTTTTCTTTTTTTTATAGATTCATTAAAATAATTATGTTAAAATTTAAAAGAAAATTCATTATATTATGTTATTTAAAATATATAACACATAGAATAGATTAACCGCAAACTAAAATAATTTAAGTACGAATTTGCATTAAAAAACAAGTTTCAAGAACGTCACTTACTCATTTTTTAAAATTAGATATTGAATTGTGTCATTTCGTATCCTCCCTCGTGTAACATTTTGGCTACCCTGTTGAATATTTATGAGCGTTCTTAATTTAAAACTTAATTCCTTGAAAAATTTCCTCGGAGGGCGAAACGTGTTTTTTCTATCTTTATATATATATATATATATATATATATATATATATAGAGAGAGAGAGAGAGAGAGTCATCCGCAGACAGATATGTTTCGCTGTATCACAGCTCATCAGTACAGTTAGACATCCAATTGCTTTTTACCCCGGATTGAAACCCGACCGAACTGGCGTCAGTCGGCGATTCTACCTCTGAAATATGAGCGCTCGGTAGAAGGAGGCAGGCTTTTTAGCGTGTATATTATCATTATACACGCCCAATAGCTGAGGTGTGTGTGTGTGTGTGTGTGTGTGTGTATGTGTGTGTGTGTGTGTGTGTGTGTGTAGGAAAATTCCGGACATCGACGAAATAGAGTTAACAACCGACATATTTAATTTCTTGGTTTGAACATTATTTTTACTCAATACTCGTGTTTGAGTAGATATTTTGTTTGTAATTAAACATTATATTTATATATACATACATTTCTACCGGCCTGATTATTTACGAGAAATTTTGTTACGAAAATGTGTTTCATTCGGCAAGATTTGGACCTGCAAAAATCCACCAATTGATCTGGTGTGTCTTAGACCGCTCGACCACGAATCATTCCACAGTCTAATCGACGCTAAGTCTTATATACACAACTTCCCATTTTTCCTAAATAGGCATCTCTGTTCTGAAATGTATCATATTAAAAATAATGTTCAAACAAATAAATTAGATATGTTGGTTGTTAATTCCATTTTGTCAATCTCCGGAATTTTCCTGTACATTGTTTACATTTGTTTACATTTCAGTACAGAGATGGTTTTAGTAGTTTTAGTTTTTTCAGTATTTAAATATTTTCAATAACATTTTGAACTGCTAAAAATATGCCCCTCTAGGACTTTGTTTTGATTTTTTAAATTCATTTTCTAAATAGTCTGTGTTAAATTCACCAAACATAATAAAATTAAACCCACGACTCGACAAATATCTACAAACATCAATTAAGCCAGCGAATATATGTTCAATGGTTAAACTCGTTTCTTTTGTTAATGATTTTATTATTTTTCCTTAATTTGCTTTAATTCTTTTTCATTTCTCAGAATTAAAATAAATAATAGATTTTCATCATCTGAATCTGATATCACCTTTTTCAGTAAATCATTTTTCTTAGTATCTCGACAGATTTCTTTTTACATAGATAATTTTCCAAACTTGTAACTTTATCAATGAAGTTAACTGTTTCTGCAGAATCCTCAGCATTAATAATGGCAGCTACAGTTTGATCATAAGAACATTACATCAATGGCAATAGCCGGCGAAAATGATTGAGAAATGTACCTGGCCATTGTTGACACAATTAAGCGAAAATGCGGAAAAATTTCAGCTAATATAAGTTTGGGATTTTCAGGCCAAGATCAGAACATCGGAAGAACATCGAGTGAACGCAGAGGGAATGCAGTGAAGAGAGAAGAAAAGACAACACCCGTAAGTCAAAAACTCCCGACAATTCTTTCGTATATGCGTGATTCTGTCTAGCTACCACTCCACACAACTGTCACCGACGAAGAATAAAAATAGAAGTTGATATATATATATATATATATATATATATATATATATATATATATATATACATATATATATATATATATATATATTGTGTGTATTTTGGCAGCATTTTTTCATTAATGCAGGTTTCATTGAATAATATAGACAAGTTTTGTCACCACTATTTTGTCACTGTCTTCGGCCATCCGCCACGGTAGGGATGGACTTATATTTTCAATTCAATTATCTTTATTGTTAATAGCTTAAATGTTCTATGTTTACTGTGTGTTATTATTTACTCTTTGATAATGGCTTATGTGAGCCGAAAACTTAGACCTGATAAAAAATTCAACAAATACTGTGATTTTTTGTTGTCTTTTAACGACATCACCATCAAGTATATCAGACGGTATGAACGGATCCTACACAAAATTAATAGACAAAACTTGTCTATATTATTCAATGAAACCTGCATTAATATATATATATATATACATTCTCAGCAAAAGAAGGAAGTATATAACATTACGACCTGAAGTTTACTTTCAAGTTTGAAACAGACTGTAACTATTTAGTTTTGAACCGTGTGTTTTCTCTCATATTTACACAAGTTCTATTCCTTATAATGAAAACTTTTACCCCAAAATATAACATACCTTAAATGATATATATATATATATATATATATATATATATATATATATATATATATATAGATAGATAGATATGAATACAATAACTAAAAAACAGGTAGAAAAAAGTGTCTTTAATCTAACGTGTTCCACTTTAACAAGCTTCTTCAGAGATTCTCTAAAGACGAAAAATCTTTTTTAAAGACGAAAAATTTCTGAAAAAGCTTATTAAAGTGAAACATGTTAGCTTAAAGAGACTTTTTCCTGTTTTTTATTTTACTTAGTATATTCATTATGTCGGATTTCGATCGCTAGATTCAACGCTATATTTATATAATTGATGAAAAATATAATTTCAATTATATATATATATATATATATATATATATATATATATATATATATATAATTGATGAATAACAGTATTATATTATTATAACCAAATATATAATAATTACAAACAAGATGAAAAATCTCCCAAAAATATAATACGTAGAAATGTTAAACCAATAAATAATAATAATCAAATTAAATTCATCATATATTATAAAAAATTAAAAACAATTGACCTCATCGTCTCTAATAACCCTACAAGTACACAACTAAATCCTCTACAGAAAACCAATGTAGTGTATCAATTTACATGCCCGTCCAGAGATTGTATCTCTGGCACTAATATAAATTTAGAGAAAATTTAGAGGGGAATACCCATTTTCAACATGTCATTTTAAGACAAGCATTGTCAACCCACTTTAAACATTGAATGAGGAAAAGATTCTAATGCCGGAAGCTAGGTCTAGTAAAGGAAGGGGTTGGGAGACATTGGCTTTTACAGGGTTAAGTTAGTCAAATCTTAATAGTAATTTATTCTATGGTAGTGGGAGGTATGTGGCTTGACGATTGGCTTAGTAGTGTTAGGTAGTAGGGAAAGGTAACTGCTTAGACAAATTAAAAAAAATATTGTGACTAATTGGAACAATAAGAAGATAATTGCCATTTATATTTATTTCTATGACGACACATACTAATGATCTCTCTACGTTTATTCAGAAGTACATCCTGATATTGAAATTTCAAAATCTTGATTTTTTCTGTTAAACATAGATTATATCTGTCTCTTAAGCTATTAGAGTTCCTAGCCTTGCCTATCATCTTCCCATGTATCTGTGGATTTAGGTTGTATTCTTTTAATTCCTGGTGTTTTCGGTAAAGAGCTGTTTGATATATTCAAAACAAGAGACAAGAGTTTGTACCGCCTATATATATATATATATATATATATAAACAGTGCTCAATATAATGTGTATAATAGAGCTTATAACTATATATATATCCGACTATATTTCCGAGATGGAGTATTGTAAATATTTACATTATTTTTATTGTTCGGACTGTTGTACTTATATTTTTTATCATTAACTTAACTTAATCTCACAAAGAGCAGGGATCTCGTTTTTTTCTCCATATTTGATCAGCCATGCCTGCATTTTCTATTTTCTCTAGTTTTTCGACAGTTTTATCTTAAGGAGGCAGCCTGTTTCTTCTTTATATTTTTGCCATAGCTGCACGGGTTGGCATAGACTCACTTCTTAATCATGTTCTCGTCTATGGATTGTCTCACTCGGAAGAGATATCTTCGTAGTGTTGAACCATTGTTGAAGATTGTCCTGATGTCATAAGGAACGGATATCTTTTGTATATTTTCCGATAATCCCTTCACAAAAGAAGGCAGACCTAAGCTGTTTTCTGATCGCTGTTATCCTCTGCGTCCTTCTATCCGGAGCTGTCATAGCTGCTCTCATGTACCTGGGTTGTTGCTACGTTGTAGGGTACTGCTTATAGTGACCATTTTTTGTTTATATGTCTCTAGGTCACGGCTTATGACTTTTTCTATATAGATGGCGAGAGCTGAATTTGAATGTTGGCTTACGGTGTATGTTTGTCTTGAAGTTATGCTCTGTTCGAGATAGAGTACCTTCAGGAATGCTAGTTTATTTTTTATTATTGTTTCTCTGTTTTTGTGCTTTTTTTTTGTTTTGTTTTGTTTTTACATTGTTAAATAAATCGTGGGCTTTATTGAGTTCACATGGTACAGTAGTATCTTCCTGCTGGAGCCAGAGTATCAAAAGTTTATTTCAGCCAGTATTGGCTTTAGTGATGTTATATATATATATATATATATATATATATATATATATATATATATATATATCAGTCACTTAATTGAGCTGAGTTATACCGACTTCTAAGTTTACTGAAATCGTTAGGGCTTAATTTCTATCTTCAGATCTGCATAAATTACAGATAGAATGACTTCAAATTATATATATATATATATATATATATATAATTGAAATTATATTTTTCATCAATTATATAAATATAGCGTTGAATTTAGCGATCGAAATCCGACATAATGAATATAATAAGTAAAATAAAAAACAGGAAAAAGTCTCTTTAAGCTAACATGTTTCACTTTAATAAGCTTTTTCAGAAATTTTTCGTCTTTAAAAAAGATTTTTCGTCTTTAGAGAATCTCTAAAGAAGCTTGTTAAAGTGGAACACGTTAGATTAAAGACACTTTTTTCTACCTGTTTTTAGTTATTGTATTCATATGTATCTATCTATCTATCTATCTATCTATCTATCTATCTATCTATATATATATATATATATATATATATATATATATATATCTCATTTAAGGTATGTTATATTTTGGGGTATAAGTTTTCATTATATATTTGCAATAGTATAAGTTAATAGTGTTATGTTTATTTGACGGACAGCATTATTATTAATATTATCAGTATTGTTAGAGTTATTGTCAAGTTTATTTAGATACATTTTAATTTGTTGATCAATGACGGAGTTAGGAAATCCATTATTGACAAGTGTTTGCTTAATGTTGTGTAATTCTTTATAAAATATGTATTTCGAAGACGATATCATTCGTGTGCGTTGAATAATAATAAACCCACAACATATATTGGTTTTACTACAACCACGCTCTCCCTTAGACTTACCTGTTACCTTTCTGGTCAGAGTACAATTAAACAACATTTCTTAGAAAAACATAGCCATGCAGGTAATATCAGACATATTTTAGTCAACAATACAATAATCCTCATTCATAGACACAGTAAAAAGAACCTTCAGATATTGGAAGCCATCTACATTAAATCCAAACAACCTACACTTAATAAAATTACGTTTAAATCTGGTCACAACACATTAAATTGCATTTAAATATATGGTTTTGTTAACCTTTCGAGTTCTCACGCGGTGTGACGTCATAGAACCGCATTACAAATTTACGAACTGCGTTTGCTATTTGGTAACTCTTATACTTGCTTAGCAAAGTTTAATGTCAACACAAGATAAAATCGTCTTTGATGGTGGATGTTTTTATGTTAACATCCGTGTAACCTCTCTGAAGATGGCTCATGTGAGACGAAAGCTTAGAACCAACTTAATAAAAAATTATCCAAATGCTGGAGATTTTTTTTTTACGTGAAATTAAAGCCAAAATACGATGTTTAGAACGGCTCATGATTAAACATAATAAACATTCATTGTCTTTTATATATATATAAATATACTTTGTTTTAGAATTCCCTGGTAGCCAACAAAAATTAACTCTAAAACATTCAGAAAACAATCCCTGTTTTATGATTAGACGTTTCAGAAAGAAAACATGGTATTTATAAGAACACAAAGAAAAATAAACCGCAGGATTTTGTTGGTCGTTTTTAAAGAAATTTGTATCGAAGAAACCAGGTGCAAATGAGTGTGAACTATCAGTTTAATGAGTCACATTACAAAACTGATTGTCAGAATCCTGATGAATAGAGCGAGAAGCAGAATCAGGCCAGAGATAGGGCAGGAACAGTGCGGGTTCGTCAAAGACACTGGAACAAGGAACGCCATATTTATAATTAAGATGCTCTCAGAAAGGGCAATACAAATGAAGAAAGACTTGTACCTATGTTTTATTGACTATGCGAAGGAATTCGACAGGACACAACACAAAGGATTGATGGAGATGCTCGGCAGCCTCGACATTTTTGGGTAAGACATCAGAGTAATCAAGAATCTCTACTAGCAGCAAATGGCCTGCATACGGACAGGTCACTATTTCAGCAGATTTAAAAGATAGAAAGAGGCGTAAGGCAAGGATGTGTCTTTTCACCGGATCTGTACTGATTGCAGACATAGAAAGGAAACTACAAGACCTCCTACAGAAGGTAGCGGTGGAGAGTGACAAAAAAGGACTACAAATAAACTTCAAGAAAACTGAATGCATGGTCATAAGCAAATGTTGCAACCCAAAATGCAAAATACAGGTGGGAGATACCAGAATCAAGCAAGAACACAAAAATGTAAATACCTAGAAAGTGTTCTAACAGGAGATGGAAAGTGCGACACAGAGATCCGAAAGCGAATTGGCATGGCAAAGGACGCGTTCCAGAAGCTGAGTAAAGTACTAACACACAGGAAAATTTTACTAGAAACAAAGAAAAGAGTGGTGGATTGCTATGTAATGTCAGTTTTTCAATACGGCAGTGAATGCTGGACAAATATAATCAAAAATGAGGACAAAACTGGAAGCAGCGGAAATGTGATTCTACAGAAGGATGCTGCTGATATCATGCAATCAACGAGGAGGTGTTGGAAAGAATGGCAATAAAAAGAAAATTAATACTGAGCATCAGGAAGAGACAACTGAAGTTCCTGGGACATGCAATAAGGAAGGAGAGCTTGGAGAACCTGAAACTAACTGGCTAGATAGAAGACAAAAGAGACAGAGGAAGGCAGCGGATAACATATTTGCAGGACCTGATCAGGTGGATGACGGAACGTGGGTTGCGAGGTGTAACAGGAGCAAACATACTAATAGCCACAAGGGATAGGGAAACGTGGAGAACCGTGATCGCCTACGTCCTGAAGGGACAGGGCACATAGAAGAAGAAGTATAAAAGAGGGATTGCTTCTCAAATAAACAATGATTAAATTACATAACCCGTCAGCCGACAATTAAACTAACATTATAACATTCATAAAAAATAACTTGTTTTACGATTACATATTCCACATAGAAAACAAGGTATTTAAACGAACATAAGAAAATTAAATAAAAAAAAAACTTAACTGCTGAAACTTGTCAGTCTTTTTTTTTTAACCTTTAATTGAATGTATGGAATGCTTTATGTATCTAGAGTTAGAGGAGTATTTTGTTTATCAAACACAGTCATCAAATTGTGGCCGTCTTCATAGTTGGTATTAGTGAGTGTTGGGTTTTTCATCTTTTATAATGCTTCCATTATTTTTAACCTAGTTGGGTTTTTTTCACATCTGGATGAGGCTATTGTGTATGTATTTTCAACTAGGATGTTGCGGATAGAGATTGGTATGTTATCATGGGTATTTAAATTAGAACTAATTAATCTATGTTAAAGGCCACAATTTAAGCATCTCTCGTGAGTGTAGAATCTAAATGTAACTTATATTAATCTTGTGATATCTGAATAAATTTTGTGTTAAAATATCTTTTCAAGTTTTCCCTTTCTTAAAGTCTGTGCATATTGTTTAGTGGACTCTCTCTCTCTCTCTCTCTCTCTGTATATATATATAGTAACGCTGTGAAAGATTGTATGAAGACAAAAGTGTTAACAGACAGTGGAATACTGATATAAAAGCATTTAAGTGAAACAGACTTTGTAATAAAGTGCTCGATATCAAGGATTGATAGAATTAATGTGTAAAAGTTTGTCACTTAGCTGATTGATATTACCTCCAGTACCCCAACTTGTGTCACCCAAATTTACTTATATTAATTTCACACACACACACACACACACACACACACACACACACACACACACACAGACACAGAGAGAGAGAGACAAAAGCTCCATAAACAAAACTTTCGGTCATACACTGGTCATTCAATGGGCAAGTCTTATTTTTTCGGCAGTTCCAATTATGTTTAGAATGGTCATTATTATTAGTAATAGATTAAGGATCATTGGTCATTAGTAGGGTAACTGATTAGGGATCAATGTAATTATTATTAGTAGTAGGGTAACTGATTAGGCATGTGCGTTGTGGTGCAGTAGATATCGGCTCGGAACGAGAAATCGGGGAGCCGAGTTCGAATTCCAGTTGAAGTCATTGCGTTCACTTACGCGCAAATACCCTTGGAAAAGGGTATTAATCAGTTTTTGCCTCCAGTTATGGGTTAAATAACAGGACAGATTGGGTTCTATAGCCTTGGATGGTAACCAGTTTACCACAGAATGCAATGGCAACATAGTGTGAGAAAATCTTCTGCCCTATCAGTTATGTGTCGTTCGAGACATTACTGATATTATTCAAGTGGACCAAATATTTATTGGATATCATATTATTATGCTGTCAAGTTCTTAACGCAACTATAAGTAGTTTTAACATTGTTTTTGTCGAGAATCTATTTCAGTATGGGTGAATGGTAGAAATATTTGTGAATTAAATTTAGGAAGAATTTTCCAAAGTTTGTTTGGGCATTACGGCTGAAGGGTGGGTTAAATCAAATAATATTATGTTTGCATAGTTTCTACCTAATTATGCCTACTTTGTTTAATTTTTCTCTAATGCATTAAGGTATTTTGGAGTTATCAAAAACTTACTTATTACTAAAATTAGTACATAAACGAAATCGGATTGATTTATGTAGGTTATTGATCATTCTATTGGGGGTGACTTGATTCCTTATTGATGTATTCGTGATTGTGTGAATCATTAGCGTTAGAGGCCTAGATCAAGTGTCTTAAGGAGGTAGTGCTGCTTTGGATAAAGAGGGCAGCTGCTTGAAGATCCTATATCTGGCAACAGGACTCTGCACCATGTCACTCAAACAGAAGAACTCAATGTTGGCTGTCAGACAATTTCTGCAACCGCATCAACCCTTACAACTGACCACCTAATTTTTTTATACTACAATCCTCTTGATTATTATTTGTGAGACAGCATTGAGCGATGACCAACAAAACTCCTTTTAACACCAAAGTTAAACTGAAGGCAAGGATTACGACAGCATTCACCAACATAAATAAAGAAACCGTTCTGAAGAGATGCGGGAGATTCCGAATTTTTCTGGAGTCAGTGGTTGAGGCAAATGGCGATTTTATCGAATAAATTCACTCTAGAATTTCGAGATATTTTCGCGCAATTTCTGTAAATATATCTGTAAAAATATTTTCTGTAAATATATCTGTTAAAATGAGATGTCAGTGTTATTTACATATTTGCGTAATTTGGGCACCTCGAGGTGGTGTAATCGTTAGCAAGCGTGTCTCGCCAGAATCATTTGAGTAGTGAGTTCTATCCTCACTGGGTGTCCCATATTTTCGGCCTTGTGCCACCTCTTAGCAACGCTTAGAAAATCAACATATTTGCGTAATTTGTACGAAAATTCAACCGTCGCACTTTGTTCGATAGATTAATTAAATCACATTTTGTTTCGTTAAGTTTTATTTATTTTTTTTTTTGTGAAATAAAATTATATTCCTGATGATGACTGATAATCAGAGAAGCATATCGAAGTAAGATATGCATTTTATAAATCATATTTTCTTTTGTTTTTGTTTTGGTGTTTACTATTTATCCAGAGCTGGGACCCAAACAAGTGCTACCATCTCGGGTCAGGGTGGACCTCTGACAACAGTAATTATAAACTGGTTTTACGCTCCTCAAAACCTCCAATCTCTCCGATCAGAGACCTTGCTGCCCAGCGTAATTTATCGTCATATTCAGCACTAAGAATTTTTTTTAACAAATGAAAGCGACCCGGTTCACACTCTACCCACGTCTATTGAACTGGTGAAAAGGCTCATCCCTTGTTCCCTGTTTAGGATGTGGTTTCCGGTTTTCTCTTTTCAAATCTCTTCACTCTTACGTAGCCCCCTGCACATCGCTACCGTTATGATTAAAAAAAAAATATATATGAAAAATGTAAAAGGAGTAATCAGTGATAAATTTAAATTGACTAAAATTCTTTTAAGATCAATAAAATGTTTTAATGATTGCAACATACGAAAGAAGTTCTCAGATAATTTTATGTTAAAATTTATTCCTTGTCTCTGCTTAGTTGACACCTTTCCAGACACTTTCGATTTGCTTCTGTTAAATAATAGAGAGAAATGAAGATAAAAGCTTAAACACAGTATGTTCACTCTAGCAAAAGTAGGTGTACGAATTACGTGGGTGCATGTATAGACAAAGGAGATATGTATGATATATTTCGGGTTTCAGGCTGAACTGAGACATTAAGGAGTCCAGTTCGAATTCCATTATAGTTCTTTACATTTACTTACGCGCAAATACCCTTGAAAAGAGTAAGAAACTATCTCATCTCTCTATCCACAGCTATGTGTTAATAAAAAACAGACTGGGATGTTTAGCCGTGGTTGCCAATTAGTCTACAAGTAGAATAACTCTGAATTAAAAACTTTAAACGTATGTTTAACTCAGTAATGTTCATCGTCGTCTAACGAGTCGATAGCTACCATAGATAGAGAGTGGCGGTGAGTATATGATACATGGATAAATCATAAAAACTAACTGATAGATAGATAGATAGATAGATTGATTGATTGATTGATTGATTGATTGATTGATTGTCCTGCAGTAAGTTGTGAAACAATGTTTGTTTTTAAAGTGGGCAACCCGAGCACAGAAGACCAAGCCATTGGTCAAAAGTTTACCCAGCCCGCGGTAACCGGGTACAAAGCTTGCCTTAGCACGTAAAGACTGGTCTTAGCATGTGTCTTAATTGGTTATTGCTTACCCAGCAGGAGACTTAACTTCGTGCTGTGGAAGTATCTTGAGTGTAGATTTTGTTTTGTCGCTTTTTGTGACGTTTTATATGCTGAATAAGATTTAAAACAGTCGATAGTCGTGGAAGGTGAATTTCTTCTTACATTAGCCATTTTGAAAAATGTCGTAATACCGACAGGATATGACAGATACAGCAGTTGAAACGTCGTTTTAAAAACAACATTGATATGAATCTCAGTCATATATATATATATATATATATATATATATATATATAGTCATCCTTAGACAGATCTGTTTCGCTGTATCACAGCTCATCAGTAAGGTTAAACATCCGATTGCTTTTAACCCAGAGTTGAAACCCGACCGAACTGGCGCCAGTCGGCTATTCTACCTATGAGCTATGGGCGCTCGGTAGAAGGAGGCAAACTTTTAGCGTATGATGTATCATACGCCAGTAGCCAGAGTGCTCTAATTCATTAATGAATTATCTATCTATCTATCTATCTATCTATCTATCTATCTATCTATCTATCTATATATATATATATATATATATATCATAGATATTCTGGCACAAAGGAATTCAGAGAGTGACGTCTTTGTGATACATAAAGGAAATAATTATATATATATATATATATATATATATATATATATATAGTGATGATCATATACAAACCTATCAGGGAATTTAAAATGTGGAAAGCCTCGCTGTTTAATTTGTAAACATTTAATAACAGACAAAACATTCTCTGTACCCAACACCAAAATAAAATTACACCCACCAAACCTTACTTGTGACAGCAAAAACATCATCTACTTTCTCTTCTGCTCAATTTGCCCCAACAGTGGATATATCGGCGAATCCGGTAATAGCTTTAGATTTCGCTTCAATAATCACAAACTAAATATACGACAAAAAAATGTATACTCCCCAATTGCAGCCCATTTTAATCAACCTGATCATACTTTAGAAAATTGCAAATGTTTACTAATAGACTCCAATTTTAGTTCTACATACACACGCAGAAAGAAAGAAAAATACTGGATTTTAAAATTAAATACACACAAGCTAGGGTTAAATAGGGACTTAGGTGTGTTGAATCTTTACAAATATTTCAATAGCTAAAAAATTTTTTTCAGATATTCCAAGAAATTTTTATCTAAAACAAACAGACTTTCTCTACGGACGTGCTGCATGTTGTGAACAAACACACCACGTGATGTAAACAAAAAATATCCGGACGCTATCGTGAAATACGTTTCTAATTCAAATTTAAAAATCACTTGTTTCTGATGAAGGACCGAGGACGATCTGAAATATAAAATATAATAAAAATAAACAAATACTGTTAAAAAAAAGTACATTTTTAAATTCAAAACTTTTTATTAATATTCTTTCCTATATATATATATACATATATATAAGCACAAAGAATTTGTCACTTTAACTGAGCAGGTTCATGCTTCTAAGTTTGCACATCGTTATGAAGTCGACATGAATCTGCTCAGTCAAAATATCAAGTTCTTTGTGCTTATCAACACTCTATCTCCACCCCGATATCGAGCACTTTACGATAAAAAACTTGTTTACCAAAATACATTTTACCAGTAAAACACTGAAAAAAGAACAACTTGGCGCTAAACATTATCACAATTAAACAGTATATATATATATATATAGGTAATGATGTCAAGTCCGTGAATGGTGAGAATAATCCAACAAGATTTACTTAATATAAAATATTAACTGTGAGATCAGTATAAAGAACCCAATGGATGTTATCCAGAGCAATATGATATTTATAAAAGAAATCTTGGCACATCATTTAGAGTGGTTATAAATTATCATTCATTTCTCTTAACTAAATTAGCTCATATCATCATACCACACTAAATTCGTTCCATTCGATACAAATATTTTGAAGGAATTTCGTTAATATATATATATATATATATATATATATATATATATATATATATCATATTTACGTCGATTAAAAACCGTCGCATTAAATCTATATATTCAGCTTATTATAACTTAGAGCAAGGTCACGCCACATGAATTGAAATAAGATGTTTAATTAGCACCAATATTCCCCAATCGACAAACAAAATCTTAGGTAGGCCCTCTATTACTTCAACTGCACAAGTAGATCCTCTTTTTTACGTTATTTACACGCAAAATTTTCTCCACAGCACTGTTGTTATTATAACAAGATTATTAGCCGTAGGGCTAGCCGGTTTTCTTCAGATGTTTGTCAATCCGCGTAACTTACTGGGTTACGCGGATTGATTTTAACTTAAACATTTATTTATTTTAGGAAGGTAGGTTGTTTCCTTTCGCTGTCAGTTTCTAGGGATACTTCAACCTGTTCAGCTCAGTTGTTGCAAGTTAAGTTCAACTGAGTGTGAATCTGTACTACTTTAAAAACGGGAAGAAAGAACTCACCATCACTTAATATAGTGATAGTGAGCCCTTTCATCCCGTTTTCTTTTACTATATTGTCTAGAAGTTTCTGCAGTTTTCTTTCTCTGTTTGACATCAACACATTTTCATCAGTGCATCTTGTGTCATTAAGAGTGTGTCTATCTACAAGAATAATTCTGCAAGACTTTATTTCTCTAAGGATCGCCTCATTGCATTCTTACACTTCATCATAATTTGTGTACCTGCTAAGTCGTCCTGTCTTTCACGTAGATTTGCACCCCTTCATGTTAACCGTTTTCTAAGGGAGCAGCAACATCTTTCACTTGGACAAAGCAACCTCTCACACTGGTTTCATAGTTATGTAAACCTTGTGTATCCCTGGCCATCAAACATTATTACGGGCTTATGGGATTTGTTGAACCAACAAGTTAACATTCAAAAGATATTTCTTGAAGACTTGCTGAGTCTATAATTGATTATATATGTGTTGTTTTTTGCGGGCGCATGGAAGACGCCTTTTTAAAAATATTTTCCCTTATCACTCTATTTTTGTCTGACTTGTTGGAGATGAACAAGTATCATTTGTTCGGACTATAGAGCTTATCTTGTTTATTACTCTCAGAAAGATACACCCATTGTAATCTTTGCTCTTCTTCAGGTAACTGCCGTAGTTATCAGTAGTGTTAAGATTTTGAACTAATTTCTTTATTGTTGATCGTAGAGTTTAACCAGTAGAATTTCTGCAAAGAAAAATATCTAAAATATAATTTGTATCCAATTGTTCAGAGAGAAAATCATTTAATCGCTTAGGTTTATCTAATATCTAGTCGCCTGACCAAGTGAGCGATCCATTCTTCTTATTCTTGATATGCTGTGTCCTTTCGGGACGTAGGTGATCATGAATGTCCACTTGCTGCTATCCCATTTCGCTCTTAATATTTTTCCTCTTAGTATCTCTCCCGAACACCTCTACACCATCCACCTGCTCAAGCCCAAGTAGTTCTGGCGCTGATTTCCTGTGTCTCACTTTTCCTCTGCCTGTCTAATGAGTATTAAGTTCTCCAAGCCCTCCTTCCTCATTACGTGTCCTAGAAGCCTCACCTGTCTCTTCCTGATGACAAGTATAAATTTATTTTTCGTTTGCATGCTCCACAAAACCTCAGCATTGCTCCCAAGTACGGACCGTGGTATTCTAAGCATCCTTCTGTAGAACCACATTTCTGTTTCTTCCAGTCTCTCCTTTATTTTTGAAGAAGGTTGTTCAGCATTCGCTGCCATATAGAAGGACATATATTACATAAAAGTCTGGTACTCTTTTCTTTGTTTCTAAGGACATTTTCCTGTCTCATAATACTTTGCTTAGTTTTTGAAATCCGTTCTTGGCGATGCCAATGCGCCTTTGGATCTCAGTGTTGCACTTTACATTCTCTGCCTGGATACTTCCCAGGTATTTTAAATTTCTGTATATTTTGATTTTAGTCTCCCCGACTTGTAGAACAGTCCGTAGGTGCCAGGAAAACATTTCTTCTTTAAAAAGGTTAAGGAAATAAAGGAGACATCAAACCTTTTCTTTATTGTTACGTATGTGCCATTAAATGTTAATGTCGAAGAGATCAATGACTGAAAGTGGAAAGATGTCGACGATGCAACCTTTAATACCATTTGAATACAAGTATTTGGTATGATAAATAGATTATTTTTTAACATGGAACCAGCCTATGAAAAAACGATTTAAGATAGCTGAGATTACAGCCAGGCCTTACACTAAATCGGGTGACCTTGAAAAAAAAACCACCAAGAAAACCTCGTCCAGCTCAAGCTAACATGGAAACGGACGTTAAACGATGATGATGATTTGTCTAGTCTATGAGACACTCTCAAAAATAATTTTGTTGTATTTTCATTTTTTAACTCATTGTTTTTTTTTTTTTAATATTTATCTTAAGTGATATAAATGTCAGTGAATTGTTGCCGAATTGCACACGTGAATGCAACCATCAAGAAGTCGGTCTTTCTCATGATTACATACTAAGTATAGTATTTACCCCCACTTAAAACGTGGATGTGACACAAGGTCAATGTTTTATATGGGGCGTTCAAACGTGTGCACTCGGGTTATTATTCATAGTGATGTTATTAATTGTTGGCTTTTTATTTATTTTTACTTTTATGATGTGTTTCTACAGAAGGATGCTGAGACAAAAACGAACACTTATACTTAACATTATAAAGAGACAGTTGAAATTTCTAGGGTACATAATGAGGAAAGAGAGCTTGAAAAATTTGATACTCATAGAACAGATTGAAAATAAAACAGAAAATAAAACAAGCCCCGATGAGGAGAGACATCATAACGATGTCCTCACGAAACTTCGAAGTTGACATGAATTTGCTCAGTTAAAGTGACAAATTATTTGCACAAAACTATATATATATATATATAGGATTAACGTGGAGAAGTTTGTCACTTAACTGAGTAGAGTCATGGTGACTTAGAAGTTTTCTCAGTGTTCCATTATGATGACTTCACTCCTCATAGTTTATTTTTCAATCTTAGTATTCAATATTGAAGCATATTCTCCACATTAATCCCATTAACATTCTATCTCTATCTGAATATCGAAAAGTTTGCGATAAAAAGCCTTCTTCACAAAATAACTTTTTATCAGTGAGACACTGAAAAAAAAACACAACAATCTTGGCACTAAGCATCATCACAACTCAATACTATATATATATATATATATATATATATATATATATATACATATGTGTGTGTGTGTGTGTGTGTGTGTGTGTGTGTGTGAATAAACACAAAATGAAAACTTATCTAATTTGCCTTGAGAAAATCCACTAGAGGATGAAACGCGTCGGCTAAGATAAGTTTTCCTTTTGTCTGTATTCATATTTTCTCTTTAGAGATATGTTGTTTCTTCAATTTTTCACACACACACACACACACACACAGAGAGAGAGAGAGAGAGAGAGAGAGAGAGAGAGAGAGAAACAAAAAACACAATATAGGTGTGATCAACAAACAATTTTCCAAAAGACTTAAATTCGGAGACAAGACTAAAATCCCGTACAAATAAAGAGAGAAAACAATTAAAAAAATTAAATTTTTCTTGTTCAACCGCTTTTCATTTTTTCACTTTTTCCTCGTGTTTTCATTCAATTTTCATCCAATTTTTATTCTTCCTCTCTTTTTATCCCTTTTTTTTATTCATATATTCATTTTTTCTTTGTTTTCTATCTTTTTACGCTCTTTTCTTTCTTTCTTTCTTTCTTTTATCCTTTTGTCACCTGTTGCATTTTCTTTTTGTTCTCTTTTCTTTATTTTTTCATCATTATTTATTTATTTCTTCATCCCGTTTCTTACTTTTTCATTTTACATTCTGTTGTTTGTCTTTTGTTTATTTAACTCTTTTTATCCATTTTATTTTTTCTTGTTTTTCTTATTAATTTTCGTTACATTTTGCTTTTTTATTTCTTTTTCCTTTTTGATTTTTATCTTTTTCTTTCTTTTCAACTTCTTCTGTTCCTTTATTTTTGATTCTGTACATTTATCTATTTATTTATTATTTCTTTCTTTCATTCTTTTTCATTTTCTTTTGTCTTTCTTTCTTGCCTTTTCATTTTCCACCATCTTTTTTGTTTCTGTCGTTCTTTTCATTTACTTTTTTTTGCCTTTTCTTCATTTTCTTCCGTTAATTCATTTTTATTTCACTCTACTCTTTCATTCATTTGTTCTTTCTTTTTTTCGTTTTCCATTTTTTATTTCTGTCTTTCTTTTCCGTTATTCCACTTTCCTTTCCTTTTCATTTTCAATTCTCCTTTTTTCTTTATTTCATTTTCTTTTTCATTTTTCATTTCTTTTCTTTCTTTTTCTATTTTTCATTTTCCCTTTACTTTTCATTTTTCACTTTCCTCTTTTTATTTATTTAATATTTATTTTTCTTCAGCTTTCTTTCTCTCTCTTCTTTTATTTACTTTCCTTTCTTTCTTTATTTCATTTTCCAGTTTCTTTCTTTCTTTCTTTCTTTCTTTCTTTCTTTCTTTCTTTCTTTCTTTGCAAGCTTAACAGTCAGTCGTCGTTGACAGAACAACCCTTTAAATATTGTTCAGAGCCAAAACGAAATTAATCATAGTAATAACTTCGACCGCCAAATGTTGCCTTTGAATAGGGCAAATTTCGGCAGCCTCTAGTCTCTGTGAGTTGGAACTCGGCTGAATAGAAACATTTCAAAGTGGAGCTATTTTCGAAGACGATCTTAGCAAAGCTGAATCGATTGAGGAGGCACGCAAGAGGAAGTATCGATCAATAAACGAAAATAAACAAAAATAGATATTTCTGAAAATACGAAGGACGGTTGCTGTGTGCTTGTGCGTTCGTTCCCCGGACAACTCAGCCAAATGAAATGGAGTTTCTACGTTTCGTCCAATGGCCAAGCGAGCAATCCTTAGTTATCAGTAACACGCCGACTCCACATAGAAAAAGATAAGAGAAATCAATGTTATTGTGTCACCAAACCTTTCTTTATTGTCACGTATTTGCCGTTTAAGAAAAAGCATCCGTTCTTAAAAACGGCACTAGACGAAATGGTCAGTTAAAGATATAATTACATTTGACATAGTTCCTGACGAGGGGTAAAGATGGCTGTGTATTTTTCATAAGCTTCAATCGTTGATGTTTTAGCCCTTAGACACTTGATGCAAGAAAACAAAAAGCTTCTGCAGAAGGATGCTGATTGATTGTTTGATAGATTCATTCATTTTTTTTTACAAATTATCAACCCTTTCCAGTATATTTTTAGATCAGAAGAATTTTTTAAAAATTTTAATAGTTTGAGTTTGAGTTTTTTTTAACGGCATATCGACTTCTGTAGGTTATTTAATGCCAAAAAGGTGGGGTTTTAAGGTATTTTTTTTAATGTTCGGTTATTGCGAGAAGGTTGATTTAATCAGATTTTAATAAAAAATTGTTTTTATTCTTTATTTTAGAAAACTAAAAATGTCTTCTAGTTTTGTATTCAAAATGTTTTGTTGAGAACTTTTTTCCTTCAAAAATGTGTTATGGTAATAATTTTTTTCTTTAAAATGTATTGTTGGTAACATTTTTCCTTCATGCATATATATATATTTTTTTTTTTTTATAAAAGTATATTTTTATAAATATATTTGAATAAAAAATTATTTTTTATTTTCATAGTGTTTTGACCATAGTTCCGAGGTTAGCTATTTGCCCATAGCTGGGACCCTAACAGGTGCTACCACTCCGGGTCAGGGTGGACCCGAGAATAACAGCAATTAAGAGGTAGTTCCATGCTCCTCACAACCTCCCAATAAGAGGACTTTACTGCCGGATGCAGTTTACTGTCATGGCCAGGACCGAAATATTATAATAGTTTAGCGATATGTCTTAGTAATTAACGCGTAGCTTGGGAGAGGAGTAATGGATTCATGACTTTCCCAAGGGTGTTTGGACGTAATTGAATATAACGAACCCAAGAGGTATTGAGACTCGGCTCTCACAGCCATTATCCATTATACCACCCAACACCCAAGCTTACAGTACATGGAATTCCTAAGCAGTCAACCATCTAGATACTGACAAGGTTTCAACGTTGTTTAACTTGTGTGATCGTATGGGAACCGGTGTTTCAAATTAAGCCCTGAACATGTAAGAAGGGAGTTTTGAGGAAAATGTAAACAAATACGAAAATGTTACTAGGGGTTAAAATGAAACACTGAAATTTCTAGGACGCATAATGAGGAAAGAGGGCGTTTTCTTTTTTACAATAATATTCCCTGAAGAGCCACTCGACACAGATGATTAAGAGGAACGAGGCACATTTTTTTAGGATACTAGCAGTATAGCCCGGCATTGCTCGGGTGTAATGAAAGCTTTAAAACTAATCCATGGTCCTGGAGCTCATACTCTTTGGACATTGGCACGAAAGACTAAAAAGCAATAGTTGTTTCCAGTTAAAGCGAAACCGTAGACTGAAAGAAAAATGAATGGATGTAAGTAAAATTTTGATTTCCTGGTATCGATATCAAATAAGTTTTTTTCATCGGAAACTGAATTTTGAAGGCTAAATAAGTCCTTTGAGTAAATGGTATCATGGCTGAGACTAAGAACTACAATTATGCCTACTTAGAGCCAAACCCGAAGCAAAAACTAAAATAAAAGAGCTGAAAAAAATACAGATAAACAAACACACACACACACACACACACAAACATCTTGTATTTTCGATATTTATCGAGGGTACCTCGACACAAAACCTATCTAAGAACACTCGCAGACGCTTATAGTACAACTGTGTAAATTTCTAGAAAATCGGTTCAGCCGTTTCGGAATCTATAGGTAACGGATACACACAGACAAACTTCCATTTATAAATAAGTTTAGATAGATTTAGATAGATGTGGAAACGATATCAGTTAACCCTGATAAGTCAAATATATCATAAATCAGTTCTAAAATAAGACCAATTAATAGATATGTTTGTGTTTCTGATGATAGTGGGAATAAATACTGAATCACTTGATGGGAAAGAAGATAGACTTAGTTAAAAAAAAATAAATGTTGAACGATTACAGGTATTTTTAATTCTATCACTACAGCGTTTGTCCCAGAATTCTTTACTCTTTGCCAACTTCGTGAAATGTGAACATTCCAGTCTGAAATGCGCGAATCCATTCACTTTTCAATGTAATTTATTAGGAAAGTAAATGTTATTTGGTTAGAGTCTCAGCATTTAATGTTATTTTTTGTCGTGATTAACTTGGGACTTTGAAAACGCAGTAACAACGAGTAGGTAATCGGACTAAGTTAAAACTAAAAAAAACGTAATTATTAAAAAAATATTTGTACCTCTTATCTGTTGCGATGAAAGAGTTTATGGATCGAAGTTAGTAGGGTAGAAGGAACTCCAATCCATAAACCTTTTCCTCGTAACAGATAAGGAGAGACAAAAGCTTTTTTGCCAAGCCGTCCCACAGGTACGTATACAAGTTTGTGAGGGGGAGTATATACCCCCCCCCCACATATATATATATATATATATATATATATGTTTCAAAGAACGGAACCCCCACCATTTACTTGTTCCTTAGGTTTCGACCACACCGGTCTCTTCAGGCAGACATTTTTGTTTGAAAAGACCAACGTAGTTGAAACCTAGGTAACGAATAAGTACTATGGGTTCCGTTGTTAGCTCTGCATATTCACTTTATTTGTGTTTATTGCGCATTAAGTACTTTTTTGATCTACCGTTTGCTAGTCCAACCAGTCACTATTTTGGTGGTATATATATATATATATATATATATATATATATATATATTGTGTGTATTTTGGCAGCATTTTTTCATTAATGCAGGTTTCATTGAATAATATAGACAAGTTTTGTCTATTAATTTTGTGTAGGATCCGTTCATACCGTCTGATATACTTGATGGTGATGTCGTTGAAAGATAACAAAAAATCATAGTAATTGTTAATTTTTTTATCGGGTCTAAGCTTTCGGCTCACATAAGCCATTATCAAAGAGTAAATATTAACACACAGTAAACATAGAACATTTAAGTTATTAACAATAAAGAGAATTGAATTGAAAATATAAGTCCATCCCTACCGTGGCGGATGGCCGAAGACAGTGACAAAATAGTGGCGTTGTGGTCCCTGGTCTGATTACAGACATTTGAGTACGTTGTTGGAAATATCAAAATTGATTGTATTCAAACCAGGTTTAAATTGTTTAATGTAGATTGCTTCGAGAATTTTTAGTTACTGTTTATTATTTTCTTGTTTAAGTTTGTACGTGTTATCAACAAGCGTTTTTCTCAGAAGTGTGCGTTGATAACCGTGTTGTTCTAAATGACGGAATATATTTGAATTTTCATTTAAGTGCAACGTCAGATATATATATATATAGCTCTAGAGAGGAGAATTAAAAAAACAGTTACGACTTCTGCAATTTATGCATTACTCTTCTTCAGTGAAATAAGTTCTTTCGGTGACTGGCGTGTATATACCTCGTTTATATACAATATGCGAAAATGTCCTATCTCTGATTCCATACGCCTATGTTTTAGGGGTTAGCGACTCCAACTGACACCGAATCGGTCGAGTTTCAATCCCGGCCAGAAGCAAGAGGATGTCTAGTCTCACTGATGAGCCTTTCAACATATCTATTATAATCGTGGACGCACTGACAAATAAAAAAAAAACAGAAGAAATTAAACCTTTCTACTCTATACTAGAAAAGACAAAGGCTCACTATAAATCCTAAGAAATTATAATTATTATGGGAAACTTGAATGCCAAAGTAGGAAAGGATATGGAAGGGGAAATAGCTGGTAGGTTCAGACTAGGAACCCACAACGAATGCGGAGAGAAATTTGTCTAATGGTGCACGGCGAATGACCAGGTAACAAGTAAAACCTAGTTGCAAGAACGTCTAAGACGATTATGAAGATGGAAAAACACAGGAGGAAAAACCACAGGGAATGAGTTTGGTAGAAATATTAGCTTTTTACCCTTGGAATATCTTTAGCTTATTTAATTGAATGAATGATGTCATCCGCAGTCAGAATGACAAAGACAATGTAAACTTCAGGATCCCTGCATTATCCGCATTGTAGGGTTTTCCCCAACTCTATATACGCTTTTGAATTCAGTGTTGACCTTCCCGTGGAATGATTTGCAAACAATACTTTAGAACCAAGTTTGCTCTACTATTTAGCTCCTAGTTGTAGATTTTGAAGTGTCCTTCTCCTAGACCGGTTGTCATCTAAAGCTATAAGACCCAGTTTGTCCGGCTATTTACCCATAGCTGGGGGAGAAGAGATAAATTCATCCCTTTCCCAAGCATATTTAAACGTAAATTAACGTAACGAACTCGTTTGGATTTCGATCACGGCTCTTGGATTCCTCAATCTGAGCCGCTATTCCCGGTACCTCCAATTATTTAATTGAAGTAAGTATATTTATTTTTTACTTTGGACATCTTATTTCATATTTGATGCCAAAACAAAACGTAATTTAGGAATTTTAGTCTTGTAAATTGGAAGTTAATTTAACAATTTTCACTTAAATGTTAACATAACATTCTTCTATATGAATTGTTTTATTCAAGCAATTTTACTAATGATCATATTTTTATCTCTATTTTTTGTCGCAGTCTGTGTTTATATTTCTAACGGATGAAAAAAACGTTGTATTTTTACTACACTTGTTATACTGAAATCAAACATTTTAATCTTATTTGATTTAAAGAAATAATTTCTTAATCCAGTTTTTTGTAGTCTTTCTTCTTTCAAATATTAAAATGTCTCTCTCCAGGAAATTAATTTTAATAATGTTTTGCTGTTGAATTTCTTTATGGAAACTTTTCTTCTGAAGATTTTTACTTCAATCCTGTTTTACACTGCAAAATTTAAGTTAATTCAATTTTTTTCTATGGTATTATTAGTAACAGCCTATATATTAATCAGATTTAATTTTTTATGAGTAATTTGTGTATTTCATTCTAAAAGGTTTTTTTAAAAAATATTTTGAATTTTAATTTAGTTTACCGTAAAAAAAATATAAAATAAGTACATATGTAATCTTTTATATAAAAATGAAAAATTCACTTATAGTAAAAATGCTGCTAAGTAAAGTTAATGTCAGTTAAGTGTCATACGTCATACACGCTTTGGGCGATCATGTCTCTTTCGAGACATGACTAACTGGGCAGAAGATTTTCCTGCAGGAGGTTACTATTGCTTTCTGCGGTAGACTGGTTGCCTGTCAAGGCTATAGAATCCAATCTGTCCTATTATTTAACCCATACCTGGAGGGAACAGTCGGATTAACACCTTTCCCAAGAGTATTTGTGCATAAGTGAAGGCAAGAAATTCAACCGGAATTTGGTCTCGGCACCCCGATTTGTCGTTCCAAGTTGATATTCAATGCACCACAATGCACATCCGTTAATGTAATATGATGAAATTCAGTAGATTCAGTTCAATATTTTAAATAATCATATCGAGGTCTGCAATACGTTAACCACCTCCCCCAGAACATATGCTTCTAAAACATATGGGATGAGGTCCGACCATACAGCACAGTCCATCAGCTAATGTTTCCAAAGATCAAAAAAATTCACTGCTTATTATTAAGCCAATGTCAGGAACGCAGTGGTCCAATGCAAAACATATCCAGGTGCCGGCTGCGGAAGTGACCACGTCCCAGTTATATGCAAACTAAAGGTAAAACTTCGAAGACTGAAGAAGCCCAGCACATCACCAAGGCAGCAATACGACACGCTTGTGAATGACCTTACCCTGCAGGAAGAATACAATAGCAGCGCGAGAAAGAAATATGAAGAACAAATTGGAAAAGGGCACTCAAAATGGGACTCACTAAAGGAAGCGATGGTGACCTCAGCGAACAACATTGCCCCAAAGGAAATCAGACGCAGAAGAAAAAACGAGTGGATGACTGAAGAGATTCTCCACATGATGCAAAGGAGACAAAAAATAACGCCAAGACATGGATAAGAGTACAAGAAACTACATAGGGAGATAAGGAAGAAATGCAGACAAGCTAAAGAGGAATGGCTGAACAACAAATGCGCAGAAGTAGAGAGACTGAACAGGGCCAATAAAGCAGAGATGCATAAAGAGATAAGAGAACTGACAGGACAAAAGACCTTCTCCTCAACAGGATGCATAAAATCCAAGGATGGAAAAATCATACTGGAGAAAGAGGAAATACTCCAGCGATGGGGAGAGTATATAAAGGATCTTTTTTGCGACAGGAGAGAACAACCGAGAATACATAAGAAGGTGGATGGACCGGAAATACTAAAATCCGAAGTGGAAGGTGCAATGGCCAAACTGAAAAGAAACATGCAGCTGGTCTAGAGGGCATAGTGATAGGGCTGCTGATAGCCTTGGAAGAATATGGCATAGAAAAAATTCCCAATATAATAAACGAAATTTATAGCAGTGGAATGATACCAGACGACCTATGCAAGTTGATATTTATAGCACTGCCTAAAAAACCAGGTGCAAAGGAGTGTGAACTACACAGAACTATCAACTTAATGAGTCACATTACAAAACTGATTGTCAGAATCCTGATGAATAGAGCGAGAAGCAGACAGAATCAGGCCAGAGATAGGGCAGGAACAGTGCGGGTTCTTCAAAGACACTGGAACAAGGAACGCCATATTCATGATTAAGATGTTCTCCGAAAGGGCAATACAAATGAAGAAAGATTTGTACCTATGTTTTATTGACTATGGGAAGGCATTCGACAAGATACAACACAAAGAATTGATGGAGATGCTCGGCAGAATAAACTTTAAGAAAACTGAATGCATGGTCATAAGCAAAAGTTGGAACCCAAAATGCCAAATACAGGTGGGAGATACCAGAATCAAGCAAGTACATCAAGCAAGTACAATTTAAATACCTAGAAAGTGTTCTAACCGGAGATGGAAAATGCGACACATAGATCTGAAGGTGAATTGACATAGCAAAGGACGCGTTCCAGAAGCCGAGTAAAGTATTAACACACATGAAAATTTCACTAGAAACAAAGAAAAGAGTGCTGGATTGCTATGTAATGTCAGTTCTTCAATACGGTAGTGAATGCTGGATAATATAATCGAAAATGAGGACAAAACTGGAAGCAGCGGAAATGTGGTTCTACAGAAGGATGCTGCGGATATCGTGGACTGAGCATGCAAGCAACAATGAGGTGTTGGAAAGAATGGCAATAAAAAGGAAATTAATACTGAGCATCAGGAAGAGACAACTGAAGTTCCTGGGACATGCAATAAGGAAGGAAAGCTTGGAGAACCTGATACTAACTGGCCAGATAGAAGACAAAAGAGACAGGCAGCGGATAACATATTTGCAGGACCTGATCAGGTGGATGACGGAACGGGGGTTGCGAGGTGTAATAGGAGCAAACATACTAAGAGCCACAAGGGATAGGGAGACGTGGAGAACCATGATCGCCTACGTGCTGAAAGTGACAGGGCACATAGAAGAAGAAGAATATGGGAACAATGCAGAATTGAATGAAAATGTAAAGAAAGACACGAAAACATTTCGACATCAGTCACTTTCTCATCGAAATAAGTTGGTTTCTCTCTGCCTTTCCTACAAATATTTTCATGTCAACAGCTCTGACAAGCTTTTTCTCTGGTACTCCACCCATACGAATTTAAGTATGCTATTAGTTTAGCATCTAGGCCTTACCCTTTTACCGCTGAAATAGTTAAATATAACGGCTCCAACAGATTTTTTATGTCCTTCCCGCATGTGGAAGTCCCTTCCATTTACTTGCTTCGCTGATAGCTACAATCTCCAAATATTTAAAGGTGACATCAAATGTCATCCTCTATCTTTTCGAATCCTGTTCATCTTTTATCTTTTCTTGAATACTTCCTGTATCCAGTCGTTTTTCTCACTGTAACCCCCTTCGCATTAGTGGCGGTCCCACCCGCCTTGCTTGGGTATAAATGATCAAGTATAACGAAAAATACTTATTTTTTCACTTGTTCTAGTGTCATAGGATGTGTTATATATATATATATATATATATATATATATATATATATATATATATATATTCCATTTGTAAACGCGTCTCGTTTATAAATGGAAAATATTCAAAAGTTCTACAATATAATTGTATTGAACACTTTTTAATACAAATGTGCACTGGTATACCCTTATTATGATCAAAAACTAAGTATTAAACAGTATCAATCAATCAATATGTTTGAGAATATTTTTACACACAAACACACACACACACTCACACACACACACACACATATATATATATATATATAATTTCTTTTTTTAATTAGAAATATATTGAGACACGGAAATTTCTACGTATCAAGATTTCTATCTCGTCATCAGGCAATGTTAAATCATATTGATGAAAATTATTTCCATTTAAATATAAGAAACAATACGTTTGTTATTTGTAGGCATTGCCTGATGACGTGATAGAAATTTCGAAACAGAAATTTCTTTGTCGCAATGTACTTTTATTTAAAAAAAAAACAAAGAGGAAATACCAGAGAACTCTGAATTGTAAAACAGTTGGGCCTCTTAACCTGGATTTATATATATATATATTAGTCACCCGCATACAAGCCTGTTTTGCTGTATCTCAGCTCATCAGTGTGACTAGACATATCTACCCGCCTCTGGCCTGGATCGAAACTCGACCGATTTAATGTCATTCGGAGTCGCTACGCCCTAAGCCATCAACGCATGAAGTTAGTAAAGGTAAATTTTAACGTGTTGTATATAAGCAGTGTATACACACGCCAGTCATTGAACGAAATCAATTCATTTCTGAAGAGTTACGCATATAGCAGAAGTGGAAAATCTTTTTAAAATTTTCTTCTCCATATATAAAATATTCTCAGACAGAGTGTATCAATGGAGGTGACAAAATAAAACCAATTTCGCCGAAACGTTTCGTCCTCTAAGGGACTTTATCAAGGCAATATAGGATTTGTTTTATATTAAGGCGTGGATGTCATTGGTTTATCATCGTTCTAAAATTTAAAACTTTGATAAACCAATGGCATTCTCGGCTTAATATATAAATACGTGCAGTAAAATAAATCCTATATTGCCGATCGTAATATTATTACTTCCCTGCAGAAGGGGTTACTGAGTGTGAAAGAATAAGAAAAAAAGAAAAACACTCTCAAGGAGCGAGAACAGTAGAAGTGTAAGTAGAAGACAAGATAACAATTCACATAAATTTATGGTAAAATGAGTAACGTGATCGATACTGACTTGGCGGACCGGCTGCAACCAGTCTCTCACCGGCGTGACGTTACTTCCCTGTACCTCTTCTAGAAGTACTTTCCCGGCTTCTGCTCCGATGAACTTAGGTCATTGGTGCTGCCTAGGTACGAATTTACACGAGATACTAGATTAGCAACTAGGTCCCACCCTTTTACAGTGAAACAGATAAGATGTAACCGTAATTTCTACTCCAACAGCTTCTTTTCTCGCGCTTCCCGCCTGTGGAATTCCCTTCCTTCATGCCTGCTGCTCCGATAGCTACAATCTCCAGGAGTTTAAATGTAAGGTCAATAGACACCTTCTAACACACTAACTTGCATTTATTCTCTCAAACACTTTTACCATCTAACCAACCCTCATTCTCGTTACCCTTACCCGTCTATCATCCTCCTTCTGACATTTCCTATATCTAACCATCCTTTTCCCATCACTTCCCCGACCCTATGTAACCCCCTGCGCAATAGTGGCAGTGGAATGCCTTGCTCGGGGTGAAACGATTAAAAAAAAAAGCATTACGATTTTATGCGTAATTTGTTTCATTTCATACTTTTTTTCAAAAATTAATTGTTCCGGTATATTTTTGTTTAATTAATTGAATTGAATTAATTAAATCCAGGATGTGTGTTCGATATTGACTCAGAATGAGAACTAGGAGAGCCGATTCCAGTTAGATGCAACCATTTACGCGCAAATGCCCTTAGAAAATGTATGAATTCATCTCTCCAGGTTGAATAGCAGGACAGATTGGGTTCTATAGCCTAGGCTAGCAAACAGTCTACCGCAGAAAAATAGCGATCTATTGCGGGAAAATCTTCTACCTAGTCAGTCATGGATCAAAAGAAACATGATCGCTCAAACTTTTATCACGTATGGCACTTAACCGACTGATTGAATTAAGTAAATATTAAAATGCAGATCAGAATCATAGGACACTCTATAACCAAATTTGCTACTGTTCTAGTATTTTACTCGGGTAACAGAAACAAGGTTACAGGAATATCTCACATCAGGACAGACGTCGTGAAATCCCATGGCGCCTTCAAGTGAAGGCAAATACTAAATTTGCCAGTTCATAATTATGGTAGTTTAAGAATGAATGGGAACATTGCGATTGTATCCTAATTCAAAGCTGGTGACGCACAACCTATCAGTCAAGGCGCTGAATAGTGCGCATTGAATTCTATGGATCTTCGTATTCGTTGGACAATAAGGAAGCCGTTTTTGATGCCAAAGAAATTATGTTCATTGAATGACACGTATGACTTTGATGACTGAAACCATTATTAAAGAAAGTATAAACTGTAGGATCTAAAAGCATTACAATAGAAACAACAAGAAATCATTCATATCTGAGGAGATTTGGGGCATTTTGACGTGGTGGGATTGTTAACAAACTTGTTTTGCTACATCAATTAAAACCGATTCTGGGGCAGTGGATATAAGATCGTAACGAGAAATCGGAGAGCCGTGTTCGAATTCCAGTTGAATTCGTTGCATTCACTAACGTGCAAATATATTAATGGGTCAAATAACAGGACAGATGCGTCTACAGCAGTAAGTAATGGCACCTATTGCGGGAAATTCTTCTGCCGAATCAGTCATGTTCTGAAATAGACATGATTACCCAAGCGTATGCCACTTAATTGACAGACGACACAGGAAAGATCTATTTAGTTGTTGCATCGATGAGGCCAGAGAACATAGACATGGAATAGAAGATGACTGGCGCTTTATTGATTCGTCTGAATCAGCCGCTCGAGTTCTTGTGCGAAGAAGACCACATGAATTTCTTGAGCTAGAAAGGTGCAATCCAAAATGATGCCGAATCTGTAATGCTGCTAGGTATATTCTGTTCACTTTAGCAACGAACACAACAAGGGAAGATATTCTAAAAGATGTAGCATGCGCAGATCTTGTTGATAAATAATTAGACCAATTTTATGTTTACCATATTTCCAGGAGATATTCCGTAGAAACAAATCATTGGAGAAAATAGAATGATATTTGTCGGTCTTGATAGGGTTCAAAAGCCTCTACGCGGCTTTGTATGTGATAAAATATTTTCCACTTTATAATCTAATCTGCAGTGTGTGTGTGTGTGTGTGTGTGTGTGTGTGTTTGTGTGTTCCACGTGGTTTTGTGAAATTAAATCTTCTTACTCGATGAGTGAGTTGCGAGTAGGAGACTAAACAGACGAAACATTACAGGCCTCTCGCTAATATATCAATATTTCTATAACAAGTGTTATGACAAGCTAAAGTCTTTTGGTTCTACCAACCCTGATCTTTGTTCGTGGAACCCCATCCCAAGCTCTGTAGAGAAGGATGAAATTTCCTCATTCTCATCATTTTCCGTTAATAAAAATTAAGTTACACTAGGATAGATATTTAACTTTAACTTTATACTAACGTAAACCCTGTGCAAGGTTCGGTTGTCTCTCAAGATAAAAGGGCTACTCTTAAAATGGTTATTCAAAAGGTTATCACTTATACCACCCTCACATCCATGTCTATAACACCCTATCTTCCCAAATAGTCACCGATCTTGATACTGATTGGGCTCGACGTTGCTTAACTTTGGTGATCGGATGACGTAGAGATAGATTATTGCAAATAATTACAAACTGAAAATTTTTACTAATCATAATGTTAAAAAGAAATCTTTCTGTAACGGGTTAAATGTTGTATAAAAAATGTTTTAGATTTTTATTTTTATTTTTTTAATCATTTCGTCATAAGCAAAGCAATAGAGCCACTAAGACGCCAGAAATTATTAAGTGTGTGGGGGAAAACACAGTTCAGGAGAAAAAAAAACGATAAAAAACGGGAAATAAGAAAACAAAAGTTAACGACTGACATTTAAATCGTTGAAAATGAAAGTTAACTGAGATGAAAGAATCCGAAAAAAAGTTACATATGTTTGAAGTACGAGAGAAGAAACTGTTAGCATAGAATTCACGGTTATATTTAGCTAATTTAACTGTAAAATAAAAACTTGCCGCCAATTTAAGTTAATTAAGTGCCACACGTGGTACACGCTTGTGCAGTCTGGTCGTGAAAGAGACATGACTAACTGGATAGAAAATTTTCTCGCAGTAGGTTTACATTACTTTCTACTTTAAACTGGTTGGCAAACAAGGCCAAAGAACTCAGTTTGTTCTGTTATTTAACCCATAGCTGAAAGAAAAAGACGGAGTAAGTAAATGCATCGAATTTAGCTGGAATTCGAACTCGGGTTTCCAAATACTCGTTCCAATACAATATTCACGGCACCATAGCACACATATTGCGCTGAAATTTATAAAGTCTAAGTATAATAGTGGAAAGGTCGAAAGAAGCATGGAAATATTTAGTGAACGGGCACCGTGTTGCTACGTTGTGTCTTCTAAAAGTTATCAACTATTTCGAAAAAAAGAATACAAATGCGCTCGTGCCGTCAAAAACAACGGCAAAATATTTATATCAATATGCAGTCTAAAATGACGACAGCACATATATTGATGTACCTACTATTGAGTATCTTATATAAAGACATAAGACAAAATTAGCAGAATAATCCAAGCCCTTGAACATAACAGGAGAGAAATATTATATACAGTAGCGAGCATAAAGATCAGAACGATGTTAAGAAAAATCTAAATATGAAATAACGTTTTATTTTAAAGCTTCAAAGAACATTTTATCAAGGAAAAGAGGATATAAAGGTAAATTATATAATTCCAAAATATAAAGCTCAATAAACTTATTTTGATAAAGTTATAAGAATAATTATATAACATTCGAAAAAGAAGATGATCAAAAACATCAGAACGATTAAATAATCCATAAAATTTAATAATTATTTTGCATCATTGAAAATTCTTTAGGGTAAGAATATAAAATCGGGCTCTTTAGTGGTATTGTAAACATGGCGAAAAAAAAACTGTGACATCATTAGAACTTAAAAAACTGATAGTCAAGTTACGTAATGAAGATAAACTCTCGATTGGGGATATTTCAAAGAGTATGAAATCTAAAAGGGTTATTCATAGTAGTTTAAGAAAACATAAGGAAACTGTGTCATGTGAAACCAAGAAACCACCTGGAAGACCTACGAAAACTACTGCAAGGGAAGACAGATTGGTAAAAAATAAATAAAAGGATTCATTTGCAACAGCAACCGCTATGTGTAAAAGAGCTAATGCTAATTTTGGTTTTTGTTTTTTTGGCATCAAGGCACACTATTTTTTTTTTTTTTGGCATCAAGGCACACTATTTCCCGAAGATTTAATGAAATAAATCTCTACGAAGCCTTACATTTCTGAAAAGAATCAAATGAGCCGATTGAAATTTGCCACTGAACACTTAATATGGACAGCAGAACAGTGAGATTGTGTTCATTTCAGCGATGTGTCAAAGTTTAACCTGTTCGGTTGTGACGGGTGAAGGTTCGTTGGACGCAGTCCTAAGGAACGATATTTGCCCCAGTGAACTTCAGGTGCTAAAAATTTTGAACAGAAAATTTTATTTCGATCACTGGTATATATCATTCTGATTACGATGCCACGTAGTTATTTCCCCTTACTTCATGTCTCTGAATTTATTTATTCACCACTGCAGGTATCGAACTCACAGCTCTTGGAGTCAAATAACGTTCATATCCACAGGGTCATATGACCTCGAGGATATCAGTGGATGAATTTTTGGGATTTTTAAACCTAATGTCTCAGTAACCATTTTTTTATCACCGCTCATATCGCAATCTTTGTAGCTAATAACCAGTCCTGATATAAGTGACTGCTGGGAAATACCGAGTGCTATACGACAGGCCGAGCAAGGTGGCGATGGATAAAAACTCGACTTCGACATCTGGAGGTACTTCTGAACTGAAAAGTTGCAAGTCATAGTTGGAGTTGCATAAGAAAAGGATGAGTATTTAACAGCGATTTCATTCATCTATTTAATCATTTCACCCCAAAGAAGGCAATAAAACTACTAAGACTCAATGGTTTACTGAGTGTAAGAGAATTTGAGAAAAATGCTATTAATTAAAAAGGAAAATAAATTAAATGACTAAAGGCTATAAAAGAATAAATTAAAAGATTAAAGATAACGATTGATATGGCATTTAAATTTTTGAGGAACAAGGTCGACTGGGAAGAAGCAAGAAGCGGTGAGTTCCACAAATGAGAAAGGCGATGGAAGAAATAGCACTAAGGATTCCATCTATTAATTTCAACTGTAAAATGATGAGACTTTGGCGTCAATTTAGTAATGTGCGTGAATTCATAAAGTCTGGGTACCAGAGCGGGAAGTAATATTTATTTCGCAAATGCAAAAATGTGGCACAAAGCCAAAACTCGGAATGGAGAAGGCGTGTTTTCAATCTTCTTCTTCTTCTTCTTCTTCTTGTATGTGCCCTGATCTTTCAGGACGTAGGCGATCATGGCTTTCCACACCTCCCTATCCATGGTGGTTCTTAGCACGCTTTCTCCTGTTAAAAACGCAACGCTCGTTCCATCATCCACCTGATCAGGTCCTTCAAATATGTTATCCGTTGCTTTCCCCGTCTCTTTTTGTCTCTAACTGGCCTGTTAGTATCAGGTTCTCCAAGCCCTTCCTCCTCATGGCATGTCCCAGGAACTTTAGCTGTCTCTTCTTGATGCTCAGTATTAATTTCCTTTTCGTTCCCAATCTTTCCAAAACCTCTTCGTTACTCACATGTTCAGTCCATGGTATCTTCAGCATCCTTCTGTAGAACCATATTTCTGTTGCTTCAAGTCTCTCCTTCCTCTTTCAGGAGATTGTCCAGCATTCACTGTCATATTAAAGAATAGACATAACAATCCAGGACTCTCTTCTTCGTTTCCAGCGAGATTTTTCTGTCTTTCAGTGCTCTATCTTACTTCTGGAATGCTTTTTTACCCAGGCGAATTCGCCTTCGGATCTTTGTGTCGCACTTTACGTTTTTTGTTAGAACACTTTCCAGGTATTTATGTTTTTTTACCTGCTTCATTTTAGTATTCCCCAATCTATCTTATCATAAATTTAGATAGACACTATTACTGAGGCAAACATACCGCAGTATTCCTTACGTCAAAACAGCACATTCTTCCTACAGCCACCGTAATGCCTCAAGGTCTCTATGAAGCTCTATTTACCTTATGTACAATTTGTCTGTGCAGATGGGGGACAATAATGACGACATTAGCAAAAAATTAATCAGAGCAATTACCATGAAAATATTTTTAGAAATGACACAGGAAAGCGAAGTTATGTCCGTGGGAAAAAAGACTGAAGACGAGATGCCAGGTCATGACCAATAACTTTACAGATTTTTCTTTGAATTTTATCAAGAATATCTAAATATTATAACAGTAGTACCAGACCAGAAGTGGCAGCAATATTCAAAGCAAGATGTTAAAAATCTGCCACATCTTTCAACATGGTGCCTAATGTATAAATGGATAGTAAGAGCTCCTCGTACTTCGACTTGTGCTTTACTTTTAGTTTAATCATTTCACCCCAAGCAAGACGATAATGCTATTAAGATGTCGGGAGTGGAAGAGAATGAGTAGACATTTGTGAGTAGAAAGGACAATAAAAGAACGGATTTCAGGAAGGCAGAACATTGCAATTAATGTTGCATCTTAACTTTTGAAGTTTGGAGGTGGCAGGGAAAAGTGCGAGAAAAGAAACTTTTAAAATAGAACTCACGATTATATCAAGTTATTTCATCTCTAGTTATTTCATTGTATCTGCTATATTTCAGTTATATCTTGATTATTTCTAGTTATTTATATCAGTAACACGATGGGACCTAGTTGCCAATCTAGTAATTTATTTAAACGATGTAGCAAGTAGGAGAGCTCATAAGAACAACAGCACTAGATGACGGTTCATATTGGGAATCGGAGAACCTAGTTCAAATTCCATTCGATATTTTTATATACTATTTCCTTACGTGAAATATAATTTATTAGGAAATATATGAATACATGTCTTCACCTTGCTACTATAGGTTAATTAGTCGGACATGTATCAGTAAATCATTATCATCACTGTAAAAATGCTTGCAATTCAAAAATATATGTTAGCCTGAAAAAGATTAAGTCTTAAAGAATCAATCAATCAATGGAAAGTGAGGATTGGGCATTTCTGATTTAGATATACGGTACAATTTCTAGAAAAGTCTCTTCTTGACAATAAAAATGTTGGCGAGTCGATCTTTTGATTTTTTTATGAAATTGTGCAGACGAAATTATTAAGGGAGATAACTCTATTACAGTAAAATTTATAAACGTAATAAATATACAAAAACATATATTATATATATACTCCAACAGTTTCTTTCCTCGCACTTCCCGACTGTGGAATTCTCTTCCAAACGATTGCTTCCCCGACGGCTACAATCTCCAGGAGTTTAAATGTAAGGTCAATAGACACCTCCTAACACACTAACCTGCTCCCATTCTATCAAACACTCTTCCCATCTGTCCAACCCTCATCCTCGCTATCCTTACTCACAACTCTTTGGGTCAAGTCAACAATTCAACCAATACTTTTATTCACTGGGCCATGTGTCTTTCAGGACATCAGTGTATGAACTTTTGGGACATAATCTGTCAGTAATAAATTTTACCAGAGCCCATATTACAATTTTCGTTATTATTGTCTTTCTCAGTAATACTTGTTCTGATATTGTATTTCTTTATATGCTTGACCGGCTTAAGAAATTTTGGGGCCTTCCTTTTCCCCCATATGTCGTCAGCTATGCTTGAGTTTTCTATTTCCCCTCGTGTTACGGATTTATGGCGACCCTGAAGTCTTATCTTAATTGGGCGGCCTGTCTCTCTTATAATTCTTACGACAGCTACTTTGAATGGCGTACATACAGTCCTTAGTCATGTTCTGCTCCCATTCTATCAAACACTCTTCCCATCTGCCTAACCCTCATACTCGGTATCCTTACTCATCTGTCACCTTCCTCCTGACATTCCCTATGTCTAACCACTCCTTCTCTTTACCTTCCCCTATGTAGCCCCATGCGCAATAGTGGCAGTGGAATGCCTTGCTTGGGGTGAGATGATTAAAAAAAAAATATGAATACACTTTCGATACTACTTGCAAAATAGAGTATAAGCAAATTTCACCAGGGTCGATTATTCAGGTATTCTTGTTAAATCCGACTGAGAGAGTGCCTGGAATCCATACTACGGGTTGAACCAAACCTTGTGAGTGAAATCAGGCGGACGAGACTGTTGTGAAGCCATCCATTATTATGCTAGCCTGAACACGCGAGTCATCATGACCGAAGTTTTGAATGTTCCGGCCTTGTTCAATACAGACTAGGTCACATTATGATCTCTCTCTTTCTCTCTCTCTCTTTCTCTCTCTCTCTCTCTTTCAAACACACACACACGCACACACATTCACACGTGCTCACGCACGCACGAACACACACACAAACAGAAGAAGATAGGAGAGTATAGCAGCTGAAAGGTTGGGAATATGACAACAAAGATGGGGATAACAGTTCGAAGAATATAAATAACAGCATTGTTTTGTTCTACGGAATTATTGCCTTGATAAAAGATTTGGAACTTCAGGAAGTACGAGAGTCTTGAATGGTAAGCTTCTGGGAAATAAGATCTTGTCTAAGTCGACCAGGATTATATATATATATATATATATTGTGTGTGTGTGTGTGTGTGTGTGTGTGTGTGTGTGTGTGTGTGTGTGTGTGTAAATTCTAGAGTAAAAAATTATTTTTTGGTATTTCTCCTTGATAAAAGATTTGGAACTTCAGGAAGTACGAGAGTCTTGAAAGGTAAGCTTCTGGGAAATAAGATCTTGTCTAAGTCGACCAGGATTATATATATATATATATATATATGTGTGTGTGTGTGTGTGTGTATGTGTGTGTGTGTGTGCGTGTGTGCGCGCGCGTGTAAATTCTAGAGTAAAAAATTATTTTTTCGTATTTCTCCCCAGTGGAAATCTCTTCCGGCTTCTTACTTAACCGTCAACTTTGATTTCCATAAATTTAAATGCAATGTAAATCGGTATCTCCCGTCTTCTTAATTCTTGTTCTTGTATTATTCTCTCTCTCTTCTTAATAATTTTTCTGTCATAGTTCATAGCGCTAAGTAGCTTCTTGCATTTTATTGGCTTTAATGCTTTCCAAAAAATTATTAAAAATAAAAGTTGGAGTGAAAAGTGCCCTCGTACTTAGAAATAGTTGAAATTTCTAAGACATATCATGAAGATAGAAGGCGTGGAGAATTTGACACTCAAATGATATCTTGAAAAGAAGAAGGGCTGATAGTCTCCTACATAACGATCTTGTATAATAGAATGCTAGGTCATAGCCGAGAAGGGATAATATGGGGACAAATGTTAATCTGCGTTGCAGATGATCAGGAACAGATTTCACTCACAACCTGAAGTGATACAGCACATAATAGGAGACGCGACTTTAATATTAATAGAATACGCAAAAATTAAATATTCAGTAAGCTTAACTTAGTCTTGAATAGGATCACATGAACAGGGAGTCCATTAAGCACAACACTCTCTATGATATTACTAATTTGCGAGGTTAGATCTCTAGGCATTTATGAATAGTGGTGTGTCCTATATCTGTTCCTAACCCTTCGTTTATTGGAGGCAGAGTGGTATAATGGATGGTGGCTCGAATTGAAAAATCATGAGCCGAGTTTGAATTCCAGTCGTGTTCGGTAAATTTACTGACGTCTACATAACCCTAAAAAAAGTATGAATCCATCTTATGTTGTCGCCAGGACAGACTGGGTCGTATGGCCTCTGACGGTAACCGATTTAGGAGAATGCCACTTTGGATTCAAAATGTTCATCTCAACTATGGGTTAAATAGTCTCACCAACCCGCAACTGGCTAAGTGTTGGTTGTACGGCTGCCGTTCTGAAGACAAAGGTAATCAGAGAGGCGTTTCTCCTACAGGAGTAACACTGTCTTGGATATTAATCCGGTACGATTTCGGTTGTGCCTGGTGGTGCAGTGGATATTGACTAAGAAAGAGAAATCAGATAGGCGAGTTCGAATTTTAGCTGAAATCGTTGTATTCACTTACGTGAAAATATCCTTGGGAAAGGTGTTAATTCTTGTTTTCTCCCTCCACCTATGAGCTAAATAACACGACAGATCGGGTTTTGCTTTGGTTGACAACAAATCTACCGCATAAAATAATAACAACCTACTGCGGAAAAATTCTCATGCCCAGTCAGTCATGTCTCAAAAGGGACATGATCGCCCAAGAGTGTATCACGTATTGCGCTTAACTGAATAACGCTTTTGGCAAACCTAGGGAACGATCTGTTTGTACTGTCACATCATTAACAATATAAGGTTTACAAATAGTTCCTTTAAAATATTATAGATATATCGTTTTTTCTTAACTTTCTTGTTATGTATAAACTGTTTGTTCTGATTTTTTTTATGAGATGAATATAAATGGAGAAAGGTTTTAATTTAAAAAATAACTTAAAGCAAATATCTAAAAAAACGAATCTGAAAGTTTAAAAAAAATGAAAAAATAAACTTTTATTTTCTGTATGATGACTTTTCCAGTAAGTACCAAATTTTTCTTGCTATCTTCTGCGTTCACAAGTGCCAGATGAAGCCTAAAACAAGAGCACACAGTCTTTCCTTTCCACTCTCCAGAGAGTTCAGAAGCATTTTCGGTGTTTGTAGACAACAAATAATTTTTCATTCCGCAAGCCTCTCACTGCTCTATCGCCATTTCACTGCCGATTAAGTCCTTAAAACCGAATGAAGGGTCATCAGCAAACGGAAGAGCCTAAAATGCCAATTACAGGAGGGGGATACTAAAATTTAGCAAGTACAAAAATTTAGTACTTTGGAAGTGTTCTAACGAAAGACGGAAAGCGCGACATTGAGATCCGAAGGCGAATTGGCCTAGCCAAAGACGCATTCCAGAAGCTGAGCAGAGTATTAAGAGACAGGAAGATTTTACTGGAAGCAAAGAAGAGAGTACTGGATTGCTATGTGATGTCAGTTCTTTAATATGACAGTGAATGCTGGACAATATCATCGAAGATGAAGGAAAAACTTGAAGCAACTGTAACGTGGTTCTACAGAATGTTGCTGCAGATATCATGGATCGAGCATGTGAGCAATGATGAGGTTTTAGAAAGGATGGAAATGAAAATGAAATTAATACTTAGTATTAAGAAAAGACAGCTGAAGTTCTTGGGACATGTGGTGAGGGAAGAAGGCTTAGAGAATATGATACTAACAGGTCAGATAAAAAGGGAAAGAGAGACAGGGGAAAACAGCGGATAACATATTTGAAGGGCTTGAGGAGGTGGATAGCAGAGCGGGGTTTGGGTGCGGTAACGGGAGAAAGTGTGCTAAAAGCTACCATGGATAAGGAGACGTGAAAGACCATGATCGCCTACGTCCTGAAAGGGACATGGCACATAGAGGAAGAAGTTCCATCAGTACTAACCTTCACGGATAAGACACTACATGTCACGCATATTGTAGCGAACTACACTCATTCCCTTCATATCCCCCTGGTGCGATGTAAGTTCTTCTCAAGAAGCTTCTTCCCACGATCTTGTGGAACTGACTCCAAAGAGATTGCTTTCCCAAACACTACAATCAGGATCTACTCAACTCTGGGGTTAACCGTTATTTTCTCCTCCTATCCGTACAAAATGCCTCCTAACATAACCCGCTAGCTTGAGTGGGGCTTGTACAGCGTGGACCATACTGTAAAAAATGTATTGATGTTCACTTACAAAGTAGGATATCGCATTTGAGAGTTAAGCATAAAGCTTGTCTATTTATGAAGCTAATCGATATATTTAGTTACAGTTAAAAAATATATTTTACGTCTTGATGTCTGCGGTAAATAGCAAAGGCTTCAATAATATATATTTGCCAAAAACCAAGTACAAAAATTCCGTTCTTATTTTATATAATATGCATATACATTAACTATGGTATATTTCGCTTAAAATTAAATTGGTGGGGGGCATAGGTGAAAGATTTGGCAAACATATTAGTGATAGTGCTCAATAAAATTGCAAGGGTTCCAAAAAACGTAACCGTGGCTTTGTGGAACCATCTTCCAAGAGGTTGCTTCCCCGATCATTACAATCTTAACCTTCCGCACATATCCGCATAAGCAGTGCTTCTTACTGTGTAACCCTCTACCTAGAGTGAGCCCCAAGCCTTGTACAAAGTGATCATAACCGCTTCCTGGTGGAATCGACTCACGAGTGGTTGCTCTCTCGATCACAGCAATCTTAACCTGTCAAAATCTAAGGTTAACCGTTATCTTCCGCAGATATCAGTATAAGATCCACCTCGAGTGACTCGGGGCCTTGCAAAGGGTGATCATCACAGCTGATTTGTGAAACTGATTCCCAAATAAATCGATCACTACAATCTTAACTTGTACGAATGCAGGGTTAACCGTTATATTTCTCGCATATCAACATAAGCAGTGCCTTTTACTCTATAACCCTCCACTTGGAGTGGCTACCAGGCTTTCTACAGGGTGATCATCACCGCTGCCTTGTGGAACCGATTACCAAGAGGTTGTCTCCTCAATCACTACAATATTAACCCACCACCTCGATTAGCCCCCGGGCCCTGTAAAGAATGAACAACACTGTAAAAAGTGATAAAACACTGAACAACTCAAAAAACTATTCACGTAATTGTAAAATTTGACGAGTCACTTGCTAATTATGAAGAACATATTTGTGGGTGTTTCTAACGCCGCTTAGTAATCATTGTGTTAAAATGTCTCAAACATTTTCCATCTCATATTGTTTCTACCAGAATTGTCATTGACATTACGGTCATATGCTTGTATTTTACACAAATATTATGATGAGAACAAGAAACACCTTGTAGGTACTTGGGAGTCGTGTTCAGAAAGCTATCTCACTAATCTTGAAAATTTGTGTTGCCACTTGATAAATATTTAAAAATACGGAAGAGACAGTAACTAATCAAGAAATACGTATACTTATATATATGTGCGTTATGCGGATGTACGTTGTGGTATGGTGGATATCAGCTCGAAACGAGAAATCGGAGAGCCGAGTTTGAATTTTGATTGAATTCATTGCATTCACTTACGCGCAAATACCCTTGTGAAAGGTACTAATCCGTCATCTTTCTCTCCAGCTATGGGTTAAATATTGAGTTCTATAACATTGGTTTGGTTGACAACTAGTCTACCGTAGAAAGTAATGGCAATCTACTGCAGGAAAAAATCTTTTGCCCTATCAGTTTTGCCCTCAAGACATGGTCTTTGCCCTATCTTTTGCCCTCAAGACATGGTCACCAAAGTATGTATCACGTATATGCAATTAACTGACTTACTGATACATATTTCACTATCAATTTCGGTATTTTCAATCTTCAGCTGTCAGTTCGTTTGTTAACGTGTGTATATATATATGCACCATTGTCAAAATTAATTGAAATGACTGCTTTATTTTTCTTTCTTTCATCATATGGTCTTTTTTTCCTCAGAGTACGTCATTTGCAGTGGTGTGCAGCAATATGAACGTTACTTCTAGGAAGCTTATGAAAATTTTAACGCTGCACAAAAACACTGGCAAGCCTTACAGAGTGATCACGGATATTGTTGGTGTCAGCTTTTCAACTATAAGTCGTGTCATCAAGGCGAAAAAACAAACTGGACCCATCAGTTCAAGACGTCAAGCAAAACTCGGTCAGAAGAGAAAAACAACGCCAAGAGACGTCGTATATGTGATCAGAGAAAGCGTGAAAGATCCTAGAAATAAATTATTCCTTTTGTTTCAATTAATTTGCACAAAGCTGTATGAGTCTATTCGAATTCTTTCTTTCTTTATACGCACATTAATATAATAGGTATGTGTGTGTGTGTGTGTGTGTGTGTGTGTGTGTGTGTGTGTGTGTGTGTGTGTGTACGCACGTAGGCGCACTCTTAATTTAAAATTGTATGCGAATCCTCAAAATATTCACTGAAGATTGTGCATCTTCGCTGATCAGTTGCATTTTGCGAAATTTGAGCTTAAAATTTGCTTTTCGCGAAAAATAATAAACATCGAAAAATGTATGGAAGCCGAAGTGATGAAGAAAAAAAATAAGTAACATATTTTAAAAGTAGAAATCAAAACTGCGTCAACAAACGTTAAAAAAAATGATAGCGGCGTCTTCAAAAGACTTCAACAAAAATAATCTGACATTGAACGCGATATATAAAAGCAGAATAAATAGAATTTAGAATTCTATCGATTTTTGTCGACAGTCAGCGAGGAATTCCGTTTGATTACTTGGACAGGGAAATGGTAGGCGCAAAAGACTGAAAAGCTAGTGTGACAGATGAGAAAAGAGAAAGAGGAAAAGAAGAGAGAAAGTGTCAGAGAGAGAGAGAGAGAGAGAGTGAGATAAGGAGAGAAAGAGAGAAAGAGAAAAAAGAGAGAGAGTCAGATATAGTAAATACGTGCAATGTTAATAGAAAAGAACCTTGCAAAAACATCGAGACAGATTTAAAGCAAGAAATAACGCGAGGGAAATTGTTCAGGAGAAAATAGAAAGAATTTCGTTTCATGAAATTCTTCCCGCCCAAAATGGTTAATCTATCTGCCAGAACTTTTATCTTCAGCGTATTTTATATCCGCATGCATAATGAGATTTCGAATTTTCGCAAAAATAATATATAATTCCTTGAAATAGCCCAAAGATTTTTTTCTCTTTAAGAACACTCAGGATGGTGGGGTGTTAAGCTGTAAGCTCAAAGACACCATTTTACTGAACATAAGAAGCAAAGATGACCAAACTCATTTGATGTTGATTAAAAGTATGCTTAAAAGCATCGACTTCTACGCGAGTAAATGCCAGCCCTGGGAAGAAAGCTCTTTTCTCGTGAGACTGGAGGTTTTGAGGAGCATGGAACCACGCAGCATCCTTCTCTAGAACCATATTTCAGTAGCTTATATTAATCAGTGGTAATGGTGTAATGAACTTTTTTTTAAAGAATAGAAAAATGCCTTGAATTCTAGGCGCGGTCAGCATGCAACGCTCGAAATAATCGCTCTTACGAGTATAAAAAAACTTATACAGTTAAACATGAAGAGAAATAACAACACTCCAAAAGACACACCCTTGTGAAGGGTTAAAGAAGGGGACCAAAGCGCTTGGGATAATGAACAATACGGACAATTTTTGCACATCATTTTTTCAAGCAAACGGGAAGATTTAAGAATGTTTGGAAAACTAAATGTAAAAAAAAAAATAATTACATTTTTCTTCTGTTATAAGGGTTGCTACCAATATATATATATATATATATATATATATATATATATATATATATATATATATAATTCTGTTTTTTGATTATTAATGTTATACAATCTCCCATGGGTCATGAGAATTCATAGACAACCTTATACAACGTTTAAACAATCTAATCTCATTATTACCAACAACACGGAACCTCAAAATCCCTGCTGTATAAAAACTACTACTGACTATAATTTGCTCAACTTTAATAATAAAATGAAAACACCATACATACATACATACATACATACAGACAGACAGACAGACAGACAGACAGACAGACAGACATACATATTTGTGTTATTGTTCTGAAACATGAAAATTTTTGTGTAGTGAAATATATAAACCATTGTAATAACAAAATTACAAAATTAAGGTCTACTTTGTATCAGGCACATTTATAAAAGTAACTGTATGATCAGTATTTTTTAATCTACCTGTTCTTTCACTTCCTTAATATATATATATATATATATATATATATATGTGTGTGTGTGTGTGTGTGTGTGTGTGTGTGTGTGTGAACTATTCTAAAGTGGAGTCTGTCAGGCTCTCAGTCATTGGAGATGAGAATATCCACGTCTGGACAAGGGTTCCAAGAGTTGTAACATTTACATGCCGAGTGTAATTGACGACGTATTGTTGGGAAATTAAATATAATGTTCATTACGCTTGCATGAAGATAGTTTTCCAAGAACAATAGATTATCCAAGTACATTGTTATCCTGAATTTGCAACAGGTCTTAACGATGTTTTTGCAGAATTTGTTCAGTGAAACGATGACTAGATGAGTCATTTGTTAACGAGCAGGAGAGAAAATTGGACGTTTTTATGTTTTATATTAAGTGAAAGAAATCTGGAGCAGGGGATTAATACCAACTTTGGTGTGAAGATTATTATACGTAAAAAGTTAGGCTTCTTAAAAAGGGATTATACTGAAAATGATATGAAGAAATTGAATCCATTTTAATGATTGGCACTTAAAATAAGGACCAAAGACTGTTTACAATTTTTCAATCACTCCAAAACCTAAGCGCCACACAAGGTAAATAGTTATTCTTGTAAAGGCGTATAGGGAGCAAGAAATCATATTATGATATGTAGGATAAATAACTCTTGACCTTCGACATGATTAGTTGGTTGGTTGTCTTGTTTTTATGGCATATCAACCTCGGCGGGTCATTTATTGCCAATTAAATTTTTTATTTATTTATTGCTGGTAATACCTTTTTCTTTCATAAATTTATTGTTGTTTTTTATATAAGTTTTGTGTCTAGTAATACTTTTTTCTTTTCGAGTATCAAGATTCATTGAGATTTTTTTAAGGGCAGAGTCCCCAAGTTCTACTCTGTTATTTAACCCATAACTGGAGGGAATGAAACGGATTAATACCTTTCCAGTGTACCAGTGCAAGTGAATGTAGGGTATTCAACTGGAATTCGAACTCGGCTCACCGATTTTTCTTTCCGAGCTGATATCCACTACACCATAACGCACATCCGTCACTAAACGCTTACAGCACCTGGTTTTCCCAAGCGGTCACCCATCTAAGTACTGACCAGGCTCAACGTTGCTTAAATTCGGTGATATGACCGTAAGCCCCTTCGACTTGAAGAAGTTAAGATAGTAGTGAACAGAGAAGCATCCTATTCGGAGTTCGTTCCATATTGCATAATTTATGGGTACGAATCTGTCAGGATAGAACGCGCCCCTTATCAGTGATAGATGAAAGGAATGAGGAAGTATGTGGTATAGAGGGTCCTATCTGAAAAGTTGTGGAATGGTAGAACCCAAGAATGTAGTTCTTCCGAACATCTGCCAGGAAAATAGCGGTAAAGTAGTGAGAGGGCTAAAAGGTTTCGTTTGTGGGGAAAGGATTGAAGAGTTGAAAATAATTCATCATCCACAAGGCTGCGTATTGTTTTTAACTAGGTCGATTGATTTATTTATTTTCACGGTTTATTTGTCCGTTGAGTCATAAATGAATATTTGTAGGATATCATAAATCTTGAAAATTTTCGATTTGGTAGATAAATACTGCCAAAAATTATTTCTTAGTCGATTGAATTAATGATGAAAGGGTTGCAATATTATTGATTGCGTAATGATATTGCACAATGAAAATATTTCCTCATTGTGTCATCTCCAGTAACTGAATCTTGTTTGTACTCTTTTTTCATTATACAAGTTTAGAACATCTAACCCTGAGGGAGTGCTTCCTTGATCATTACTTCTTCAAAATTAGCTTCCAATAGAAATAACAAGAAGCTAGCATAGAAAAAGAAAACTTATCGAGAAAGGTAGAATGGAACCGCAAACATTTGATAACATAATGACAAATATTGGATATATTAAATTAGGAGCCAGTACCTTTGCTACTCAACTATTCTACGCCAAAACATTGAATGTGCATTCTCTCTACCATTCTAAGACTTTGGCGAAGATAATGAGATGCAAAATTGAAAGTATTAGGATATGTCACATCGCCTTAGGTTGTAAAAATCTAATGTTGATAATGCATATACTTGAGATATTATAACTTTAGCATGTCTTAATAGGAAGCGCGCCGTCATCAAACTTTCGCTAATTGGCTTCGACCTTATAAATGCACATGCAGTATGATTATTGATGCAAAGAGCAACCACAGATAAATGGTATTTTTTCGAGTTCAGAAAAGGGTATTTCTCCTAATTCCATTATTCGACTATTAGGCCATTTCATTTCACACAATACAATGAGCTTGAGTTTTGTTTAATGGCATATCAACCTCGGTGGGTTATTTAATGCCAAAAACGTGTGGTTTTTATGGCGTTTTTTATGTTTTGTTATAGTGAGAAGGTTGATTTAGTGAGATTTTGAGAAAAACTTTTATTTTTATTTTTTTATTTTAGAAAACTGATGATGTCTTATAGTTTTGTATTAAAACATGTATTGCTGGTAATAATTATTTTTCTCTTCAAATGTATAATTTTTCTCTAAAAGTCTATTTTTATGCATATATTTCTATAAAAGTGCATTTTTATTCTTTCATAGTGTTTTGACCCGACTTTGTAGTTTACCGCCATACCCAGAACCACAATACTAAGAATATCAATTTTGTATCTCGTTATTTTACTTTATGCGCCAAACTCCCAGAATTATAGAGAGAGTGCACTCACAATGTTGCTATTTTTGTTGTAGTTTTGCCGCGGAATATTTAGGTAGCCAAGATATTGGGTTCTTTTTCGATTTGCCCAATTTCTGTCGTAATGTCATGAAATGTTTGCGGCTCGGTTCTTCTCTTCGGGTAAGATTTCTATGGTATCTTCTGACTTCTGTAGTAAGCTAATTAATAAATAAAATTAACCTTGTCGTAAGCTGCCGTAAGTTGCCGTAAGTTGTCTACGGACACAGGGATTAATCCCACCAGTAGCCGCTAGCTTCTGAACAGACACAGCCTTGAGTTGTTGCAAATGCAAGAGCCAGCTGAAGTTAGACGGAATTTAACCTGGTCGCCTTGAATAAACCTACCAGGGAAATAAACCTCCGAAGTCAAAGCGTTAGTGTCACCAATCCGCCATGATGTGGCCAGGAGAATGGATTCCTAAACACATTATCCTTATGACTTTTGGATTTTTTGTGAAATAATTGATTTCTTGTATCATAGCTGATAAACGAAAATATCTGAGAAACGTCCATTTTGACCGGAGGGTGAAAAATAAGTCTTTTGTCATATCCTCTGTTTGGAAGAAGGAAATTCTGGGTACCAGGGTTTTCGGCTATGACACCAATGTGAGCGGTCTTCTTTTATGTGCCCTGTTCTTTCAGGACATAGATGATCATGGTTTTCCACATCTCCCTATACCTGGAGTCTTTTAGCACGCTTTCTCCTGGTACACCACGCAACCCCCGTTCCGTCATCCACCTGATCAGGTCCTTCAAATATGTTATCCGCTGCTTTCCCCTATCTCCTTTGTCCCTCTGTCTGGTCTATTTGTATTAAACTCTCCAAGCCCCCCTTCCTCATTGCATTACATGTCCCAGGAATTTTCGTTTTATTATGACGCATTCAGCCTCTTCACTTACCATTTGACTTGTAATTGAATTAATAAAGTTTGCTTAAGAGTTTTTATCTTTCTTCACAAAAACCACATTTTCACCCCCTTTAAACATAACCGATTATTTGTAAGTTTGTATATCATGTTGTAGCTATAAACTGTTAAAGGTGTTAAAAATGCATTAGTACTATCCATTTACATCGGTCGTTCGATCTGAAAAGACTTTTTAAACCTGCAAGCGACCTGCATAGTTTGTAACAGATGTGACATTCCAAGTGATACCTCGGGGCAGCAACAGCAGGAATGTCATCCCCTTGAATCCTGTAGTGTTGCTTGATTCCCCCAAACGACTTACAAATTTTGGGGTAGGAGTAAATAGGGAATTTAGTGGGATCAGCAAGGGTAGCAACAGGAATGATTCCGGGTTTAGTGGTCTGATGAAACTTTATATCATTCACCAGTCCTGCCTTGAAGAACAGAGACCGACTATACTACTCACAAGTCTAAACAGAGCCACCAACAGCTTAGAATAATCTACAAGAGGCAAAGGTTTATGCCTCTTGCAGATTCTTCTAAGTTTAGCACGAGAAACTCAGCTCTTCTCATACAACTTGGCACGTCTAAAGATCCAACTTCTCCATTGCTCACGATCAGCAGTTAATGCCTTCCAGCCGTTTTCAGCGACCCCCATATGCTTCAGTTCCTCCTTAACATTGTCTTTGAACCTTTTTTTGTGGCCTACACTGAGGTCTCTCTCCGGATGACATTTCATCATAGAACTGCTGTTTAGAGAGCCTGGAGTCGTCCATTCGTAAAAGTAGCCAGCCGAACGCATCTGACGTCTCGTCACCTCTGACGATATGCTTACTGTGTTCGCTTGGGACTAGACAGCAGTATCAGGGGTGCAACTCTCCCATTTGATGTGCCTGAGACAATGTTGGTGAAATCTCTCAAGAAGCTTGATTTTCGACTAATACAAGGTCCAGGTCTCTGAGGCATACAAAAGTGTGGACAATATATACCCATATATACACACATAAAGTCTATCATACAAAATTGATAACATATCTCATCTGGTCCTTCTGCTATGTATTTAGAGAAAATCTGCAATGTTATAGATTCTGACCTGGCGTTTCAGCCATTTTCCACCACCGTAACGTAGCTTCGCTGTACCTTTTTGCATAAATATTTTCAATGTAATTGTTCTAATAGACTTTCCTCTTTGGGACCTGGTTTTTTTAAATTTAAGCGCATTACAAGATTGGTGGCAATGTCTCATCATTTATCAGCTGAATGCTTAGATGTAACCGTAAGTTCTATGCTAACAGTTTCTTCTCTCACTTTCTCGATTGGTGAACTTTTTCGACTTCTTTTATTCCACATCGAGTTTCAAAATATGAATGCAATGTTAATCATTATTTTATGTCTTCTTAATTCCTGTTCTGTTATCGTTCTGTCTTTTATAAGTTTTTTTTTTCTTTTTCTCACATTATCTCACACTCTCTATCCCATTCCAGCTTAGTGGATTTATTGTCTGGCTTGGGGTAACATGATTAACATACATATTTTCCACTTGAGGTCGAAGTAAACATTTCGTCATGCATTCAATATTATGATAATTTCTGCTTAAATGATAAATAATAGAAATCGATCAAGAAAAAAAATAACAACTGATAATAATAACTAATTATATTAAAAGTGAGAAAATGCATGGAGGTTTACGAGAAATTTTTGGGTTTTTATTTTATTTTATTTTTTGGGTTAGCATAACTTTAGCTCAAACGTGTTCAATAATTAAAGTTATAATATTTAATAACTGACAAAATGTCCAAGTGAATTATATTTAAATATATATATTTAACTAACTGATGCATTTTGCATCAAAACTCTCGTCAGGTTCAGATACTTGATAAGGTTATCAATGTATTATCAGATTCTTTAGTCGGTGAATCAGATATAAACTAATTTTCTTCTTTAATGAATAGAATAAACGATAAAAATGATCGTAAAGTACGTATATCGCCATGTTTAAAACTATTGTTGATTATAAATTTTTGTATGATAATAGAAGAAAATCGACTATGCACAAGAAATTGTCAATGTAATAAAATAAACTTTAGGTCCCGAATCGCCTTGAATTTTCTTCTTTTCCTTCTACTATGTGCCGTGTCCCTTCAGGACGTAGGCGATTCTAGCCTTCCCATCTCCCTATCCCTAGTAGCAGTTTTCCAGCTACATCTTCAAAACCCCGCCCTGCCATCAATTTACACAAGCACATTATGTTACGCGCTGCCTTCCCCTGTCTCTCCTTTTCTCTATCTGACCTGTGAATATCCTTAGCATCTTTCTGTAGAACCACATTTCAGCTGCTTCAAGTCTCTCCTTTACCTCTGAAGAGATTGTCCAGAACGCTTTGCCACATTGAAGAAGAGACCACATAACAATCCATTACTTTTTTCTTCGTTTCCAGCGAAATTTTCCTGTCATTCAATCCCTACTTCTGGAATATATCCTTGGACATGCTAATATGCCTTCGCATCTGAATGTCGCACTTTTCGTCCTCTGATATAACTCTTCCCACATACTTAAATTTCTGTACCTGATTGATTTTAGTATCCCTAGACTGTATGTTGGCATTTTGGTCTTCTCTTTTTACTGATGAGCATGCATTCAGTTTTTTGTAGTTGATATGTAGTCCTTTCTTTTCACTTTCTTCAGCTACCTTCTGTAGAAGGGCTTATAGTTTCCTTTACGTGTCTGCTATCAGCACTGTACAATCTGCATATCCTATATTGTACAGATTGTGGCTACTAATGACCAATCCTGGCATGACTTCAGAATTGTCTCGCTGAATAAGTTGAATAGATCTGATGAGACGACACATCCTTGTCTTACACCTCGTATTATCTTAGTATATCTGCTGAACTCGTTTCCTGTCCGAATGAAGGAGGTTTTCTGTCATTAAGGTTATTGATTACTCTAATATTTTTCCCGAATATGTTTAGCTTGCTGAGCATCTCAAGTCTTTGTGTCATAATTTGTCAAATGCCTTTGTGTAATCTATGAAACATAGGTACACGTCCTTCTGCATTCATATTGTTTTTTCTGATTTAAAAAAAAATATTACTTCATAAGTAAAAGGGTTGGAATGTTTATGTTATAATTATGATTAAATAATTATGATATGTTAAATTATATTGTAGTTAAGAAAACTAATTAATTATTGTGTAGTTCATTTATTTTAGTAAAATTATTATTAATTTTTAAGTTATATTAGAGCATAAGTTATAAACGAAACATTGTAATTTTTTTATAAATTAAAATGGAATTATTTTGTCTGGGTAAGATACATTGTGAGAACATATATTTTTTAAATGGGAATCTTTTACAGCAAGCTGAACTTCAGCGTGTTTTTTTTTATTAGATTTAGTGTTTAGAATCAAGATTTTAATAATTCTGGTATACTAAGGTATATTATAGATTAAGAAACAAATTAAGTATTGTGTGGATCATTTATTTTCGTAAAATATTTTTAAAGTTATATTGGAGCATCAATGAAATCAATGAAATCAAAGCTATCAATGAAACATTGCAATTAATTAAATTTAATAATTTTTTTAAAAAAGGGGCTGGCCATTTTTTAGGTTGGAAATGAACTGAATAATTTTAGTATACCAAAGTATATAGAAAACAAACTAATGTTTTGTGGACCATTTATTTTAGTAAATTATATTTTAATTTTTATGTTATATTGGAGCACAAGTTATAAATGACACATGATTAATTAAACTGTAACGAAAAATATTTTCGATGTTTACATAAAACAGTCAATTCGTCTCTACAGTTCACCATTTTTAGGGAACCTTAACATCTGCAAGTTTTCACTCAAGCACAAAGGGTAGATGTCTAATTCTAAGCATAAATATTGCGTCCCTTGTCACATCATGACTAAACATTCGAAAATACGTCCATTTTTCTAAAACAACAAATATTATTAAGTTGAACTTTTGTTACTACTGTTTTGATTCGTGCAAAGATTTCAGACTCATAATATCGTTGATTCCCGTGTGTACCTTTGACCAATATTTTTTCTGAAAAGCTGTGCTTATTCAAAGGCTATGGTAATTTTTATTTAAACCTAAATTTCATACAAAGTATGACCCCCTATCCCTAAGTGAGACAGAAAATCATAGTATTGAAAAGTTTCCAAACTATAATTGATATAACAATCGAGGTGCAAATTTACACAATGTACCAATATATATCTCTGAAGAGGATCTGCGATGTGATGTCGCAAGGGACCTCACCACACACATATCTCTGTGACTCCTGCTTACGACTTTTCGCAGTCGTCTCCGTCACCCCCACCAGAGAAGAGAAAGGGAATACGAAAAGCAAATGACGATCCCAATGCAAGCGTGTACCATATATATATATATATATATATATATATATATATATACACAACACACATCGAGCACTTTTTACTGTACTACAATGGAACAAATAAGATTAGGGTTTACCTATCGAACACTTTTTACTGTACTACAATGGAACAAATAAGATTAGATAGTTATTATTTTGAGTATTATAAGCTCTGGGTTTACCTATCGAGCACTTTTTACTGTACTACAATGGAACAAATAAGATTAGATTGTGTGTCTTTGCTCTACTTTTGTATATCGTTTGTACTTTGTATCGAGCACTTTTTCTTTTTCTTGTGGTTGGTTCCGTTTGGGGTTTTTTTTCTTTACTGCGGAGTATCGTATGTCTTGTCCTTATTCCGCGGATTTCTTTTTTTTCTCCCCTTTTATCCGACGCCTGAGTGCACCGGATTGTAACGGAATTAGGTTCTGTTTGTTAGTGGTTTTTCTAAGGGTTTATCTTAGTATAAATTTACAACCTAAATACTTACAGAGTCTATTTAGTTATTATTTTGAGTATATATATATATATATATATATATATGGTGCGATGGATTAATCAGTCCGTTAAGTGCCGTACGTGATACACGCTTGGGCGATTATATCTCGATAGAAACATAACTGACTGAGCAGAATTTTATCCTGCAATAGGCTGCCATTAACTTCTGCGGTAGACTGGTTGCCAGCCAAGGCTATACAACCCAATCTCTCATATAATTTAGTCCATAACAGGAGGGAAAAGAATGACTAATACCTTTCCCAGAGGTATTTACATGCAAGTGAATGCAAGGAATTTAATTGGAATTCGAACTCGGTTCCTTGATTTCTTGTTCCAAGCCGATATCCATTGCACCACAAAAGTCGTTTAACTTACGCAAAAATGAAAAAAATAAAAAAACACTGCCATTTCATTTTAACAGATATATTTACCAAAATTACACAAAAATATAGAGGACTACTGAAGAGTAAATATATTTAATAGAATCACCCATTGGCATCAACCTCGGCCTCCAGACAATTTCAGAATTTCCTGCATCTCTTCAGGACAGTCTCTTTGTTTCAGTTACTTTGATGCTACAAGGAATTTTATTTGTCACTCGCTCAATTGCGTTTCATAGAATCAAGTAGTTGCAGTCTGGGGAATTAGGTAGCCAGATGTAAGTGGTGATGTCGTCGCAGAAATTGTTTAATAACCATGACTCTACGTCTGGCATGGTGCATAGTCCTGTTGATAGACATATTGACTTCAACCACGCATTCTTTTGAGACAGAGCAGCACTACCTCCTCAAGGCATTTCATATAGGCCTCCTTGATTAGTCTGAGACTCTGTAGGAAGATAGATGGATGTATTACGTCATCATTACCAGTGATCATTCGAAACACCTTCGTGATCACAATTAGATTCATCCAAGTCTTTCCGGATCCTCTATACTGCCCTCAGATTGACACACAAACATTCTGCTATGTTCCAATTAGAGTTTCCTGCGCGAATGCCAAGAGGTGCAACATACTTTTTCCGAAGTAATGACGGAGTGAATTGCGTCATGATGCTCATTTTTCACAGACGGTGCCAAACTCACCCTAACCCTACCGTATAGTCGACACAATCATAAGCAAACAACCATCATGCACAAAATTAAAAATGTAAGATAGCAAAAATTATATATATATATATATATATATATATATATATATATCCAGGTGAAGAGAACAATCGTTTTTAGAATTCTGAGTTCTACTACATTTACGCTTTTTTTAAAAAAAATAACAATGTAAACTATATTAATTTTAAATAAAAATCAATTGATATATATATATACGTATATATGTACAAGAAAACTATATTTTATAAATATATATATATATATATATGAATATATATATACATTTGTATGTATGTATGTATAAATATATATGAAAACTATATTTTATAAATATATATATATATAGATAGATAGATATGAATATATGATACTACTAATATATATATATATATATATATATATATATATATATATATATTGTGTGTATTTTGGCAGCATTTTTTCATTAATGCAGGTTTCATTGAATAATATAGACAAGTTTTGTCTATTAATTTTGTGTAGGATCCGTTCATACCGTCTGATATACTTGATGGTGATGTCGTTGAAAGATAACAAAAAATCACAGTAATTGTTGATTTTTTTTATCGGGTCTAAACTTTCGGCTCACATAAGCCATTATCAAAGAGTAAATATTGACACACAGTAAACATAGAACATTTAAGTTATTAACAATAAAGAGAATTGAATTGAAAATATAAGTCCATCCCTACCGTGGCGGATGGCCGAAGACAGTGACAAAATAGTGGTGTTGTGGTCCCTGGTCTGATTACAGACATTTGAGTACGTTATTGGAAATATCAAAATTGATTGTATTCAAACCAGGTTTAAATTGTTTAATGTAGATTGCTTCGAGGATTTTTAGTTTCTGCTTATTATTTTCTTGTTTGAGTATGTACGTGTTATCAACAAGCGTTTTTCTCAGAAGTGTGCGTTGATAACCGTCTTGTTCTAAATGACGGAATATATTTGAATTTTTATTTAAGTGCAACGTCAGACGCCATGAGAGCGAATTTGTGGTGTGTCCAATGTAGATATTATTGAGGTTGTTAGAGATACATTCTCTAAATGGACATATGAATTTATATACTACATTGGTTTTTTTGCAAATCACTAACGGTGGGGGAAGAGTCGTTGCGGACGAATGAATTAGATGTAGTGGATTTAGTGTAATATATAATAAACTTAATTCTTTTGTTAGAGTCTGTCGGAGAAATATTAGTATTTATGAGTTTTTTTAGGATGTTTTCATCTAGTTGGTAGTTGGAGTGCATCTGGGTACGGTATAAGAGAGTGATATGTTTAGGATTGGTTGGGTTAGTATCATGTGTTTTTTTTTCCATGTTAAGCTTTTTAAGTTATATATATATATATATATATATATATATATATATATATATATATATAATTATTAACCATTTATTGGTCAGAATTAAATTAAACCAGTATAGAGTTGTATTAAAATGTGCTCAGGACAAATATAATGTAGAGCTTTTACATATTTTCATTTGAAAGTCAGTCAATTACGCAACCTTGGTTTCAAACTTTCGTTTTAAAACGCCTGAAATTACCGAAAGTTACAAAACCAACCTTGCGTAATCGACTGGCTTCCAAATGAATATATATATATATATATATATATATATTGCAAATCGCCTGAAGACACCACTCATGGCAGAAACTTAGGTCGTGTAATAACTCGTTTACAAATGGAAAATATTCAAAAGTTCAACAATATAACTGTATTGAACACTTTTCAATACAAATATGACTAGAAACTAAGTAATCAATCAATCAATCAATCAATCAATCAATCAATATATATATATATATATATATATATATATATATATTATGAATAATTATACATATTTTTCTACGTCTATGGCACGGCTTGGAGTTTCATGCGTTATGTAATCTTCAGGTGCATATTTCAAAATATATATATATTTCATTTGTAAACAAGTTATTACGCAACCCAGGTTTTCACTTTCCGGTATCTTCAGACGATTTACAGTAATTAATAAGAAGAGTTATTATAAATCTCTTGAAGGCACCAAAAGGTTACGTAATAACTTGTTTACTAATTAAAAATATTCGAAAGTTGACTTACTTTGAGTCGAATGATTATTAAAAACAATGTGTTCATTAATAATAGATCCTACACAGTAGCAGTTCGTTGCTAAAATTTGTGGGGATTCTGCTTCAGAAAACTTGAAAACTTTTTGCCATTGTTTTAGATGTGTGCATGATGAAACAAATACATGAAAAAATTATACATAAAATTGATAAAATCTTAAACGAAAAACATATTTTACTTATAATTTGTTACTTGAAACTTTCATTAAAAAATAAAATCCATTTTTTTGCTTTACTTTTATCGAAATGTTTAATAATTTTCTCCTTGATCCCTGGATTTTTGCTGAGAAAAGTTTTCTCTTTTGAAAGCACTGCAAGTAGATTTTGTCTTTCAGGATTCATAGTGCTCTTTAGAAAAGTTTTTATTCTTTTCGGTGTCAAAAAGCAGCATTCAGGCTTTGATGCAGTCATTGGAATTGTCAAGAGGATTTTTATTAGTTTTATAATTTCATTACTACTTACACTGCTACCCTCTCCACAAGAATTTACTCGAGTAACCGGACTGGCAACAAGGTCCTACCCTTTTACAGTTAAATCAACTAAATGCAACCGCCACTTCTACTACAACAGCTTTCTTTCTTGCACTTCCCGTCTGTGAAACTCTTTTCCGTATACTTGCTTCTCTGACAGCTAAAATCTCCAATAATTTAAATCCAACGTCAATTCCCAATTTCTCTTGTTCCCTTGACTTCAGTTCTTATCTTGTCCTTTCCTCTATCACCTCGTGTATCTTGTTCTTTTCTTTTCTCACTTTACCCTCACATCTGTCTTCACACTAATATTCCCATCCTCCTCTTACTCTTTCTTCGACACTCCCTGTAACTGGTTCGTCTTTCTCATCGTTCTCGCCCTGCTTAAACTTTTACTCTTCTCTTATGTAGCTCCCTGCGCACCAGTGGCTTGGGGTGAAACGATTAAAAACACCTGATCTACAATAGAATAGTTTCGAAATCTCTTTATATTCATTGACTTTAAACACACTGATTTCTCAAGATTGCATTTGCTTGTAAATTACTGCAACATGAGATGTAATCTAATGAAAATATACAACTAAAACATAAAATTATCATTTAGGTATTATAAAATTCCCGTTGCTTCGGCAATGTGTCTGATCTACTTTTAATGTTGACTGAATTTCAGTATGACAACTTTTTAAAGGTTTGCAATTTTCATGAACTCTGTTCACGGTCCGCAAGTTGAAAGTTCCACCTTGTTGAGGATGAACGTCGAGTTCTATAAATAGCTAAACGTTGTGATGATCTTGAGAAGAAAGTTGTAATGGCCAAAATATTAGAAAAATATTATTGTGTTCCTTGTTTCCGGCATTTCTCAGTATCAAATTAAGTTGTTTTTCATAGCAATGAATGAAATGTGCACTACTTTAAATTGCTTTTATTTTTGCTGGAACTCTTTGCACCATCAAATGTCTATTTTATTAGTTTCTGCCCATATACTTAAAGGTTTATATCTAATTGTTATAGAATATGTTTTGATATGTCATCTGCAGCCTGATTTTCTGGAATAAAGAATCCCTAAAACTCTCAAATATTTCTTCATTCATCACGTACAATGGCCATTTCAGTGTCTTCGGAAATGTCATCAGCCATGATGGCTACAAATGAAGCTTCTTTAATTCCTGTCCTTATCTCCACATGGCATATTTGTTGAAGGCAGTCAAGTCTTTCATTCTGAACGGTTTTAGAAACATTTTTTAAAACCGTATTTTTTTCTTTTAGTGATTCTTTAAATCTGTATCTAATTTAGAAACGAAATGTATTAATCCTTTAAATACGCCTGGATTTACTGAATCATCTTTTTCATTACGTTCACCTACGGGAGTTTCAAAGTTTTCACGAAATAAAATACACCCTATTATTTTGGATAAAATTTCCTGCCTCTTTTTAACCTTAATGTTATGCTCATTGATTGAAAGTGTGTTTCTCTCACTAAATCTCTCTTTAATATTTAGGTTTCCTAAAAAAATTTCCACACAGTAATCCTTTATCTCGAGTGGCTTTCGGGCCATGTTTTTGGCTGAAAATTAGTAAAACAAAAAAGGTTGTCTGTTACGTTTATGTCGTCTATTATAAGAGGGGTTTATTTACAGTGATACTGATATATACCAGTTATTGAAGAAGCTTAGAAACGTTTCTCATTCAGCTTGGTGATCTATATCGAATGTTACGTATGTCACAAATCCACTCATGAAGAAACAAATGAACAAACAAGAATGTTTACTTCATTTTCATACACTTAACAGAATTACAACGGGAACATAAAGTCTTGGTTAAGTTAATTGAAATGATGACATTTCACAAGCGGAAATACTCAAAAACAAAATAAATATGTGATTCAATTACGAAAGCGAATGTGTTTTTTGTATCCATCTAAATGCAACTGAAGTCAAAACAAAGAAATTAACTAACTTTCTAATTCCATTAATGTTTGTAGAATCCAGAGAAATTTAAAAAAAAAAACAGAATTTACATTGACAGCTTAAACATTTGGTCGAAAATTAAGATCGAAATTCCACTAATTTATTTTAATTTGTCTCCTCGCCCAGCAGATTCAAATGTTTGAAATAGTTGCTAATTGCTATCAGCATTAGTAGCCAGTGTTCGAACAAAAAGTAAAGATCAGAATTTCGAAAATTGGAATTTCAGATTTTAAACTAACTTCTCCACTCCATTCTCTTTACCAGTGACACATTGCTCAAATAAGTAAATACCAAAGTCTGATATTTATCTATCTTGATAAGAGAATACTGTAAGCTTGGATGTCCGGGTGGTGTAATTGATAACGGATCAGAATGAAAAATCGAATAGCCAAGTTCTAATCCGAGGTCACCTGGTTAAATTCACTTACTTGGTAATAACCTTCAGAAAGATATAAATCCCTCTCTTACACCTTCAAGTATGGAATGTGCATTAGTAAATCATTATCGCCAAAAAATTCTTGTGACTAAAAAATACTTTCTGGTTTTGAATAACCCGAAAAAGGTTAATAATCACTAAAAAAACAAAACAAAACAAAAAACAACTCTGTCAATCAATCTACCATCTTGATGAACATAGAAAGAAAGAAAAATAGAAAGAGTATTTGCTACTGATCAAAGTGGTGAATGTTCCAGAATGTTTGAGAAAGTTTGGAGTTTGTTAATTTTCAACGTAAGTTGGATATTTCTACTTTGAAGAGGGATACAAGCCAATCTTTCATCGACCTTTAGAATTAACCTAGTCTAAAGGATTTCTGTTCACAGTCCGCATGTTGAAAGTTTCACCTTGTTGAGGACGGACATCGAATGTTGACATCCAAATGTTTCTTAAGAATGGATAAACGATGTGTTGTTCTTGAGAAGAATGTTGTAACGGCTAAAATATTAAAAAAATATTCTTGTGTCCCGTGTTACGGCATTTCTCAGTATTAAATTAAGTTACGAATGAAATGTGCACTACTCTAAATCGCTTTTATTTTTGCTTGAACTCTTCTTTTTTGCATTACATATTTGCACCATCAATTTTAAAGAGGAACAAGAGATGCTTCGTTTGTAGCCATCATGGCTGATAACACAACAGATATTTCCGAACACACTGAAAAGGTCATTGTTGCTGGAGATATTTACATCATTCCGTTCTATTGTAGTAGTTAGTACAGGTATACATCGGATTATGGAAAAAAATCAAGTTTCCGTCCTTTTATTCGACTTTACCACTTTTATTCGTCTATCCGCCACAACTACTGAAGACGTTATATCAATAGAAATGCGTTAAAAGAAATTATGTTACTCTACAATAAATAAGAATAAAAGTATATAAAATCATATTACATGCGTATGTATAGTTAAATGTAAATATCCTTAAATTTAACATAAATTAGTTTAGTTTCTATTATCGTAAAATAATTCTAATAACTGTATTTTTTTATTTAACCTTATAAAATCAATTTATTTTATTATGTCATAGAGCAAACAACATTCTCAAATAAAGAGTCCGCGATGTACTAAAAAGACTATCAAAGTCTAAACATCTACATTTACAAGTATGTAAATACATGTATTCATAAATTCAGATTACTTTTTTTCTGTATTATATTAAAAACTAAACTGATTTGTTTGTAAGCTTAAAATAGATTCTTATTGACCATTTATTATTAAAAATGCATTTATATTTAGAGAACTATTTTATATTTAAATGCATTTATATTTACAGAAGTGGGTATGGTTATTTGTAATTTTGCCTACTAATAAGTAAATTCGTCGTAAATTGTTTTCCGACCCAATTCGCCAATCTTGGAAGAAATTACCAACGTAAAGTGAAGTATACCTGTAACGCAATCCAGTATTAATTCAAACTTCTACTTGGATAACAACATGATTTTCTGACTTCTTGGAAGCAACATTTAAAAAAAAGTGTCATTATTCTCCGAATGATATGCATACCATTCTATGGTGAGTCGTCGACACCCACTCGCATCGGGATCATAATCCTCTGTCCCTATTTCCTTTCTCTCTCTGTTGGCTTTGGTAGAGCTGGCTGTGAAGACCCAGTCTACTCCTGAAGTATCATGAGCAGGATTTACAGAGTGTGTGTGGTAGAAGCGGTTGGGTGAGTCGGGCTCAACATGACAGCACATCGTAGACCCTCTTTATGTTGACAGTTGGACTCGAAAATCTTAGCCCCACTCCACCAGAAAAGCCGATTTACAGCCGCGATTACTATTCTCTATGGTGAGTAATAGAATGACAAAATGGAAAAATCTCTTTGCCAACTTTCTTCTATCTAAAGAACGTTCTCTGAATAATGTTTTATTGATAAGATCACACACACACACACACACACACACACACACACACACACACACACACACACACATATATATATATATATACATCCACACACACACACACACATATATATATTAATAAATATACGTAATATCCTGCGTTTTAGGCACGACACGGAGTTTCATAGGTCAAGTAATCATCAGTTGCATCTCCTTATATATATATATATATATATATATATATATATACATATGATAAAAAATCATATATATATATATATATATATATATATATATGACCAAAATCATACAACAATAAATTTGGTCTGAGGAGTGGTCGATAAGAGAGTCGCGAAATACTATATTACCAATAAGTTTATAAAAACCCCCAACTTATGTTCTTTATTAAAATACTCTGTTAAATCTTAACATTGAGTTCTCTTTGGATTTAATCTCCTGTAGAATTTACCTTACCAACTACCAAGGATGTTACTTCATATATCTATATATCTATCTATCTATCTATATATATATATATTGAAGAAACGAAATACGAACAAACGTGGGTACACCGAGAGAAACGCTCAAAATACATAAAACCTTATGCTTAATATAAAATTTTAAACTTTCGTCGTCTGATTTGTCTAGAAGCACTGCCTTCGTCTTCTAACTGTATTTTTTATCGATACTGTTTTTCAACATCCCACATTGAAAAGCAGATATTATTGTTCAGGAAGGCAACCTACTGCATGAACCTGGACGTATATTTACCGTAGAAAACTCTCAAATGACTGCTTCTTATATGGCGACTCCAGTCTACTAATTAGTTTTAATGGCTGACATGAATCCATTTAATAGTAACCAGGTATCCATGTTTCTAAGATGTAACTAATCTTGCTTTCTTTTCTGTTAAGAAATGTAATTAATTTCCAAATACTCTGTTATGAAATATGTATTCATACAAGAATTTTTCATTTATGCAAGATTACTTGAAGACCAACGAAAGTTTATCGTTTAAAGATATTTTCTAAATTTAATTTCCCTATCTTTCAAAACATATTTCTAGTTTCCGGGGAAAATTTGAAAATAAATTATTTAATAACTTCTGAGTGCTTTCGGCATTCATAAGACGAAGCGATACATTCATGAGAATAGAAAAAAAAAGTAAAAAATACAAACACAACAGTTATCGTCAATCATGACGGACGCTCCAAAAATAATTTCGTCTATTTATTTTCGTAGTGTGGAGTGAGTAGCCAGCTAAAAAACTAAAGAAAATCTTTTCTGCTCTAAATGGAACGCTATACTGAAATTTTTTTGGATTACAACATTTTTTTTTATTCCATCGGTTTTTACTCCCTATTTGAAAAGATGCGAAAACAATGTTATAATAAAAATAACAATAATAATAAAAAATGATGATGCAATGAAAATAATAAAAAATATATATGAAATATGTAAGTAAAAAACGGTTTGTAAAAGTTGAAAATGACTATAAAAATATTTAAAAAATGTTTTGTTATATATGCAAAGTATATACATGTAAATGTTTTTTTATGGATGCGCGTTGTGGTGCAATGGCTATCGACTCGGAACGACAAGTTCGAGTTCGAATTCCAGTTAAATTCTTTGCATTCATTTACTCACAAATATCCTTGGGAAAGGTATTAATCCGTCTCTTCCCTTCGGTTATGAGTTAAATAATAGGACAATTTGGGTTCTATAGTCTTGTCTGGCAACCAGTTTACCGAAGAAAGCAATGCCAACCTACTGCGGGATAATCTTCTACCCAGACAGTCTAAAAAGACATGATCGCTCAAAGCGTGTATCACGTACGGCATTTAACTGACTGAAATGTTTATATATATCTTGTTTCTATTTTTTGACCCCACCCAATAGAAAGAGGGGAATTATGAAAGGTAAACTGGGTGCACTCATCCATTAGATTTGGGGAGATGTTGCCGGATTCATAACTCTCCCAAATGGAACCTACTAGAATTGGAACGTAGCTCTCCGATTTACAATTCCGTGCCGTTATCCAATACACCACCAGCGCATCTAATCTATTAACACGTAGTATCACTAAGCGGAAAGTCCCAAGACTGGCTGAGCTTGACGTTGCTTAACTTCTTCGATTGTACGAGAACGGGCGTTTTAACGTGATATGGTTGTAAGCTTTTCAGATATGAAACGCTATTCTCTATATAGTCACCAATATTAGCTGCATATTTTCTGAAGCGATAAACAAAAGACTGCATATTTCACATAAACAGAGTCGATGATGACGTAGTTGTCATGAAAATGCTGTCTGTGAAATCCATCTTTCATTCACCAGAAGAGATGAAAGTGGCAAGTTGCTAAATCTGGACGATACAGAGGGTGTCGGAGGACAGTTCAACCCCAAATTTGCATCGTTATTCATGACCTGTCAGTGTGTGAGGGTGGTGGTGGTGGTGGGGATAAATGCTATCACGCTACTAGAGACGATTGTTTTCTTGTATGGCTTCAGTCTTGGAATTCGGCCCTTCAGCTTTTACAAAGTCACAATATAACGACCAGGGTTGGTGGTTTGACCGTATTCCAGAAAGTCCAGGTAGATCACGCCTTTCTTCTCCCAAAAGACAGTGCACGACACTTTGTCTGATGATGGCTGAATCATCAATGGGGATTTCGCATGTCGGCACTTCATTGAGCGTCGTTCTGATTTTTACTCAGTGTGGGGAACTATTTCGCGTCAACGGCGATGTTACTGCCCATGTTTGTAGTAGTCTAGCAAACTCTGATAAGTTTTGAATCAGCACAACTCTGTAAATACAAATTCTGAAAGAAAGGAGTATTACTTGATTACTGGAAGATTGAATATTTGGTTGTGAGTAAGCGGTAAAATACAAAGATCTGAATTACAAATATGTAGATGTACAAATCAAACAATTATCAAAATTTAAATATCGGTGAAGTGAAAAATGGTGTCAAAAAATCAGTCAGTCAGTTAAGTCTCATACGTGATACACGCTTAGGCGATCATGTCTCTTTCGAGACATGACTGAGTGGGAAGAAGATTATCTCGCAGTAGGTTGTCATTCTTTTCTGCGGTAGACTGGTTGCAAGCCAAGACTATAGAACCCAATCTGTCCTGTTATTTAATCCATAACTGAAAGAATAGACGGATTAATACCTCTCCCAAGAGTATTTGCGCGTAAGTGAATGCAACGAATTCAAGTGGAATTCGAACTCGGCTCCCCGATTTGTCGTTCCGAGTCGATATCTACTGCACCACAATGCACATCCGAAAAAATACAACACCTAAATCAGACGTCAAAAAATTTAACACTTGAATCCGACGGCACATTAGAATAGCAAAAGATGCCTTCCGAAAGCTAAAAGTATTAAATAAAAGAAAAATTTAATTGGAAACAAACAAAATATTGCTGAAAGCCTACGTAATCTCAATGTTCTTCTATGGCAGTGAATTCTAACAATTTACTTAGAGATGTAAAAGAAACTTGAAACAACAGGGGGCAAAAAGTGCGACACTGAAATCCAAAGACATTTTGGGATAGCGAAAGATGCCTTCTTAAGCTAAGGAAAGTAATAAGAAAAAGAAGAATTTCGTTAAAAACAAAGAAAAGACTCAGTTAAGTACCATACCTGACGCATGCTTAGGAGATCATGTCTCGAAAGAGACAAGACTGACTGGACAGAAGATTATCCTGAAGTAAGTTGCCATTACTTCTGGCGATAGAGTGGTTTCCAACCAAGGCTATAGAACCCAATCTGTCCTCTTATTTAACGCATAATTAGAAGCGACGGCTTGATACCTTTCCTAAGGGTATTTGCGCGTAAGTGAATGCAAGGAATTCAACTGGAATTCGAACTCGGAACTCCGATTTCTAGTTCCGAGCCGATATCAACTGCTTCAAAACGTACATTCGACAAAAAAAAAAAAAAAAAAAAAAATACTGAACTGTTATGTCTTGCTATGTGACAGTAAATGCTGAACAATCTTCTCACTGATGAATAAGAGATTTGAAGCAGTAGAAACTTGGTTCTACAGATGGATGCTGAGAATAACATGGACGAAGAACATAAGAAGAAAAGAAGTGTTAAGGAAAAGGATGGCGGAACAGGGGCAAAGAGAGACACTGAAATGATAAATATTGCTAATCATAATGAAGGACTAGAAATAACCTGAGGTATAATTCATAACCATGTTAGGTAGTAACAAATCCTTTAAGAAACATGTAGCATGATGCCAGAATACGTTGTGGTGCATTGGATATCGGCTCGGAACGAGAAATCGGGGAGCCGAGTTCGAATTCCAGCTGAATTCGTTGCATTCACTTACGCGCAAATACCCTTGGGAAAGGTATTCATCTGTTTATTCCTTCCAGTTGTGGGTTAAATAACAGGAGAGATTGGGTTCTATAGCTTTGGTCGGCAATCGGTCTACCGCAGAAAGCAATGGCAACCTACTCCGGGATAATCTTCTGCCTAGTCAGTCATGTCTCTTTCGAGACATGATCGCCCAAGCGTGTATCCGGTATGGCACTTAACTGACTGACACTTTCAACTTACTTTAGCACGTCTTTAGATTATTTTTATTCTTATAGCTCTAAACTTTTAGACTTTTTATACAGAAAATAACAAATATCACGATAGTGCATGGCCAAAAATAAGAAAATTACGTTGGAGAAGGAATACAAAACAAACAGCAAAAGAAGTTAAGCTGGAGAGAAAGGCAGTAACCGCTGAAGCAACGGTAAAGGCAAGAATAAAATAAAGTTCGAAGTTTCATCTTCATGATCATCCAACGTAAAATGCACCAGATGTTTAAAGCGCGGTGAATTAAATTTTGGCAATTAAACACTAGGGCTGATTAGTACGGTCATAATTAGAAGCAGGATGAGATACAACTGAACAGTTAATCACAACAAACTATCTCTCGACATAAGCAGCAGTAGGAGAATAATCTAAATGATCGCTCAAAGCGTCTATCACGTATGGCACTTAACTGACTGGAATGTTTATATCTTGTTTGTATTTATTGACCACCCCCTATAGAAAGAGGGGAATTACAAGAAGTAAACTGGGTGCATTCATTCATTAGATTGGGCGGTGGGTGATGTTGCTGGATTATGAATCCGGCAACACCTTCCACCGAATTGGCATTAAAAAAGCTTTCTAACGAGGTTATCCAGATCAACTGACACCTGAAGAAGTCTGATGGATATGATGGCCGAAACATTAAGGACATTCGCTCAAATATAAATAATAATCTATATATATATAAAAGGCAATTTGTGAGTCTGTGTGTAACTGTTCACTATGCACGCCTACATTTTTTAAGCTACGCCATTCAAACTTTCTAGGGACACATATCTACAGGGAAGCCGGGTCGACACATACTTTTTGAGTTTATGTTCAGCAATTTTCCCTTTCGCACTTTTTGGTCAATGGGGCCGATTGTTTACATTTGTTCCGTAAAACATCTAAGATCTAAGATGGTTGCTGAATTACGTCACAGAAATCAAATCACACATGTCAAACGCGACTAAAATATTTTTTTATTAAAAAAAAATGAGTCTTTATATTTAATTTTTATTCCGACGTTTTACGTCACAGAAATCAAATCACACGCGTCAAACGCGAATAAAGTATTTTTTATTAAAAAAAAAAAAAAAAATGAGCCTTTATATTTAATTTTTATTCCGACGTTTTAAAAATTCATTTGGTCAACAAAAAATGTGAATATTTTTCAAAGTAATTTTGAAACAATAGAAATATTTTTTTAAAGTGTTTTTCAAACAAAAACAAAATATGAAAAATAGAGTGGCATCTTCTCCTACTACTAAAATGCTTTGAGTAACACGGGCAACGCTGGGCTAGGATACTAGTAAATACTAATCTCAGAAAAATCACGGATTTTACTCTCATATTAATTTCTGTAGTTTTATCATTTACCTAAAAAAACAAAAACAAAAAATGGTGAGAAAAGGTCGCATATTTATTGCTCGCCTTTTGTTTTCTATTTCCCACTCATGTTCCCAGTTCTTTCTTCCAAGATTTCTTCTATATTTATCATGAAATCAACTCATCAGTCACTTTTTTCCATTTTTCTTTTTACTATATTTTCCCATTACGGTGTTCTCTTTTTAACCGTTTCCCGTCGGAATCCGATTCGAAAAGACGATCAGAATAGGGCACATACTGATCGCACTTCGCACGCAAGTATCTCGTCTTTACACAAGGAGAAGTCTATTTATGTGCGCCTTGTCCGCTGAAGTACGAGGAATCAACGGTTCGTCCTTCCCAACAGACCAGACATTACACCCACTCATCCGCCTACATTTTGGCTTCAATAAACTCACTTGCGCACGCGAATCCAGGACCAAACTGGTCGTTAGATGACTCGCAATAATTCTAAGCCACTTGGAATTCTCCACACGTTATAAAGTTCACACGCAGACAAATGTGCAAATGTATCAAGCGGGAATACTTGTTGTTTTAAACTTAGGGGGAAAATTTATAATAATAATAATGTAAAAATGTCTATATAGAAAAATCTATATTAATCCATTTTTAATCAGAAATTTATTTCTGTGTTTGAATTTAATCATCAATTCATTTCTTTTGTTTAGTAAATTAGGTTTATTATATTAGATAACTAGTTTTTGCTAAAAGTTATAAATTACATCTATTTAGGTTTCGGTATAGGATATGATTTTCGTGATGATATTGAAGCAGGGAGCTCGAGCAATGTTTATTAAATTGGTCTTCTGTAAAACATAACCGAACTCTCCACAGCTTAAGGTTATGAGAAGGTTGGAGGTTGCAAAAAATAAAAGTATTTTGCTTGTATGTTAAGGTGGGGATTTATTTACAGAACAGAATAAGTGAAATTATTAAATGAATAAATGATCAAAGAGAAAGTGTAGTACGGGGTTAAATGAATACAGAGTTTGTAGTTGTAGATAGCAAATGCAAGGATTAACAGAGTAATAACAAAGTCTGTGTTCCTTTCCGTCTTTTTTATGGCAGGCTGGTAAGTGAAAAGGAATGTAAAGTAATAAAGGAAAATTATATTTATTGACATTAATTTTTAGGCGCCAGTCGAAGTATCTTATTGTAGTTATTTTTGTTGTCTTAGTCCTCATCCTCTTTGTTGACGGCGAGAATGGTGAGCACGAAGAAGAAGAGATAAAGGAAAATAGCACTCAAGAAAGAAGAGGAGAGGGAATGTATGTCATTGAGGTATGTCCGGTTCAGAGGCTTGAAGTTTCTCCCTTACATTGTGGCAGTGATCTAATCTCTGCTCCCATCGCACTGATTCTACTTTCTTTCTCTATATATGTATCATAAGACTTTTTCACACCGACTTGTTAACTTGAGATCAGTTTTGTAAATCGCTTCCTTTCATTGGTTAGAAAATTATTTACACCGGATCGCGAAATCTGGCTTCGTCTTTTTCTTTCAATACGGGGGAAATCATTTTTCGTATAGGTCAAAATTTGATTTCCCGATGGATTGCAAAATTTGAATTTACAAATGAATGTCTCATTAATAATGACTTTTCTAATTACATTGTTGATGAACAAATTAAACAAGCTATTAGAAATATCAAGATAAATAAGGAAGAACATAATCCTTCTTCAAATAACTCGAACAGGTAGTTAATTCTAGAACACACTGTATATATCAATTAAGTGCTATGCATGATACACGCTTGGGCGATTATGTTACGAAAGAGACATCGCTAACTGGGCAGAATAGTTTGAAGCAGTAGGTTGCCATTACTTTCTGTGGTAGGCTGGTTGCCAAGTTATAGAACCTAATCTGTCCTGCTATTTAATCCGTAGATGGAGAGAAAAGAGACGGCTTAATAACTTTCTCAAGGTTATTTATGCGTAAATGAATACATCAAATTCAACAGGGATTCGAAATCAGCGCTTCGATTTCTCGTTCTAAGACGATATCCACTGCACTACAACACACATCCTGCACAACAATGCACATCCTATATATATATATATATATATATATATATATATATATATATATAACTGTTAATCTAGCCGCATTGAAGAGCTGCGATACAGTAAAACAGGACTATTTGCGGATGCTCTCTCTCTCTCTCTCTCTCTCTTTCCCTCTCTCTCTCTCTATATATATATATATATATTCATTGTTGCATAGGGCCATGATCCCCTACGTTTTGAAGGGACAGGGATTTAAACGATCTCTTTTTAGCAAATAGTTTCAAAATTTGAAGATGATTGTGTAGGTCCCTCCACTATATCGCTAAAAAACAGCATAGTATGAATGAAAAAAGGCCCCAAACTCAATAAAAACGATCTTTTTCCATGAAAATGTTTATATTTATATTACGAGGAAAGATCAAAGTATTTTTTACTTATTTAAAAAAAAAATTAAATCCCTTCTAACACGTTCGAAATTTTCGTAAACAATCTTGTTTTCATTTGATTTAGTGGATAACCAAATCTTTACAATAGTTCACAAAGTAAAAGGTAATATTACATAACTCATTTTTTTCGGTGACAAACACATAAATTTGGAAATTCTTGTAAAAATCAAATAATTGTCGAATGCTAATAAAACTTTCAGGACTTCATAAATGAATAAAATCAATTTTGAAATTATTATTGTTAAAAAACCTTGATAAAAATCTTTTTTTAATATTTGGTATCCACTCTCCACGAAAATTCATTAAATTTCAAAAGATTAAATTCTGTAGTCAAAAATGATTTTATTAGTTTCAATTTTCAACATTATTTTTTTGTGTATGTACATTTGCAGGCTTTTAAATGGTAATTTCCATGTGTAACTTAAAAGGTCATTTGTTTCAGGGTTACTCCCCCTTTCCGGGAAAAAATTGTACAATTATGGCTCTCGTGATAGCCATACGCTTATCTTATCTCTATCTGTCAATACATTTCAGTTACGATGGATAGCTTAGAAAGGTCAACTCTGTGTTTAAAATAGTTTTATTCTGGATTTCATGCTATAAATAAGTAATACTTGTGCAAACCAGATTAATTTAACATTACATTTGCTAATTTTCAAAAAATAATGTCACAGATGGATATTTTATTTTTGTAAGAATTTTAAAACCGAAAATTAATTTTTGTTTAGAAATTTGTCAATCGCTCAAAAATGGCCTAAAAATTAAAAGTTTTAAAAGAAATCTCAAAATTTTAGATTATCATTATAATTTCTGTTTGAAATACACCAGAGTATTTTGCTTAATGGAAATAGTAAATTTAATCAATTAGCTTTCAATTAAAACTAAAATAAAACTTTCAAGAAAACTTTTTTATTTTTAATAGAAATTATATTGATTAAATCGATTTTTAATATTTTTCTAAAATAACTGATTAGTACCCAATTTTTAATCGTTTTCCATCACAAGCAATAAGTAATTCTATGTGTTAAAAAAATCTTCCAAAACTAAAATTTAATTTTCTGAAATTTTATTTGACGAATACTAGCTGATTTAAAATATAATTAATCAGATTTTGGAAAAATATTATTTACTTTAGTTTAAACAATACAAAAATGCATTAAAAAATGCATTTGCTGTTTTTCTTTTATACAACCGACATTGCCAGGTTTTATTTAATCGACGAGGCGTTGACAAGTTTTGACTTAATCATTGTTGTTCTATGGGGAATTTATCTGTAAAACATTACCGAAGAAAATGACGTGAATATTAAGTACCCGTTAATGTTAAAAATGTTGGAAAATATACTGTGTAATCTACTTTTAAGAATGTTGACTTAAATTTACTATGGTCATCGCTCTTATTTCCTCATAATAAATGCTTCAATAATGTTTCAGACCATAAATGGAAGCTTTTTTTAAAAAAAAAAAGAGGTCTATTTTGAACTTTAAAAATGGTCGCTTCATCAAACCACTCGATGAAGTTCCTAGCGCCTTCTCTCATGATTTGTATTTTCGACGTCCAGATTACGCCGAAAATGGCGTATTGTTCCGATGAATATGTTTGAGCTGCGTAATCTGTATGTTATATCTTTATTAGATTTCAAAAGCGTTTACAGGTACTTGTAAAAGTTTCTACTGTATAGTCCATTTTCCACAGAGGTAACTTTGCAGCTTATCGCTATTTCCTCTATTTAGTTCTACCCTTTCAAACATTTATAGCTATCCCGCTCATACTACGTCCAGATTAAGATCTCTATCACAGCAAATGTTTTATCGATTATGCAAAGGCGTTCGACAAAATACGCCACAAAAAATTGATGGAGATGCTCAGCAGCCTCGACATATATGGGAAAGACATAAGATTAATCAAGAATTTCTACTGGCAGCAAACCGCCTGCATATGGACAAATAACAAATTCAGCAGATATGCAAAGATAGAAGTGGGTGTAAGCCAAGGATGTATCTTTTGACTGGGTCTATTCAACTTGTACAGCGAGACTATTCTGAGGATCCCTAGATGCTATGCCAGAATTCATCATCGGAGGCCACAGTTTGAACAACATAAGGTACGCAGATGATACAGTGCTGATAGCAGACGCGGAAAGGAAACTACAAGACCTTCTACAGAAGGTAACTGAAGAGAGTGACAAGAAAGGACTATAAATAAACTGCAAAAAAACCGAATGCATAGTCATCAGCTAAAAGAACAGCCCAAATTGCCAAATACAGGTGGTTCTTTGTCTCCCTTACTATTCTGCATATCATTAATAGCACTAACCAGTCAACTTAATAAAACAGAATATGGTTATAAAATAGGCCAATATATATATATATATATATATATATATATATATATATATATATATATATAAGCCATCTATTTTACATGGATGACTTAGTTGTATGCTAAGAATGATAATGAGCTGGAAGGTCTTCTGCAAATTGTAAAATGCTTCAGCGAAGACATTGGAATGAAATTCAATTTGAATAAATGTGCTAAAGCTACAGTTTTACGTGGATCACTACAAGAAACATCCTCAATTAGCTTAGACCCTGCTGTAACAATAAAAGAATTAAAGTCAGAAGAAGCTTATAAATACATAGGTGTAAATGAAGGTGAAAAAATTCACCATAAAAAATGAAATAAATAGTGCGTAAAGAGTACTATAGAAGGCTACGAATGATATTAAAAACTGAATTGAATTCTCAGAACAGAATTAAGGCCATTAATAGCCTTGCAATCCCAGTTGTCCAATATAGTTTCAACATCTTAAACTGGACTCTAAACGACATTAGGCGAATGGATTCTAAAACAAGAAAGCTTCTTTCTAAGCATAAGATACATCATCCAAATGCTGATGTAGACCGACTATACATATCCCGTAAAGAAGGTGGAAGAGGTCTTATTCAGCTAGAATTGTCACACAAGACAACAACTATTGACTTACTAACATACATAGAAACAACAAAGGAGTGGATGATACAATTAGTAAGGTAACATGAAGAAAGAAAAAGATATATTCAATAAAAGAAGGCAGTAAATACAAACAAGATTTACAATTAGTAGATTCTGTAGAAAAGCAAAACAGAATCCAAGAACCAACTATTGCGGCAAAAAATATGAAAATGAAAGCCAAAGATAAAGCTCTTGAACAGATGAAACAACGCTGGCAAGACAAACCTCTGCATGGCCAATATCCAAAACGTGCCAATAAATCCAATGTTGATAAAGTTAATACTCATCGATGGTTGCGTGCATCTGGATTAAAGTCTGAAACTGAAGGCTTTATTCATGCAGCGCAAGACCAAAGTCTTTTCACTAGAAACTTTCAGGCAAATATTATACACAATAATATGGATCTAAAATGCAGGTTTTGTGATAAACACCAAGAAACAATAGACCACCTAATCTCAGGCTGTTCTGTGCTTGCCCCAAATGAATATAAATTCGCCACGATAGAGTTGGACAATATTTACATTGGACAATGTGTAAACACTATGGAAAATCTGTAAACAAACACTGGTATGAACATCACCCAGCACGGGTTACAGAAATAGATGATGTCACCATTCTATGGGATTACACCATCTACACAGACAGAAAAATTGAAGCAAATAGGTCGGACATTATTGTTAAAAACTAGAAAGAAAAAAACTTGTCTATTAATTGCTACGGCTTGTCCAGCGGATTGTAACATAGCAACCAAGGAATTTGAAAACTGTCAAAATATAAAGACCTGGAAATTGAAATAGAAAAAATGTGGAAAATGAAAACAAGAGTTGTGCCAGTAATAGTAGGTGCACTTGGAATGATAAAAAATGGAACAAAACAACGCATTGAAAGAGTCCCTGGAAACCCCTGCTGAAAAGATATACAAAAAACTGTCTTATTAAGTACAGACAACACACACTAAGGAGAACATTGTCTATGTAACGCTAGGAATGATGGGAAAGATAGAAAAAACATGAAATGGAGCCATAACAACACGCCACGACCTGCCTTAGGTCTTCCCGCAGACTTCGTTGGTAGTGCGACCAAAGCAGAAATCGAAATATGATGAAAAATGACGTAAAAAGACATGATGTCACCTTACCATGGGTAGCATATTTGTTTCGGGCATGGTTAGGGAATTCACTTCAAAGCATCACTTCTATCCATCGTTTAATTCTTTGTCAATTCTCATTACTTAGGCATTATTTTTTTAGTTGTTGTCACCCTAAGCAAGGCGATATTGCTACTAAGACGCGAACGGTTTTGTGAAAGAAAATGAGATAAAAGTTGGGTGGAAAGCACAGTAAATGAATTCGCTTTCGGATCTCTGTGTCGCACTTTCCGTCTTCTGTTATAATACTTCTCAGGTATTTAAATTTTTGTACCTGCTTGATTCTAGTATCCCCGACCTGTATTTGGCATATTGGGCTGCTTTTTTACTGATGACCATGCTTTCGGTTTTCTTGCAGTTTAGTTCTAATACTTTCTTGTTACTTTCTTTAGCTACCTTCTGTAGGAGGTCTTGTAATTTACTTTCTGTGTCTGCTATCAGCACTGTATCATCTGCGTATCTTAGGCTGTTTAAATTGTGGCCTCCGATTACGAATCCAGGCATAACTTCTAGGGTCCTCAAAATATTCTCGCTGTACAAATTGAAGTCGGCTTAAATTCATGCGGTCGAGTTATCAGGGATGAAAACTTATTGGAACATTTGCCAAGAAAAAAAGCCACGTTACGGCGGTGGGTAAGTGACTGAAGTCAGGACCGATGGCATTATATGTCCTTTAAATCTTGTCGAGGATCTCGAGATGTATAGCAGTAGCACCAAATCAGATGTAGCAACAATATTCAATGCACGGATGAATGGTAGATTTACAAGCGCGCTAGAAGGATTCTTACTCGTAAGATTTTCTGGCACACCATTTTTCCTCGCAACAACTAGTGATTGATTCAATTTCATAATTCTACTTGATGTCAGGGAGTCCAAGGAGCCTCAATGATTTGATCTCCTGGAAGTTAGCATCAGCCATGTTGTTGGAAGACAGAAATAGTTCCCAATGATGGCTAAAGCATATCAGACAGAGCAAAGGTTCTCAACTTGTTTCTCATCCATAGACTACTTTTAGTGTTAATATCATTTTGTGAATTCCCGTAATCATTCGTTGAAGAAAAGCTTATTTCAGTCTTTAATAATAGATAAGTTATAACTGTATTATAGAACTAGTAAATATATGTTTTATTTTGAAGTAGAACTAATATAATGTAGGTACCTCCACTCATCAGTGTTGTTAAAAGATCTGAAACTTAATTAAAATAATGTTTTATCACAAAAATGTTTAAGAAAGATCAAATTTTGATGTCATTATTTTAAAAAAAATTTAATCCTTTCTAACACGTTCGAAATTTCAGTTAAAATTTCTTTTTTGTTTTTCGTAAATAATTCACGCTATGTTCACGTAATGTTACTTAATGAAAACGTAATATTATGCAAGTCGTTTATTGGCATTGAAAAACATTAATTTGAAAATTTTGCAAAATTGTCTGATTTTAATGAAACTTTCAGGACGTATTCACAAATAAATGAAATTATTTATGCAATTATCACTTTTAGAAAATATTATTTTTTACATCTGTTACCCCCACTCCAATTAATTGCATAAAACTTCTAGAAATAAATCATCAATACTAATTGTTTATTTATTAGCTAAATGCAAGACTCATTGGGGAATGTAAATCATGTAATTGTGTAAAATTACGATACCATTTTTCTGAAAATCTGCTCCGAACAGTAAAATCAAAATTGCATTAAAACTACGCTATTTTTACTATAGATAAAGTTTTAATTGATTTTATAAATAATATAATTTTAAAATATCATATGCTGAAAAAATATTTCGATGAATAATAAAGCTTTATAAGAATTGTTTTCGTCTTTTTCTTTGCTAATTAAAGTTTCAACATCTTTTAAATTTCTTCCAGTTACTTACTGTCTTTGGTTATTAATTTATTAAAAATAGATTTAAAAATCAAAAATTCAAAAGCTTAATACAAATCATTTAGAACTAATTTTTTTAAAATAATTTCTAAATTTTTTTTATTATGTTAAACTGCACATTTTCTTTTATTATGGAAACTTATAAGAGACTTATCATTAAAAACACATATATTAAAAGGGTTGTTTCCCTTACGATATGTTAATCTGGGATATGTCAACTTTCGGTCACCATACTTCCAGATTAATTGATAACAGGTGCTATCATCGCCTCCTTGAAAGGTTAACGAGTCAGACCTTTGTGATTAAGAAACACTTTTATTCTAAATTTCATGCCATAAACAAGTAATATTTGTTTAAAGTCAGATTAGTTTAACTTTAAATTTGCTAATTTTCTAAATATAACGAGTGAGAGATGTATATTTTATTTTTGCAAGATTTTTAAAACCGTGAATTAATTTTTGTTTACAAATGTGTCGATTATTAAACAAAATAACGAAAAATTGAAAATTTTTAAAGAAATCTCAGAATTCTAGGTTTCAATGAATACAATTACTGTTTGAAATACACCGTAATATTTAGCTAGTGAAAATAGTAAATTTAATCATTTAGCTTTCAATTAGGATAAAATTAAAGTTTCAAGAAAAAGTTTTTACTTTTCAAAATTTAATTTAAAACTTAGGTATCGAAAATGGAGTGGAGATACGGAATTTAATGAAAATGAACTGTATTTAAAAACAAAATTTTATATAACATTTATGTACACTAGTAAAATAACTCATAAACAACCATTTTAAAATGTGTTAGTGATTAACTCCTAATTTGCTATTTTTGTGTGTGGTCCCCAGTAATGACAAAAGAACACAGAGGTTCCATATGGACTCCGGTTGAGAGCCTACAAAGCTAGTTAATAAGCCATAACCACTATTTCAACATACAGTAAAGTTTTGTAAAGAAGTGTTAAAGAGTGCTACTGCGAATTAAACAGACTTTAACCTGAGTTTGTACATCACTTTTATGGCTTTGTGCCAGATTAAATGAATATTTCTAAATTATTCTTTTTAATAATAAGGCTGCAGTTCTTTGTTTTTTGAACAACAGAAATTAGTGAAATTATTTCACTTTATCCGAGGAGATGACCTAAAAAATACCGAGTCGAGGAATTGGCCAGGCCAAATAGTTTTCTCTCTGTTTTTCTAATTAAAGTATTATATGAAAAACACATTATCACAGTAAGCCAGTCTTTTTCAAGTTGATGGGAAAATGAATAAAACAGTCGATTCATTCCTCCATGTTCTTTTTTTATTTTTTTCATTTTTTGTTTTTTTCACTGCAATGACGAAACTGAAAATTTGTCTTTTGATCTAAATTTTCCGGAACAACCGTGTTTCGTCAGAAAGCGTCTCTTTGCAAAATGACATTTGAAATTGTATTTTCGTGAGATAAAAAGAAAAATATCCCTTTTTAACATTTAGCACTCTACATAATTTTAAAATAAATCTTCGATTTTACTGGATATGGAATCGCCTCAGTATATTGCGTTCTATATATCAGTTCAATATATTTGAAATTATAGTAGTCTGGCTCTCAAGTTCTGTCAAGACTGTTATGTTTCCATAGAAGAATATGACTGCACACTCAAGAAATTCAAATTCAATTTAGTCCCCTACAGAGTGTTAAAGCTTTTAATGTATATTGATGTAATGAACGCCTAGAACTACGCCTACTGGAACGCCTATTGACTACGCCTATTGCATAAGTCTACTCCTAAGCATACTGCATACGACTACTACCAGTCTATTACGGCTACTTGCTAGATTGTCCTACCCGCTTACATTTGCCAAAACCACTTAGCTACTTCGAATAATGTATATATATATATATATATATATATATATATATATATATATATAATTATTATTATTATTATTATTATTATTTATATCCTTTTCCGGGACATATATGCCAAAAGAAAGAAGGGACAATAATCAATAATAAAAATAGATTATAATACATTAAATTCGAAAGGGATATTAGTTTGCATCAATCATTAATCAAAGCCAATACTTTACTTTTTTTTACGCAGGTAGGCTGAAACATTCATTGGTTGATTCTGACATAGTGATGCTAGAGATGTGAAATTGCATGGTATCTTTCCAGGTAAATTGCCACCTGTCTGTTAAAGGAGGTTAAAAAAATAGAGACTTTACTTGAAATGAGCAAAATTTGGCATCTTGGTTTTATCAAGTACCTGCAGAAAAAAGGTTTAGCTTCCCCCAGGGACATTCATGGTGACATGGTTGCTACATTAAGGGATTACACTCGAACTTTATCAACAGTGCAAATGTGGGCAGCTGATATAAGTAGGGAAAGTAGAAGTTTTGAAGATAATAGTCTGAACATCCCGCCTCTGTCAACATTGTGAAAATCGGTGATGGATGACAGAAGATTGTCTATAAATCAAACATTTACAAATCTACCATCCGCCCGTGCATTGAATACTGCTGCCATATCTGGTCGGGTGCCCCTGCTGTTCTCCTCGGGCTTCTCGATAAGGTTCAGAGGAGGGTCTGTAATGTGATAGATACCGACTTGGCAGACCGCCTGCAGTCTCTCTCCCACCGGCAAGACGTGGCTTCGCTGTGTCTCTTCTATAAATACTTTCACGGCTTCTGCTCCGATGAACTTAGATCACTGGTGCCCCCTAAATACGAATTTGCACGAGATACTAGATTAGCAACTAGATCCCACCCTTTTACAGTGAAATCGATAAAATGCAGCCGTAAATTCTACGCCAACAGTTTCTTTCCTCGCACTTCCCGACTGTGGAATTCTCTTCCAAACGATTGCTTCCCCGACAGCTACAATCTCCAGGAGTTTAAATGTAAGGTCAATAGACACCTCCTAACACACTAACCTGCTCCCATTCTATCAAACACTCTTCCCATCTGCCCGACACTCATCCTCGCGATCCTTACATATCTATCACCTTTCTCCTGACATTCCCTATGTCTATCCACTCCTTCTCTTTACCTTCCCCTATGTAGCCCCATGCGCAATAGTGGCAGTGGAATGCCTTGCTTGGGGTGAGATGATTAAAAAAAAAAAAAAAAAAAAAAAAGTCTGTGCAAGTATCATATATGAACTTGGCATGACAAAGGTTTATGCTCGGTTGGTTCCACGTCTTCGGACATTAGATGATCAAAGCTCACAGGTATTTAGGCAACTGGTTTCCTTGATTGTTTCCTAACCAATGATTTCCTGGTTTAATTACTTTTAAACAGAGAAAAAGATACAATACATGCAGTGGAAACCCCACTTTATCTGCTCCAAAGAAAGCCAAGATCGTTGGGTCTGCAGGGGAGGTGATGCCCTCAATTATAGCACTTGACCTGGGTGTTACTTATTGCTGAACCTTACTAAATATTACTTAGTTTAATTTAAGTTCAAACACGGGTAGGGTACATTTTGACGTTAGCCGTTTGGGAGTGGCCGTTTAGGCACGGCTGATTTGGCGTCACCCTATTTGGCGATGGCGCTTCTGGTGGTAAAACAATTTTTTTAATTTATAAATGTTATTTTATTAATAAATCTTAAGAACATTCTTTTAATTATAAATCTGAACAGTTTTCAACCCGAAGACACATTGCAAATCAGTGATTTCGCATCTTCAGCATGTCCGTCTACTTAGGCCTATTTTTTTTCCTTGACATCCACGGAAGTAACCTTTGGGTTATACTTCGACTATGCTGGAAATATGTGTTACATACGAATTGGAAATAAGAGTTATCGTTTTCCTATACTAGTCTCGAGCCACAACAGAAGAATCCAATCAGCTTTGCTATTTGACCTTTGCCTAGATTAATATATTGCGCAAGAGTATTTGTGCGAGAGTGAATCTAAATGTCCCGGCTAGAATTCGAACTGGGCTCGTCGATTTCTAGTTCCGATCATTGCCCCACCCGCACAGGCAACAATTAGAAAAATCTTAAAATGTTTCCTAAAATTCGATGTTATGATAGTGTTTAATTAAAATAAAATGAAAAATGTCTAGGTTTGGTGTTGTAGATTTAAGAATTTGAAGGAATTTATTGATTGGCTTAATGGTATAATTCGTAGATAAATAGAGAGTGATAATAACATTCAAGATTTTTACAATTGATATACAGGTATTGGAATCTGAGAATTTATAGGTCGTAAGGGGTAACCAGGTTTATGTTATTTCCCATTACTGTATAATATTCAGGGTGGTAATCGCCAATAATTTTGTTAATTTTCATGGATCCTACAACGGCGTTTCATGTTATGAGTTTATGAAGGTATGTTTTTAGAGTGTCAGTGGGGTTCCTATTTACTCTTTTGAATTTGAATCGGTCATCGATGAAAGGCTGTAATTTTTGTGGGAATCTGATTCATTCAAAATTACGTAAGGGTTAGATTTATCAGTTATTCGGATGTAGAGTTGTTTTTATTTCTTTAGCGGAAGTTTCTAGTTTTGTTGAGATGTGTTTTTTCGATATTGCTGGAAGAACGTTTTTTTAATACTTCCGCCCTGAGTAGATATCTGAGATTTGTATGGAGTTGTATTAATTTGTCATTTTCCAATTGGCGTAATGACTGGTGTGAAATTTCAATTTTTTTCTTCTTTGTGAGGAAAGTAAATTTGGGATGAAGATGAAAATTTGGACCTAGATTTAGAAATTACTTCTGGTCATCTGTTAGTATATGCCTGGAGAGGTTCATGTATTTGTCGTTATTGCTGGGAAGTAGGATATATATATATATATATATATATATATATATATATATATATATATATATACACATTTGTTTTTGGTTATAATTGAATTAGACCAATACATAGTTGTATTAAAAAGTGTTCAAATACAGTTATATTGTAGAAACTTTGAATATTTTTCGTTTACAAATAAGTTTTTTCTGCGACCTAGGTTGCAACCTTTCGGTATCTTCAGGCGATTCACGATAAGTGATTTTACCTTTGTCAAAAACTCGAACAGGGATTTTTTTACGAACGCGCGACTGGAATGACTGAAACAACACTGCTCGGTTAAGTCAAAAAACACTCCACATTAATTTTATTAATGGTCTATGCTGATATTGAGCACTTTATGAAAATCATACTTGCTCGTCAAAAATGCCCCCTATCAGTAAATTTATGAAATGTCAGCAATTTAGGCAATAAACACCATATAATTCCACACACACACACACACACACACACACACACACACACACACACACACACAATATATATATATATATATATATATATATATATATATATATATATACATATACCTTGTAAATAATTTATGATCTCGATTAATGGAGAATCATTTATCATAATGTAGAATTTGGAGAGAATTATTTCTGGCCAAAGAAAATGGAATTTGGAATATTTTTAAGATCAAACGTCGAACATGAAACTGATATCTGCAACATTAAAAGAACAAATTCCTTTAAATCCCGTGAGAATTGAACACACATGGAAGCAATAATTACAACTCAACTAACAAGAAAACCAAATATTATAGATCTGAGCAGAAATTTATTTTCTCAACTCCGTGAATGGCTTTGACACAAATAAATCCGCATGAGTGAGACATTGTATAGACATTGTATATTGTACAAATCATTTTTTTCTTACGTTCTTTGACCAAAAGTCGCAAGTATACGAATACATATATTCGAGCTCACGAAGTAAGGTATGCATTATTTTTATCTGTCTATTTTAATTTATCTTGTTAGTTTCAAATTTGTCAGGCCTTCTTTCTTCCTTATCGGTTCAAAAATGCCCTGATGTTAAGTATAAATGCAATTTTTGGCTTCTGTTTTCTCTAAAATTTTGTCGCTGCTCATATTTTCGGTCCATATTATTCTCAGCATCCTTCTGTAGAACTAAATTTTTCTTACTTTAAGTTTCTTCTACATTAGTGAGGAGATTGTGCAGCATTCGCTCCATATAAGACTGACATTATGTCACAGTTCAGTACTCTTTGCAGCGATTCTAACGACATTTTTTCTGTAAATAACTTAATTCTCTTTTGGAATACAACTTCTGCTATCCAAATGCGCTTTCGGATATCAATTCGCACTTTCCGTACTCTGTTAAATGACTCCCCAGATATTTAAAGTGTTATACATCGCCCGACCGTGCATAGAATATTGTTGTCATATCTGGTCTGGTGACCCTGCCTTTCATCTCAGGGTTCTCGACAGGCTCTAAAGAAGAATCTTGAACGTGATCGGTCCCGACCTAGCAACACGACTCCAGCCACTTTCTCACAGGCGGGATGTGGCTTCCCTCTGTCTATTTTACAAATATTTCCATGGCTGCTGCTCCGACAAACTTAGGTCTTTGGTGACCCCTCGACAAGAATTTACTCGAGCAACCCGACTGGAAACAGGGTCCCATCCTCTTACATTTAAATCAACTAAATGCAGCCGCCACTTCTACTCTATCCGCTTTCTATTTTCTATCCGCCTGTGGAACTCCCTTCTGTATACTTGCTTTCCGGATAGCTACAATCTCCAAGAATTTAAATGCAATGTCAATTCCCATCTATTGTCCACTTGACTCCAGTCCTTCTCTCATTCTTTCTACATCACCCCGTATATATATTGTTCTTTTTTTTTCTCGCTACCTTTGCAACTGTCTTTACACTTGTGTTCCCATACTTCTCTTGCCCTTTCTCTGACACCCTCTGTTACTGGTTCGTCTTTCTCTTCACTCTCCGTCTGCCGAAACTTTTACTCTCTTATGTAGCTCCCTGTGTATCAGTGGCGGTACCATCTTGCTTGGGGTGAAATGATTGAAAAAAAAATTGGTTGATTTTGGTATCTTCAATTTGTAATTTTCGTGTTGAGCTGTTCTTTTCTCAGATAAACATATATTCTGTCTTTTTCAATATATGTTTATCTTTCTTAGTTTCCTTCATTACATTCGGTAAGATTTCTTGTAGTTTCCTTTATGGGTTTGCTATCAACGCTTTCATTTACATATCTAATGTTGTTAAGACTTTGACCGCCAATAATAAATCCTAGTTGAACTTCTGATTCTCTCAGAACCATCTCACAGTATAGGTTGAATAATTCCGGGGAGAAAATGCATTCTCACCATTCATTAAACAGTATGTGTTATGTTAATCGACGTGCGTATTCGATAAATCTTAAAGAGAAATACATTTCCTGACAAAGGTCAAAGCTGCGTCCTTCTTTATAGGATTCGAACCTGCGACCCCTATCAGCATTGAGGAAACTACCAATTGACCTGGCGCATCTTAGATCTCTTGACCACGAATGACCAAGAGTCTAAACGAAGACAAATCAAGCCTATATAACACAATTTTCGATTCACGTAAATACCTATATCTGCACTGAAATGTATCATAATGTCAACAAATGTAATCATACAATGTTACGGAAATTAACGAAGATTATCGAAATGGTTATAAACAACCGACAATTTGAAATTATATGTTTGAACATTATTTTTGATCTACTTGAATACGAGTATTCGTATTCAAAGAGAAAAATATGTTTATGATCAAAGAGTATAAATATTTATTTCCACCAGTCTGATTATTTACGATAAATTTTTGTTACGAAACTGTGTCATTCGGCAGGATTCGAACCTGCGACCCCTATCGGCATAGGGGAATATAACTTTGTATGTTTACATTTGTTGACACTAAGATACATTTCACTGCAGATATGGCTATTTACGTCATTATTTTGAGGTCTTCAAAAAGCCAGTAGTCACGATTTTGGTGATTTCTTCCTTCAGATACATCAATAATGCAATATAATGTTCGGTATTGATGGTTCTTCCTTTCTCAAGGTAATCGATGAACAAAATATATTGCCCATCCCAAAATACAGAGGCCAAATCAATGCCTGCTCATGTTTTTTATGTCTTTGGTTGCTTTGGACGGCTTTCACCTGCTGCTGCCCACTCAGCTGACTGCCGATTTGTTTCAGGAGTGAAGTAGTGGATCCATATTTCATCCATTTTACATATTTATGGAAAACTCTTTTTTGTTGCGTTGGAAGAGTTGCAAACAACGCTCTGAATAGTCGACGCATTGTTTTTTATCTACTGTGAGCAAATGCGACACCCACTTTGAATACAGCTTTCTCATTGACAAATGATATGCTAAATGGTGAATACACTGCCTTCTGATACGTTCAACACCTTTGCTATTTCCCGCATCTTCAATTTACGATCACCCAAGACGAGTTTGTGGATTTCTTTGTGTTTTCCGGGACAACTGCCGATTTTGGGCGACCTGAGTGTTCGGCATCATTTGTGTCTGTACGATCGCTTTTAAAGTCAACATACCACCTCTTAACCGTTGTTTCCGACGGAACAGCGCCCGAATAGCACTTATCACGTAATTTGTACACGAATAATCCGATTGGGTCCAAATGTCGTCACGTGTCATTTGATGGTTAGTACTTTATAAGAAATCATATGAATTTTTTATTAGTTGCGCCATCTATATGTTAGGCCCGGGACTTATTGAGTGATGTGTTATGCCTCGTTTCATGAAGTTATATTTTAGCACCCCCAAGTGTCGGCATTCAGTGAAGATTGAACATTCTAAAATAATATCGATTAGTGAGTGTTATCTGTTTGCAACTAAGCCTATCAGTTCCCTCGATCACTCTTTAATCAAATATCTTTTCAAAGTGATAAACACTTAATTTTGCTCTCTTATAAGGTTGTGTATTATTTTTAACCCTTAATTCTTTTTAAAACCGAACTAATCATTCAAATGACATTGCATAGCAGTTTGCATGTGCAGCAACACAGACACACACAGACACACATTTAACCAATTCTTAAGCGCAGTACTAGAATGCAGTCGAGATCTCATCAATTTACATTCGAGCTTCCTAGATGTAGCCGTAAGTTCTATGTTAGCAGTTTCTTTTCTAGCACTTCTTGCTTGTAGAACTGACTTCCGACTTCATGTTTTCCAGACAACTTTAGTCTGTAAAACATTAAATGCAATGTCATTTATATCAACTGTCTGCCTGATTGCTCTTTTATCTTCCCGCTCATATTTCTGTTTAAAATTTTTCCGCACCTAATAATCCATTGTGCCTTAGTGGCTTTATTGCCTTGATTTGGTAAAAAAACACACAAATGAAAATAAATACTTGCTGGTCATTGAATGACGATGTTTAATAACGTCAGTCAGTTAAATGCCATGCGTGATACACGCTTTGGGCGATCATGTCTCGAAAGAGATATGACTGACTGGGCAGAATCCCACAGTAGATTGTCATTGCATTCTGCGGTAGACTGGTTACCAGCCAAGGCTATAGAACTCAATCTGTCTTGTTATTTAACCCATAAGTGGAGGAAAAAGACGGATTAATACCTTTCCATAGAGTATTTGTGCGTAAATGGATGCAAAGAACTCAACTGGAATTCGAACTCGACTTCCCGATTTATCGTTCCGAGTCGATATTCACTGCCCCACAACACATAACATAATACGGTGGAAATCGTCAGTATGCAGCAGCATTAATTTTATTCAGGACTCAAGGATAAAAGTTTTCTCTCAAGTTATTTTTCCGAGAACTAACAGAAGTAAAAACTGAGAGCACCATTTTAAATAAGTGGTACCCCGGATGCATGCATTCTGCTCTCCTGCAGCAACGAGGATTAGAAATGTCCTACAAGGAAGACAGCGAGCAGCCAATCATTCTCTGACGCACGACTTTTACGCTTTAGGGAGCTCCTATGTCAGCTGCTGGGGAGTTAGTATACCAAAGAGTGATGCATAACACCATCACACTTCGTATAAAGCAGCAATAAATATTAATCAGCTAGTTATCTGAAAACAAACAGAAATTAAACATCGCTCTAAGGGTCAGCCGTACATAATACACAGTTGAGCGATCATGTCTCGAAAGAGACATGACAGACTAGGTAGATTTTCTTGCAGTAGGTTGCCCTTATATTCTGCGGTAGACTGGTTGCCAACCAAGATTATAGAACTCAATCTGCTCTGTTATTTAATCCATAGTTAGAAAGAGAAGTGATGGATTCATACCTTTTCTAAATATATATGTGCGTAAGTGAATGCAGCTAATGACACTGGAATTTGAACTCGGCTCTCCAATTTCTCGTTCCGAGCCGATATCTATCGCAACACAACGCACATGACCTGAAGCTTCCAGTTCAAATAGTGGTACTCGGGAAGCATACCGTATTTCAGAATGTTTCTGCTTTGCTGCGAAAACGAGAAATAGAAATGTCCTCCAAGGAGGTCAGGAAATAGACGACTATTTTCTTGGCAACATCTACAACCCTTTGGCGGGCTCTCCTGCTCACTGGCATACCAATCTGAAAGGCAGGTTTGAATCGCAAACATACAAAGCAAGAAAATCGGAAGAGTATATTTTTCGTTAATAAAAGTTCTTTGTTAGTCCGAAAATAACAACGTATGAAGCATAATTGTATTCAAAGTAAGTAAACACTTCCTGAAAAGTAGAAGGGGTCAGCAATGTTTGTATCGTGCCACCCAGTGTCTCCAACGCCCACCTCTCCCGCCGATTGAGTACCTAATTCATTCGTTTTCGTGGTCAGGTTCCTTTCTTTAACTCAAATCTAGGTAAAAAAGAAAAAAAGATGTAGCAAATATTTGATGTTTGGTTTCGTGTCGAAAAAGCCGCGTTCGCTCGGCCCATTATCTTGCAACTTGAATGGCCACTTCACACGATATAATGCAAGTAGAAAAATTTGGCTTATTGTGCAAGTGTCTATCAAAGATTTTACAATAACAAGACTACAGTGACTCAGTCAGTCAGTTAAGTGTCATACGTGATACACGCTTGGGCGATCATGTCTCTTTCGAGACATGACTGACTGGGCAGAAGATTATCCCGCAGTAGGTTGCCATTGCTTTCTGCGGTAGACTAGTTGCCGACCAAGGCTATAGAACCCAATCTGTCCTGCTATTTAACCCATAACTGGAAGGAAGAGACGGATTAATACCTTTCCCAAGAGTATTTGCGCGGAAGTGAATACAATGGATTCAACTGGAATTCGAACTCGGCTCCCCGGTTTCTCGTTCCGAGCCGATATCCACTGTACCACAACGCACATCCTCGTTGTTTGTATTCGACTGTGCTTCGCTGCAGCGAAGTCGGCGTGCGGCGGCGGCAATGGCAACGGCTAACGGCAAAACGGCGGACGACGTGCAGCAGCAGCAGCAGCAGCAGCGAACCACGGAAGCCGGTGACGGTGCGCCAGGCCTCGACGGACGAGATCTAACGCACACGACAGGCTTGCCGGTACACTGACTACAATCCCCGAAAGGGTTTAATAGAATTACCCGTCTTCAATAATTGTAAAAAACATAACGGGAAATGGTATTAAGAAAACAGTTAAAAGGAAAAAGTTACACGAAAAAATATGGAAGAAAAAATTATGTTCGGCTTGTGATCTAGAAAAAACAGAGAAAATAAATAATATTTTCTTTCAAAATATATATTGTAACCCTTCAGGACGTGAACGAACAGAGCCCTCTATAAATTCCTATCCCTTGTAGCTTTAGCAACGTTTATACTTTTAAGGAGTTTTCAACACTCCATCCCATTAGCTCAAGCTCGTCAGGTAGGCGACCCACTGCTTTACTCCACACCTTTTGACTTATATCACCAGACAAAGATGAAAGAAAGATTTGACGGAACCGAAATGTGGTTCTACATAAGGATGCACTAGATACCATGGACCTAACACGTAAGCAACGACAAGGTTTTGAAGAGGATGATAACGAATAGAAACTTCTACTTAACGTCGGGAAAATACAGCTGTAGTTTCTTGGACACGTAATGAGGATGGCGAGCTTGGAGAATCTAATTCTCACAGGACAGATAGAGGGAAAGATAGACAGGGAAAAGTAACACATGGTATATTGATGGGCTTCAGCAAATGGATGGCAGAATAGGGTTTCTGAGCTTTGTTGTGCAGTTGGTTAATGGACAGTGGCTCGGAGAGCCGAGTTCCATTTCTCGTTTGATTAAAAAGCACTAAAGTATATCAGATAGTATCTATCTATCTATCTATCTATCTATCTATCTGTTGACATTACGGTCACATCACATTGAAACATCGGTTCTCACAAAAGTGAAGCCATGTCTTGTTTGGTCAGTATCTACATAGGAGACCAGTTGAGAATATCTGGTGCTGTAATCTTGGTTGACTCGGAATTGTTAACTGGAGAGTCGGGATTCAATTTCTGTTGGGTTCGTTACGCGCAAATAGCCTTGGAAAAGCTATAAAAATCCATCTCTTCTCCCTCCAGCTATGGGTGATTTAATAAGACTTGTATCATTAAATCGTTATTATCTCCCCACAAAACTGCTTACAATCTAAAAAATATGTCCTGGCTTTAAATAACCCGCAAAGGTTTGATAAACCGTAGAAAATTAGTCATTCAATAAAAGCATATTTTGTTTTGGATAATATCCATAGCCAAAAAATGTGTTTGGGAAATATAGCATGTCTCGAAATTCAATTATAAATAATAAAAAAAATTATTGTGAACAACTTACTTGTTGATGACTGCTGTAGCCTGGTACTGAACTCACAACCCAAGTCATTGGAACTAACCAACGCATTTATCCACTGGACCATGTGCTCTCAAGCCGTGGTTTAGTTTCAGTGACTTGACTTAAAGAATTGTGAGTTCAATACCAGGCTACAGCAGTGGTGAACAAATAACTTTGAGTGTTAAGTTATAGGGAGATACCTACATGGCTACCAGAAATGGCATCGCACATGGAATGAGAATGATATACCTCAGTGATGATAAGGGGCTCGGTTCAAAATTCCTACCACCTGAAGAAGGCAGGAACGTACAACGGCCGAAACGTCATAAACATGACAGTAAAGATGAGGACAATAGTCCGAACAATGTAAATAGTGTAAATACTAACTCATCTAAGAAAAGAAGCATACACCACATATATATATATATATATATATATATATATATATATATATATATATATATATATATAAATATCACTTTTTAAACATATATATATAACTCGCAGCATATATTTCACTTCAAGAAGTGAGGTTTTAATCGCCGACAAAATATTTTTCTTAAGAAAAAACCCAATTATTAAAATATTTAACCTGACAATATAAAAAAACTCAAAGATCATTACGTCATATCAAAAGTCCTGTAACATATTAGGGTCTTGGGTTCGATACTTATTTCAGCTAAAAAGAAGTGGTATGCGTAAGTAAATATAGCCTGGCGGATCACATACCTCATCAGGTTTGTTTGCAATTGGTTTAACTGGTAACTATTCTGGATTTCCTTCTCCTAGAATTATTGTCTGATCAAAGTGAGATAACTCTGTCAGTCCTGCTATTTAACCTATAGCTGGGGAAGGGGAAGAAGAGATGGATTCATAGCTTTCCCAAATGTATTTATGAGAAATAGGAGATAACGGACACAGACAACTGATTTGCCTTTTCTAGGTT
>JBBBDQ010000885.1:2200000-2285000 GCA_037127315.1 Ascarosepion bandense | reverse complement strand
TGCTGAAATCACAAATGAAACATTAAGTCTGATTCTTATCTTAAACATCGAAAAATATTTTTTTTATAATCATATTGCTCCAAGCAAGGCAGTTTACTGCCACTGGTGCGCAGGGGGTTACATAGGAGGATAGTTATGAGAAAGAGGGACAGGTTAAAGGGAGTGCCAGAAATTGGATAAAATAAGGATGAGAATACTGATGAGAGTGGAGTGAACAGAGAGAGAGAGAGAGAGAGAGAGAGAGAGAGAGAGAGAGAGAGAGAGAGAATGCAACTCAGTGAGATAGGAGATGACTATTGACATTACATTTAAATTCTTGGAGATTGTAGCTGTCGGGTAAGCAAGTAAACGGAACAGAATTCCACAGGCTGGAAGTGCGAGAAAAGAAGCTGTTGAGTAGAAGTTGAGTTTACATTTTATTGGTTTCACAATAAAAGGATGGAACCTAGTTGCTTATCTTGTGGCTCGAGTAAATATATACATAGGGAGACACAAGTGAGCTAAGTTCATTGGAGCAGAAGAGAAGCTGTAAAAGTATTTGTAGAAGAGACACAGAGAAGCCACATTGTGCCGGTGAAAAAGTGACTGTATCTGAGCTGCCAAATAGGGATCGATCACATGACAGTTTCTCCGTTGGATTTTGTCAAGGACTCCTAGATGGATAGCAGGGGCACCTAGCCAGATATGGCAGCAGAATTCATTAAACGGGCGGATGGTAGATTTATATATGTGCAGGATGTTTTCAAGACTGCATTAATTAACGTTTGATTGATAAGCTCCTATCATTGGCTGTCTTTATCTATGTATTAATGCATATATTTGTCCTTTTGCTCACATCGGTCTATCCATCTATCTATCTATCTGGCTTGATAGATAGGTAGCTATTTATCTATCTGCGTTACGGCCATATCACCTTGAAATGCCGGTTCTCTTTCGATTACCGAAGCTATAGAACGTCTAGTCTGGTCAGTGCCTAGACAAAGAACCGCTTGGGATTACCAGCTGTCACCTTGGATGTGCGATCGGTATAACGGAACAAAAAATCGAAGAGTCGAGTTCTAATTCCAGTTGGGGTCGATATCTTCATTTATCTGCAAATACGCTTTTGAAATTCATGACGTCACTTCTTCACGCCCAGCGATGGGTTAATTAGTATGATTTTTATCGGTAAATCATTATTTTCTCCAAAAAGACTTCTTAGAGTCTAAAAATATTTTCTCGCTTTGAATAACCTTCAAAGATTTGATAAACAGTTAAAACAAGTTTTCTTTCTTTCTTTTAATTTCTTTATGTCGTTGCCATTCAATATTACTTTCAGAAAAAAATTTTGTTAAGTAAAATATGAGGTACGAGAGCTTGGAAAATTTAACACTAACAGGAAATGGTGGCAACAGAGATATGAAAGCAGCTAATAACTGAATTTACCTGTCTGATGTGAAATATTCGAGTACCCCACTTGTCAATATTCATGCACCCCCATCAAAAGCCAATATTTCCACGGCTGATTAGATAGAATTATATATTTCTTTTTGGAATTTAAGCTTTCTGTTTATTAACACGTTGATTGCCAGAAGTCAGTTACGAAATCTCACTAGCCAAATTCATATTAGTCAATTTGGGTAAAAGAAAAATATTTGACTTCATTTTTAGTTTCAACATGGTGAAGGACACATTCCAGAAGCTGAGTAGAGTATTAAGAGACAAGAAAATTTCACTAGAAACAAAGAAGAGACTACTGGATTGCTATGTGAAGTTTGTTCTTCAGTATGGCAGCGAATGCTGAACAATATAATCAAAGATGAAGGAAAGGATGATGCGGATATTAAGGATCGAACATGTGAGCAATGATAATGTTTTGGAAAGGATGGAAACGAAAAGGAAATTTAACCCTGAGCATCAAGAAAAAACAGCTAAAGTTCCTGGGACATGTAACGAAGAAGGAGGGATTGGAGAATCGGATACTCACAGGCCAGATAGATGGAAAGAGAAACAAGAGAATGTAGCGGGTAACATACTTGACGGACCTGAGCATGTAGATGATAGAGCTGGGTTTGGGTGGAGTAACAGGAGCCACCAGGAATAAGGAGACGTGGAGGACCATAATCGCCTAAGTCCTGAAGAGACATATCACATATAAAAGAAAGCCAATTGGTGTCCTGACATTATATTCATACTAAACGTATTACTTCAAATAAACTCGTCGTTGGCGCCAATATAAAAATGAAAAATGCCAAGCACGAGATAATTCGTGGTTGACTTTTTTTTTTATTGTGACGCCGACTACGAGTTAATTCATGGTAACCCATTTAAACAATTTATTTATACTTTTGCACCCTGTAAAATATCCATACGATCAAAACCGAATTTTAGGGAGAAGTGCGAAGAGGTAAGTGGGTACCAAATACATTTGCTTTTACCAGGGTGCAGTAGCTTAGTAGAATAAATGTTCATTAATTTTTGTGCGGAAAAATTAAAAATTTTATTATTTAACATACGAAATACTCTACTATATTAAAACAATTTAATAATTAAAATAGCAAATACTTGTTTAATAAAAACGCAATATTCCTTTTTGAATATCTTTTCTTTGATTTTTATGCATAAAAGAATGCAGTTTTCATTTCGCCCTGCGTTTGCGAAGACTATAAACAAATCACAAGGCCGAACGTTTAAAAAGTTAGAGTTTGGCTCCAGAAAGAAACGCATGGCCACTTGTATGTTGCATGCTCAAGAGTAAGAGATCATTAAGAATTTATTTTTCGCTTTTTTAAAAAGGTAAAAAAAGAAATTATTGGTTACTTTGAAGTTCTATGAAATTAAAGAAATTATTAAACCACAAAGTAGGGTTTCTGACAAAATAATTTCCAAACAAATAATTTTATTCAAATTTCATTGATTGGTTTGTTAAATTGAACGAAACATAGAACTTGTAAAATTGACAAAAAATTTCAACAAGTTTAAATACTCTGAGGGGCACTTCGGCGTGGTTTAATGGCTAGCAAGCTTGTCTTGCTAGAATCTGTTACAACTGAGTAGTGAGTTTGATCCTCACTAGGTGCCCCATTCTTTCGGCCTCGTGCCATATCTAAGCGGCGCTTAGAAAATTTACTAAATACTGTGAGGATTTCAACACGTGAGGGCGTTGCAAAAAAAAATCTAGCATTATATGAACCTTGGCAAAGATCAGTGACTCAGTTCTAGGCTAAAAGATTTAGAATTGGTCAATAGACCAGTAGTACCAGAGGATGTGCGTTGTGGGGTAATGTATATCGGTTTCGAATGAGAAATCGGAGAATTCTAGTCGAATTTGTTTCATTCACTTACGCACAAACAACTTTGAGAAAGGTATAATCCATCTCTTCTCCCTCTAGCTGTGGCTGAATAGCAGAACAGATTGGGTTCTATAGCCTTTGTTGGCAATCAGTCAACCGCAAAAAGTAATGGCAAACCTACTGCGGGAAAAACTTCTACCTAGTCAGTCACGTTTCCAAAGAGACATGATCACCCAAACGTGTATCACATACAGCAATTAACTAAGTCTCGGAAAGAGATATTTTGTTAGAAGCCAAAAATGTAAATCCTTACTTTTTAAGCAGGTATGTCATATTACATTTGAATTCTTTGTATTCACTTGCGCGCAAATACCCTTGGGAAAAGTATTAATCCGTCTCTTCCCTCCAGTTATGGGTTACATAACAGGACAGATTGGGTTCTGTAACCTTGGCTGACAACCAGTCTACCGCAGAAAGTGATGCAACCTACTGCCCAGTCAGTCATGTCTCTTTCGAGACATGATCGCCTATGTGTGTATTATGTATGGCACTTAACTGACTGATATGTTATATTATTTTGCTATTCTCTAGTTCGCCAAACATTTATTTGTTTGGAGCTAAATTTACTAAATATCGGTTATTTTTAAGATTTGATTCCAACATACATTTATAAAGAAGGCGATATTCCAACCAAGGAAGAGATTAAACCACAAATAGAGTATTATTGTCAGATGTGAGCTGGAATTGACCACCTTTCCGCCATGACAGTGTTCAAAATCATTTACACAATTTAGTGATGGAAATCTACTTTCCACTTCGCATCCTCTTTCCCCATAGGTGCAAAGTTGCAAAGCTATTTCCATAGCAAATGTTCAAATGTGATTTATTCTTTAGTTCCTCCAGTTCAAACATTTCATGCTATATCCGCATAGTCCAATCACCCTAATTTCCTACAATTTCTAAATATAAAAGGAGAGTTCCAAAACTGTGCTTTCTTGAACACGTCAAACTTAACCTCTTCAATTCAAAGATCAGTCGTTACCAATCTTCCTTATCATAATCTTCTCTTACTAACACCGTCTCTTGCATACATATTACACATCCAATCAATGATATTTTGACTGTAACATACTGCTTTAAGTGGCCCTCGAACCTAGTCTCTTGCAAAAAGAAATAATATGTACGAAAGGATACTGAAAATCTTTTAGTCTAACCAATTTTATAAATCAGTATATCAATGACCAAACATTGGAATACTGACCGATATTTGGCAATGGATCGGGCCGAGGACATTTCAGCATTCAGCATAAAAAATAAATACGGAAAGGTCATGTCAAGATCAACAGCGGAAGAAGAAAAATATGGCATTCTTTCAAAGAAATTTAAAATGTTATGTTAATAACAGAAGCTAGACAGTTTCTACAATTCATTCTTAAATAGATCCTCCTTTACATCAAGGAATGAAAAAAAAAATCCTCCCTTCGAATGTCTTAGGAATGAAGAATAAAAAATATATATTCATAAAAAATAACTTGCTTGGGTGAGATAAAAAAAAAATAAATGTGTATAAAAACGGCTGAATATTTTTCGAGGAAAGGAAAACAGAAATTATAAAAGAAAAACGACATTACCGTGGAAGAGAATAAATTTTTTAAAAATTTAAGAAAAAATAGGAAAAAATTTGGAGGAAAAGAAACCAAAAAAAAAGTTAATCACTAAAGAAAAATAGTATAAAACAATACACTTAATAAAGACTTATAATTCAGAAGGATTTAGACATTAGTAAAAATAATAAGTGGGTTTACAAGGTGAGGGTAGAAAAAACGCGACAGGGAGTGAGGGAGAAAATGTTAGCATGTATTTGTGTAAAACGCGTGAGATTCAATTAATGTTGCCAGAACACACAAAAAAGTTTTAAAAAACGCAGTGAAAAGTCGAAAAGACAAAGTTATCAGTCAACGAGCTTCGAAGTCATAGCAGTAGACATAACGCTAGAGAGTTACAGAGAAAGGGAGGTAATAACGGAAAATATAAATAAAAATAAAAATATAAATAACAGATAAAAAGAGGCAGCGCAGATGAAATTCGCTTCGTCAGCTTTTGCGTGTTCTGCACGCAAATTTGATGCTGTCATCTCCAACTAGAATTTAAAATAAAAATATGGAGGGAAATGGTGCATGATTGTTGGATTGATGTTGGGAAGAGGGGAAGGGTCAGAAACTTGGGAAGACGGCGGCAGAAGGATGAATGGTTACTGGGAAGAGAACTGCTGTTTCAGTGATTGATGAATGTTTCAGACCACCGGCTGAATTACATCTGCTCGCAAGCATTTTTGTCTCAAAAATTGATTAAGGGAAACTCGACGTCTCATCAAGGTCACAAGAATTTTTTTTCTTTTGCTGTCTGGTACGGAAAAAAAAACTTAGCTTGACGGCCATTTCTCTTTTTATTTATTTATTATTTATTTATTTATTTTAGTTTGATTGGCAGAATGTGAAATTTTAAATTTAACAAAGGAAATTTAGGAGAAAAATTAGTAACCCCAGTATTGTTTTAAAGAAGAGAGATTTTTTAAAATGTTTTTTTTTTTTTTAAATAGTATTATTAATCGGGTATGCTGGTCGTGTAGCTGTTTGCGACAGGAAAAGTGGAAGAGGCGAACGGAGTTCAAAATTGCTACTTTTCACAGTTATGGATTAAGCAGCAGGGTAGTTCGGCTCTGTAGACTTGGGTGCCAACCAATCTAAGAGAAGGAAGAAAATGAATTCCAAATACTAGAGAATGCATCTGCAAAATATTTCGCTATCTGTTTCTAGAAATCTAAATATTGTAAACAATCCACTAATCATGAAAGGTCTATTAAAATATATAATTTCTGAAGAAAAGTATGGATTATTCATTTATTAATTAGATAGATTGTACTTAACTCTGGAACACTAACCATCAATTAAAGTTACACCACTACTAACCATGGGTATATCTTTATTTGAAATATTTTCCATGAAAGCCCTTCAAATTTTGTACTTTTAGTTAACATTAATAGTAACTGAAAAACATATTATTTAGGTAAGAAAATCAGGTACTGAAAATTGTTATTAAATTATAATTAAAATGCCCTCATTTGCGCTGGGTGCGCGCAAATACCCTTGGGAAAGGTATTAATCCATCTCTTCCTTCCAGTTATGGGTTAAATAGCAGGACAGATTGGGTTCTATAGCCTTGGTCGGCAACCAGTCTACCGAAGAAAGCAATGGCAAACTACTGTGGGATAATCTTCTGCCCAGTCAGTCATGTCTCTTTCGAGACATGATCGCCCAAGCGTGTATCACGTATGGCACTTAACTGACTGACTATATACCCATGGTTAGTGTTCTCGGGTTAAATGGATGATCTTAACTCTCCATAACTGCGTTTTTTTTGTAGCTCATACCAATGTTTGTCTTTTACCAACGCATATATTTTATGTTTCTGGTTAATCCCTGATTCTACCAAGCATTTACAAAAGCTACTTATGTAAGTTATTCGCGGTTTTCCTTTGTCCCCTGTTGCCTTCATTTTGTTCTGTGGCTGCTAAATTTTACAAGTCCCCTTTCCTCATTATGTGTCGTAAAAATTTTAATTATCGCTTTCTTAAGGTAAGTAAAAGAGTCTATTTTGTTTTAATTTCCTTTAAAACTTCGTCGTTGCTCACATGTTCAGTGTATGGTATTCTCAGCATCTTTCTGTAGAATCCCATTTCGTTTATAGCTTCTACATCTGGGTATTTCCCAGAAGTCTTCCCCAGGGAGGCCGGATATAACACAAGGTCGGTATTTTAACATGGGAATTACAAGCCCTTAATCTCAAACAAACATTTTCCGTAGACCTTGCAATAAGCACGATCGAGCTCTTGTCTAATTTTCCCCAGGCAAGACTCTGACCTTCGGCAAAGTCCCGCCTGGTTTTCTCTACGCCCGAAGGCAGAAAATCTGACGAGGTTGTATTCAGGTGGAACACTGGCAATCTCTTCTTCATCTATGAAGAGATTGTTCGACATTTGCTTCTATATAGGTGGGGAGATTTTACACGAATGTGCGTTGTTGTGAATATCGGCTCGGAAAGAGAAATCAGAAAACCGAGTTCAAATTCTAGTCGAATCCATTGCATTCACTTATTCGCAAATACCCTTGGGAATGGTATTAATCCATCTTTTCCACTTTAGCTATAGGTTAAATAGCAAAACAGATTTGATTCTATAGCCTTGGTTGGCAACCAGTTTACTGCAGAAGGTAATGGCAAGCTATTGTGGGAAAATATTCTATCCAGTTAGTTCTTTTGAATCATGATCGCCCAGGCGTGTATCAAGTATGGCACTTAACTGATTGATATTACACAACAGTCTAGTTTCGTTTTTAATGAAATTACATCGTTTGAAACTTATTATGAGAAAAATACTTCAAATTCGTAAAAAATTGGGGATAATTAGCAAGGTGAGTATTTTCCTAGAGGCTACTCCGACGTAAGGTAAGATTTTGAAAACTAATCTCACCGACTGTTTCTACCGTAGTCAGTTGGGTTCTGGTATAGCCTTGTGCCAGATTTAGCATTGACACTTCGTCATGCTCTGCACGCTCGACAACACAAGGAGTTCTATCGTTACTAAATGCTTTATATTGTGACCTTATGCTAGACTAAGTTTGGTTAAATATCACATCCCTCCAAAATTTCGAGCAAACTCCAACGTTACAAAATAAAATAACTACTTAAAAACTGAAGCCGGAATTTGCAAAATAGACTGTAAAAATGCTGCAAGAAACATATACAGTATTTTCCGGCGTCAAAGACGCAACTTTTTTCTGAAATAAGTCTTAAAATTTTGCCGTTCGACGGTTAGGGTTTTTGTAGACTTATACTAACCCCATAGGAAGGTTGTCTATGCCAGACAGTACACAGAATTCCTCTATCTTAGGCAAATTTTCGAGACTACTTAACCCTGTAGGGCCATTCATATCATATTTGATACAGTATTTCCCTATAAGGAAACATTTGGTATTTCCCTATAAGGAAACATTTGGTATTTCCCTATAAGGAAACATTTGGTATTCATTGACTGAGCAGTCAGTACTGCTTTCATTTGAAATTTATAAAATATTTCTCTTAAAAAAATTTCAGGAAAATATTTCTTTCAAGGCTTGTTTTCATACTGTATCAAATATGATACGAATGGCCCTAGAGGGTTAAGAAAGCAACAATCTGCTTCCTTGACTCAGTAAATACGATATTTTAAAAAAATTGAATTTAAAGAAATTAAAATGTGAACAGGATCCATATGTTACAAAATTCGATCCATGTTTTCATTATGATATTCACTCTTTACAAGGCCCAAGAGATACTCGAGGTAGCGGGTTACAGAGTAAGAGATACAGTTTATGCGGTTATGTGGGGTAGATAAAGGTTAACCCTAGACTTGAACAGATTAAGATTGTAGTGATCGAGAAAGCAAATTCTTGGGAGTCGGTTCCTACAAAAGTGTGATGATGATCACCTTGTACAAGGCCAAGGTAGAGGTTTACTGAGTAAGAGGCACAGCTTATGCGAATATGTGTGGAACATATACGGTTAACCCTGGAGTTGAACAAGTTAAAATTGTAGTGATCGGGGTCTCTTGGGCGTCGTTTCTACAAAGCAACGGTTCGGGGAAAGAAGCTGTTAGATTGCGCCAATCGAATTCGAAGGGCGGTTCACTAAAATGTGCGCGTCATGGCGGGTCTTAGAATCGTCTGGGAGCTTCATGTTTTTGGCCTTTTAAAGCTGATTAAATATTTTGTGAACTATTTTATATTCTAAATACTAACATTTTTTTCATCAGCACTCCTTTATCCCTTTGGTAATCTCGTAATTTCGATCTTGTGTCGGGCTAAGTGTATTAAATATTAGGTTGCGTCATACTTAATTTCCGTCTTAGGAAGGCAGTTGTAATTTCGAATCCAACATCCTAACTAACGGTTACCTAAATATATTTTCAATCGATGAAAAGTGGTTTGTATACAATAATGTTCAACCAAAATGTAGTTGGTTGATAACGATATATTTGCACAATCGATTGCAAAATTAGAAACTACATGGAAGAAAGATAACTGTTTGTGGAATTCTTTTAGAAGTTTTAAGTGTAGTGAAATGGTAAATGCAAATTTGCATGTCCAACAGCTGCAACCTATTCATAAAAATGTGTTTGAAATGCGCCCTGTGCGCGTTAGGGTGAAAAATGTAATTTCTCTCGATTTTACCCCCACCAACTGTATATGCTTGAACTTGTGTCAACCGACTGTTACATTTTGAAATCATCATAAAAAGATTTGGTGCAGGAAAGCTTTCTCCTATGAAGACAAGTTCAAGACTACGTCAAAAACATTTTCACATCCAAATCTGTGACATTTTTTCTCGAAATGTATCGAATGATAAAAAGCAACGAGTCGTTGCAAATAATAGTGAATATATAGCCGAATAAAATTTAATTGTATTTTACTTTTTGTAAAATAAAATTGATAAATAAAAATGGAATGACATAATTCAATAATCATATTGAAGGTATGGTCGGTAATTACGACAGTAATGAATTTAATTCTATTTTCGGGGATTTACATTTGTCTTAGTACTATTCTAGAAGTCTATAAACAGCTGATTTTCTGGGGATTCTTTCAGATTAAAAAGTTTATTTGAGAAACGAAATAAAAATCTATTAAAAAACGAATCTCCATTATACAGACTGAAAGTGAATTCGATATTCACAAGTTATTCCATACTTTCGGCCTTGTGCCACATCTAAGCTTAGCTTACTAAATCAGTAGGCATTTCGACGTAACGTAATTGTTAGCAAGCTAGTCTCGCTATTTTGGTGGAACAGCAAGACATTGTTAGTATTTGAGACAATTTTTGCTCTCTCTTTCTCTCTCTGGGATCCATTATTATTATTATTATTATTATTATTATTATTATTATAAGTAAACCCTCTTTGCCTATAAGCACAAAGCTTATACCCTCTGCCCTAAAAATATTCTAACTATTAATTCAACTTCTAAGATTTTACTTTTCAATTTTAATTTAATTTAATTTTAATTATTACTGGAAGAAATACTGCATATCTTGTTAGTGAAAGAAATGCTGCATATTTTATTACTGGTTGAATCGTGTGACGGTCGGATACAGCTCTTATTATCGAAAAAATATGAAATTTTAACGGACGGGCGGACGGACGGACGGATGCGGCTCTTATTATAGTATAGATTTTTTTTGCTTCAATTTTGTGGCCTACCCATTTCTTACCGAGTGTCAGCCAAAGACTTAAGGCCAGAAATAGCACCATTATATTTTACCCATGCAAATGCCTGCAAAAATAGTTTGTATGTATACAAGCACAGCTTTTTGTACATACACAGTGCACAAGCATTTACAATCAAACCTACTACCTCAAATAGATCTGGGATTAATGAAGCGTTTATGTGCCACATTTTTTAAACTTTCAATGGAAGATCCTTGATAAAATAGATATTTTGAATACTTTTAAAGTTACATTATAATCCTTTAATGGGAAACCTGTGATTGAGACAAGGGCTCTATAATGGATATTTAAGCTAAAAAATAAACTGTATCTTTTAATACATAGTTGTTAGCAAAATTTAAATGTCTGGAAATTGTTTTAACAGAAGAAGGAAAATGTGACACTGAAATCCGAATGCACATTGGGATAACCAAAGAAGCATTCCAAAAGTTAAGCAGAGTATTAAGAAAGAGAAAATTTTCGTTAGAAACAAAGAAAAATTACTGAACTGCTACGTGATATCAGTTCCCTTATATACTAGTGAGTGCTAGAAAATCTCCACCAAGCTGAAGGAGACTTGAAGCAACAGAAATGCGCAGTTCTACAGGAGGAGGAGGAGGATACCAGTGATCGAAAATATGAGCAACGATGAAGTTTTTGAGAAAATGGAAACAAAAACAAACATTCTTATGGAAACAAAATTACAAGACCTTCTAAAAAAAGTAGATGAAGAAAATAAAAAAATTAGTACCTGGTAAGTATTCTAACGGAAGGCGGAAAGTGCGAAACAGAGATCTGAAGACGAATTGGTATGGTGAAGGACGAATTCCAGATGCTGAGTAGAGTATTAAGAGACAGGAAAATTTCGCTAGAAATATAGAAGAGATTACTGGATTGCTATGTGATGTTTGTCCTTCAATATAGCAGTGAATGCTGGACAATATCATTAAAGATGAAAGAAAAATTTGAAGCAACTGAAATGTGGTTCTACAGAAAGATGCTGCAGATATCATGGATCGAGCATGTGAGAAATGATGAGGTTTTAGAAAAGATGTAAATGAAAAGGAAATTAATACCGAGTATCAGGAAGAAACATCTAAAATCTTAGGGACGTGCAATGAAGGCGGGCTTGGAGAACCTGATAGTCACAGGTTAGATAGAGGGAAAGAGAGACAGAAGAAAGCAGCGGGTAACATATTTGAAGGGCCTGAGCAGAGCGGGGCTTAGGTGGGGTAACAGGAGAAAACGTGCTAAGAGCCACCAGGGATAGGAAGACGTGGTAAGCCATGATCGCCTACGTTCTGAAAAGACAAGGCACATAGAAGAAGAAAAAAGAGAGAAAATACTGATGAGAGATTGAAGACAAGATGGACAGAGGAAGACAACGCATAACCTACTTAATTAGCTTGAGCAAATGGATTGCAAGACAAGGTTTGGGAGAAATAACAAAAAGACAAAGTTTATTAAGAGTAATGAATGAGATGGGATTGTGAAGAGCCATGATCGCCTACATCCTGAATAAGAAATTCAACGATGATTAGGGAAAGGGTATTCATTTCAGAGGGTTTTATGAAGGAACTGATCTACTTCGAAATGCCGTACACAATCTACAATCTGTTAGTCGGGCTCAGTGCAAATAATCTCATTTTGTTTTGTTTTTATTTTTCTAACATAAAAGAAAATACAGATGGTAAAGTATACTTAATAACAAGCTTGTAACGACGCCATTATACGCCGAGTGAATATTATTATTGTTATTAGAAAAACATACCGACTTTTTTCTGCCGCAGTTGTCTCTATAAAACTAGCTCTCTTTGAGGTCGGCGCATGGAATATTAATTTCACGTATCGAATATTCCCGTGTATATTCTGTCAAGGAAAACGAATATGTTCTGTTTGTTTATGCAGTCTAAGACTTCATCTATTCTTGTTTGGAACAGAGAGTTTTGACTGTTTTATTCTCCTGCCTTCATGGAGTGAATGTCACATCTGCTTAATAGTTTTAAATGCTTTTTCAAATTGCTGTAGCCATCTTTCTTGTTTCAACACAACGTTTTTACAACTGTGGATTAAATGTTTCCGTTTTTCTACAGGCTTACGACCCTATCAGGTCGAAACAGCGATTCTCGTATGATGAAGCTAAGCAACGTCGAGCTTGACCAAAGCCTACATGAGTGACTGCTTTGGAATATCAGTTGCTATAACATTGGATATGCGGGTTATGTAGTGGATAACGTCCCAGAATTCCAATTGCAGTCGAGTTCGTTTTGTTGACTTATGCGCAACTAAATCCACCTTTTATATCTCCTTACCTATTGGTTAAATAATAATTTATATCTCCTTACCTATTGGTTAAATAATAATACCTGTATGAGTTAAATCATTAGAGTGCGAAAATATTTTGCAATCGCAAAATATTTTCTGGCTCTAAATAATCTTTCAGAAGGTTGATAAACCGTAAAGAAACAAATCAATCAAAACGCTATGGTACACAAAACCCATGCTTTTTTGTGTTAAATTAAAACAAGGCGTCTCGGACTGTGTGGGGAAAGTTTTTTTTATAGTTGAGCAATTTCTCATCTTTTGTTTTTGTTTTTTTGCAAAATGAAAACGGTAGAATTGATATTTTCATTTTTTTATAACAACAAATGAAGAATAAAAACATTTAAAAAATAAGAATATATTGAACTCATGTTACCAATATTGATTTAAGGATATGTAATGTATATTAAAAAGGCCAAATCTTGTAACAGTGGTGATGTCTGCATATTGTGGCAAGAACGAGAAAGGTTGCTAAATGAAAGGTCCGAAGTAATATCTGAATGCAAACGCCTCATAAAATATATTTTAAGATCATACAAACCAGAATGAAAATGCTTACAATTCTTGACCAGCTCCTCCATTATTTTAAACTTCCAGTTATGCATTCTGAAAGTTCCTGTTGTGCGTTCGAAAAAAATATTGGAAAAGCAGTTAAGCCGAGTTCAAATTCAAGTCTAATCAGTAGAGTATTTTAAAAAAAGCAAGATAACGATTGATATTGCATTTATATTTTTAATTTGACTGGACAGCAAGAAATGAGAAAAAGTACAACTGTTTTTCAGGAAAGAAACTGTTAACAAGGAACTTACGGGTAAATCTGGACACTTCAACTTCAAATTCATGTGACCTTGCTGCCAATCTAATCCTGCACTTAAATTCATAAAGTCTGGGTATCACAGAGGAGAATTTATTGCCATTCTGAAGGTAAAATCATGTGAAACATGCCAATCTGGGCCGGAAATCTCATCAGAACAGTTTCGATTTTAGGGAAATCTATGAGAAGATTGACAATATATTTCGTGTAATGCACTTCGTACTTTAGATCTTCATAAAAGATTTATATCTTCTTTTGCCAATCGTGACTATTTATAGAAAAAGAATCTACGTTGCGGGGTGAGGAATGGGATTGAAGCCGTGATGTCAGGATAGAACCGATAAATTTACGGATTCTTCTTTGAATTTTGTCAATAATTTCTAGATACGCAACAGAAGCAGCAAACAAGACATGATATGCAATCGCTACTTTTGATGGAAGATATAATTAAAATATCAAAAGAAGATGCAGAAATATCAAGCAAGACTACTCTACTCTACCTGGGATACAATAATAAGCACTTTTTGGAAATATAATTTAATATTTTTTTTTTTTGTTGTTTAAAATCGGTATCACCCCATGCAAGATTATAAAGCCACTAAGCCACAATGGGTACAGCATGTGAAAGAATTAGCAACAAAAATATTAATAATGAGCGAGAAGAGGAAATAGTAATCAGGAGGACAGTAGATAGCAATTGAGACTTCATTTAAATTTTTTACAAATGTTGCCTGAAAAGCATGGAGCCGAAAGAGCGTTCCTATAGCATAAAGGGCAGGAAAAGAAACACTTAGCATAGAACTTACGGCTACACCTAGCCAGCTTAACTGTAAATTGATGAGATCCCGACGCCAGTCTTGTACTGCGCTTAAATTCATACAGTCTAGGTACCAGGGCGAAGCGCTCATCCAAACAAGAAAGCATTTATAGAAATGATACAGAGCGGTAACCGTGCGGCCGTAGAAAACTGATTGAAGCCAACCTGCCAAATGAGGACTAATAATATTGCTGATTCTTCTTTGGATTTTATCAAGGCGGTCAAGGTAATTAGCCGGGGTACTGGACCTTGTAGCAACAATATTCTAAGCACGGACGAATTGTAGAGTTATAGATATGTAAGATGTGTAATATTTCCTCAATGTAAAAAGAAAGTCTCACTCAGACAGGCTTTTCTTGAGAACCTCCACTTATATTCCAAGACAGGTGATAATGCCACTAAGACGCAATGGGTTACTGAAAGCGAAAGAGAATGAGTTTGAGTTTTGTTTAACGGCATATCAACCTCTGTGGGTTACTTAATGCCAAAAAGGTGGGGTTTTAAGGGTTTTTGTTCTTAATGTTCGGTTATAGTGAGAAGGATGATTTAATTAGATTTCAATGAAATTTTTTGGTTTTTATTCTTTTTATTTTAGAAAACTGAAAATATCTTCTAGTTTTGTATTCAAAAGAAAATTGTAGTCAAAAAAAATTTTAGAATTTACGATTATTCAACGGTAGGTAATTCAACAGTAAAACTTTTGAGACCTAGTAGGCAATCGTTTGAATTTTCATCAGTACAGCTGCTATGCAAATATTTTTAGAAAAGACAGTGGGAAGCCATATTACATCGGCTGGCTGAAGTTGAGATGCTAGGTCAGACCCTCTTTAGAATTTTGTCGAGATATATAGCAGGAGCACCAAAACAGATATCTCAGCAACATAAAATGCACAAACAAATGATAGATTATGGTTCTCCGAATACTACACCCGTCACGACTTCTTGACGGCAGAGTTCACCATCTCCCAGCGGCTCGGTTGTATCTCTGTCCAAAGACTGACATGCCACTGATAAAAATTATACTGAATTGCCCGTTCTCGGGAAACGGTGTCCTGAGGTCGTGCCATCCCAAAAGGGTGGATCGGTGGTCGCCACCGAGGCCATCGCGACTGGCGGTTGCAGGGATTGTTAATTTTTGGCTCTTGCCGTACGCACGCGTTCGGACTCCCCACATAACACCTCGACCTTGTGTCTCATCTACGTCTTAGTGGGGAAACGAGGTAAATATCCACACTTAAAAATATCAATTCTTATCTATCCTCCTTATCTTCACCTCACACCACGTATCTTCATATCACATATTCTCATTCACTATTAATATTTTAAACAGCCGTTATCTACAAAGTGTAATGTTCGAAACACGTACTATATTAATTCACTAAATCTAGTTTATGGCACAAGGCTCGGGGCAGCCAATGAGGACCAAACTCCCTACTCAGTTGTAATTGTCTAACGAGACAAGCTTTTTAACCATCACACCAAGTCATTGTGTCGAAAGAGGTGCATATCCAATTAGTAGATAATTTTTTTTTTGTTATTGCTAGATTTGAACTTGGGATTTCTCGCTGCAAAAGCGAGAAGCAAACTTTTTAACCAACGAACAGCTGCTAAAATGTACTAATCGAAGCTTTGGTGCGGCACAAGGAGTTAAGACTGTGCACCTTGTGAGGATCGAACTCAGCAATAATTGTTGACAAGGCTCTTATTAAGCTGGTATTTTCAGGGATTTTTTCAATGTGTTATTGTGTTCCTTTTTCTAGCATTCCAAGCGCAATTACTATGACTGGTACTAGTCTTGTTTTGAATCTCCATATTTTTTTTCTATTTTCGGTTTTCCAGCTCTTTATAGTTCAACAGTTTTTTAAATTCCTTGGTTGATGTTACATTCTTCTTCTTCTTCTTCTTCTTCTTCTTCTTCTTCTTCTTCTTTGTTTTCTGTTGTATAAACATTTCCTTCTGGATCCCAACCTAAGATCAGAAATGAGTTCATGCCATTTTCTATTGATCAGTTTTGTAACCCATCCCCAAGATCACACATATTTTACATAAATAAAGCTCTTTGTAATGATCTCTAATTGTGAGTAATTTTTAAAAATATTTTTAGAGCATGTTCTAGCAAGAATCCCTCTAATGGGGTCTATCACAGTTATTAATTAGCATTGATAAAGTTTGCACATTAATTTTATGAAATGATGATAGACGATGAACCAAAAGTTAGATACCTTGGGGATTGGGGGTATTTTTATAATTATTAGTATTATTATTATTTTCGCTTATTAAATATTATATACACAGTAAAAAATACCGTATCTTGCAGCGAAAGGTATTTTATATAATGTGGGTTGTTTCATTTTTAATATTATAATGGCTTCTTGAATATTCAGTCTTTCCTTGCAGTATTCCAAAAATGACAGGACGTAGCTCACAAAATCTTATCAACAATGTTGCTAATAGTGAATTCTTGATATTGATTGAAATGGTTGAAATTACTTCTACAAAAAGAACACAAAACTTGAAATTCTAATAGTAAATCTTCAAATTTTGACGCCCCTGCAAAACATCTTATATATATATATATATATATATATATATATATATATATTAGAAAATGAAATAGGGTTGTTCCAACGAGAGAAATTGGTATAGAGTAAAACGTGTGAGAGGCCGTGAACATTTAGTTTAAAGTGTATGTTTATTGTTGTATAAACATATTATGATATATTAAGTGTCCATAATGGTATTTGTGACGCTACAATTTTTTCGAGTCTAAGATTGACTCTCTTCAGACGAATAAATTTGTGGCTTTACATATCGAGTTTCTTTTGTTCTTGAGGGCCAAGTTCCTGTTTATATATAGGTAAGTAGAAAATAAAAATAAAATAAAAATAAAGAATAAATAAATAAATCAAATCAGTGAAGTAAAAAATAAATAAATTAAATCAAATAAATTAAATGTTGCCGTGTTGAATAGTCTGTCTTTTCTCACAACAGCACCTGCATAAATGGATAAGCAAATAAATAAATGAAGTGCTTATCCCAATTTGAAATGATTTGGGTCTGGGGTCCCTCTTTAGTACTTAAAAAAATATTTTCTAGGCGCCTTTGTATATTTGCATGTCTTTTCTTCTGTCAGTTGGTTGCTTTTATTGCTTCGACGGTGTTTTGAATTTGGTGTGTGTGTGTGTGTGTGTGTGTGTGTGTGTGTGTGTGTGTGTGTGTGTGTGTGTGTGTGTGTGTGTGTGTGTGTGTGTGCTCCTTGATTTCGTCTTTATGTTTTAGAATTATTTTAGAATTATTTTTTATGGGTCATCTGGTTCTTTTTTATTGTTTTGGGTTATCATTTGAATTTGGTGTGTATTTATGTGTATGTGTGTGTGTGTCTGTGTGTGTGTCTGTGTTTTTGGGTGTGTGTGTTTTTCTGGTTCTTTATTATTGTCATTTGAATGTGTGTGTGTGTGTGTGTGTGTGTGTGTGTGTGTGTGTGTGTGTGTGTGTGTGTGTGTGTGTGAATGTATGTATGTGCCTGCATATTTTTCGGTGTGTGTGTTTTTTTCATCATGTCGAAAACTTGCGAAGGCTTGTATTTTTTTGAATCTTTCTTCCTGCATTATTAATGTTTCGTAGTCTGTATTTTGGTAAATAGGCGCAATTTTGAAATTGCCATTACTACATTCATGCATATGTTGGGAGACATATAGTTTCCTGTTGTATGATAATCTTATATTGCTTCTATGGAGGGAAATTCTATTATTCAAGCATTGTGTCGCTCCCACATATATATTTGCGCATTTGTCGCATTTTAGAGCGTAAACTATATTTTTCGAGTTGCAGGGCAGATCCGGTTTTATTTCGAATGGAGTTGCATTTTCAAACGGGAAGTATTTACCTTCTATTATTGTGTTGCATACTCCGCATCTTTTTTTTTTGTTGTTGCATTTTTTGATCCGCTGTGTTGTGTGTTGTTCGAATTTCGATGAGGTTAGGATGTCTTTTAAATTTTGGGGCTGGCGTTTGCTGTTAATTATTTTGATTGTCTTTAAGATTTATTTTATTTTTTTATGATTGTTGAGTAATTCCATGTGTGTGTTGATCTTTGTGAATAATTCTGGATTGTTTTTGTTGTGTGTGGAAACGTATGCTAGAATATTTTCTTCTTTTTCATGTTTTTCTTGTTTTTTTTTTATTCTGGAGAGATTCTAATGGTCCTTTTTCTGCTAGTCGGAAACCTTGTTTATTAGTGGGGTGGAGTATCCCCTTATTTGTAATGTTTTTCATATTTTACGAAGGGTTTTATTAGTTACTATCGTGCAAATTCGTCGTGCTTAGGGAGTAGGGGATGGATTTTGAATAACTTTTTGGATAATGACAATATATGTATATATAGTTACGCATCGTTCTTTTAGTAATGAATTTGAACATTCTCGGCTACTGGTGTGTGTTTATATAGTATATATCACGCTAAAGTCCGCCTACCGAGCACCCATAGCTCAGAATAGAATCGCCGACTGATGTCAGTTCGGTCGGGTTTCGATCCCGGCTAGAAGCAATCGGATGTCTAGCCGTAATGATGAGCTGTGATAGATAGATAGATAGATAGATAGATAGATAGATAGATAGATAGATAGATATTGGGAGTAAGACTTCCAATAGAGGAGAATATGACTAAGGACTGTGCGTAAGCCATTCCATGTAGCTGTTGAAAAAATATGAAGGAGAGACAGGGCCCTCCTTAAGGTAAGGCTACAAGAACATCGCAAAACCGAGATAGAAAAATCAGGTGTAGCTGACCATATTGTTATCCTCATGCACCCTCCCTTCCGTGTTATATTAGAGTCGTTGTCATGTACCCTGGATAATTGTGTCGTTGTAGGGTACTACTTATACTGACCATTTCCTGTTCGTATGACTCTGAATCGCCGCTTATAACTTTTGCTCAATGTTGAAGGCAACGGACGATCCTTTCTTTACATTGTATGGGTGGTGGGAGTTGAAGTTGAGGTATTGTCCGGTGAATGTTGGCTTGTGGTATACGGATGTTTTGAACCCCACCCCTGTTCGAGTGATTTGCACATCTAGGAGTGCTAATTTGTTGTCACACTATTTTCCATAGTGAACTGTATGGATTGGCTTAATGAGTTCATATGGTCGAGTAGCGTCTGGACATCCTCCTGTTGTGGCCAGAGTATGAAGGTGTCATCAACGTATCTCAGCCATGGAGTTGGCTTTAGAACTGTGGATTCTAATGCCATCTTTTTAAAAGTATTTCATGTATATGTTAGCCAGTGATGGTGATAATGGCGAGACCAGTGCTAAGCCTTCATCCTGCCGATATGTGTTTGATCCCAATCTAAAGTGTGTTGTTTGAAAACTACGTAAACTTAAGGAATCAGCACATATGCTATGTTTCAAAAATCTTCTAAGCCGACCAAACATAGAGATGAAAAGCAGTAATATGGAAAGCAGTAATACGGAGTTCCAGAGAAAATCATTAGTTTCTAAATTGCAATATGAGCTCTGGTAAAAAATACTAGCGAAAACCATTAACATAAAAAAAATGAATTTAAACTCTGGTAAAAAAGGTTCACTGGACATTAGGTTTATAAGTCCCAAAAATTCAGTTGCTCTTGTCTTTAAGGACACATGGCTCAGTGAATAAACACATTGGTTAGTTTCTGACATGAGTTATGAACAAGTAACTTGCAAGGTTAGAGAGAGATAACTCATGACTTCCAATCGTAGCATTACTACTACGCAAGGAACGAGAATGATATACCCCATTGATTGTAATAAGGAGTCAGTTTGAAATTCTTAGCACCTGAAGAAGGCCGGAACGTACGACAACCGAAATCTCGCACATATGGCAACAACGATGAGGACAATAGTCCAAATAATGTAAATACTGTAGCTTATTTGAAAATCATCATTTTAAGTAATCTTCGTACGTGTATATATTGTTCAGGTTATTGCTTTTATCTTTGTTGTAGTTAACAAAAAGTTTCTGTTATGTTTTGTGATGATTTTAATTCATAATTATTTTTTCATATATGGAATCACCGCTTTATGAAATCCACTCTCACTTCTGTATGTCTGTAGCCTAACGTTTTAATTTCTTAATAATAGCCTCGAAATAATCGGAAGTGTTATCTGTAAATGCTAAAAAATGGGTAACAATGGAAGTTATGACACACGTCGTAAAGAACGCGGAAATATCGTTGATGAGCTAACACGGAAGTGACTAATTGAAATTCAAGCATGATAGCCAAATATACTGTTGTGATTTCTTATTGAATTGACAACTTTGTTAAATTTCAGAAATCTTTCCGGAATAATTAATTTCTGAAAAAAAAAAAGCAGTTCTCATTTATGAGAGACAACTAATTAAATTTCACCAGCATTAATTGGATATTTATTTTGCTTACATTAGAGAATATATACATAGTCATCCGCAGACTGATCTGTTTCGCTGCATAACAGCTCATCAGTACGGTTAGACATCCGATTGCTTTTAACCCAGGATTGAAACCCGACCGCATTGGCGTCAGTCGGCGATTCTGCCTGTGAGCTATGGGCGCTCGGTAGAAGGAGGCAAACTTTTAGCGTATGATGTGTCATACGCCAGTGACCAAAGTGCTCTAATTCGTTACTGAATGAGCGATGCGTATATACATATATATGTATATATATACCCAGTTATTGGTCAGAATTAAATTAGACCAGTATGTACTAATAAGTGCTCAATATATATATATAATTTAGAGCTTTTAAATTTTTTCATTCGGAAGTCAGTCGACTGACTTTAGAATGAATATAAACGTAGAGAAATTATAAATAATAAAATATAAGGAATAAATGTAAATTGAAATAATTATCTCCTTCTATTTAGTTACAATTGAATTTTTTTAAAAAAAATTGTCGACGCAGTAACCTTTCCCTCCTACCTACCATTACTAACCCAATTGTTAAGCCACATGCCTCCCACTACAATAAGAGAAATTGCGACTAAGATTCCTCTAGCTTAACCCTATAATAGCAAAAATTCCCTCACCCCTTTCTTTCCTAGTTTCTGCCTCCAGCATTAGAATTTTTCCTCATTCTTTGATTAAACGAGGTTGACAATGCACGTCTTAAACTGACATGTTAAAAAGGGCTATTTCTCCTCTAAATTTTATCTTAATTTACAGATATATATAAGTTTGGGCATTTAGTATCTTTTTGCGATAAAAATATATTGTTTTAAAAATTCTTGCAGAAAGTATTTATGTTTTTTTCTTTTTTTTTATACATCTGTTAGCCTCACTTACATAATTTTAGGAACTGTTAAGAAATTAAACTTCCAGCATCTTCGTATTTATATTATTTAAACGCAAAACTCTAAATCATCAATTTGTTTTTGTCAAATAAGCGTCATTTACCGAAAATCTACTCTGAATCCTAAAATAAAAAAAATGCAACTAAACTCTGATATTATTTAATTAAAAAAAAAAATGCTTTCATGAGATATATTAAGGACATTTAAGATAATTTTATTTTTGGACGAACAATCAGTTTCTACAAGCATTTTTTCATGTTTTAAAATTGTAATTCTAAAAATCCATTGTTTTAAATCTTTTAAATTTCTGAATTTCAGCCTTTTAGATGATATTAAATGAAAACTGTATTTACTAATCATAGCTTAATACAAATCATCAAATATCAATATTGTTAAAAGAAATTTGAATATTTTTTATGTCTATAAACGTGCAGATTTTTATAAGAACGGTCGGCCATACACGATATTATCAAAAATTATGTGCGATGATTACAGTAAACTTAGGCCAAAATGTCTAAAATTCAATGAAACATAAGATTACGGAGAATATTTTCATAAATTTTAAAGATTACTGAGCATTTAAACATATGTAGAGGCCTCGGTGATGTTTGTAAAATTGGCCTTGTGCCAAACACAACGGAAGTCTCCACACTTTAAAATATCAGACAGTTGAAAGAATGTTTGAAAGAACTAATGTGTTTTGTTTGTAAATTAAAGTAAAATTTTATTAACAGAATAACAAAATTTTAAGAAAAAATTGTTCAAAGAGAAAATGCATGTAGTTAATTGTTCAAAGAGAAATGTAAATAGTTAAATGTTCCACATAAATTCAGAGTTCATAGTTGATAGTAGCAGAATGTGTATATGCAGAAAGATTGAAAAGTTTACTAATAAGTTCTGTGGTTTTTTTTGGTTTTTTTTCCTTTTTATGGCCGGAAAGAGAGTGAAAAGGAACGTCAAGCAATAAAGGAGTTTGTACTTATCGGAGTCAGTTGAAGTATAATGTTGTTGTTGTTTTCTTTAAATGAGTGTGGGTGAAGACGAAGTAAAAAATTGGAAGTAGGAAGAATTAATGTATGTCGACGAGGCATGACCGTGTCGACTTCTTGAAATTTCTTCCTTACATTGTGACGAGGCCAGACAGATTGCCGTGCCCATCTCGGACTGGCCTGACCGGTCAAGAGACGTGGTTAAGTAGTGAACTTTGGTCACGTGGTTAGATCAAACGACATACACAATTTTTTAGATGTTAAGAAAGCTTGACAGGAGTCATACATCAATTTGCTATTTACTATCCAATCAGAATCCAGAATCTTACTTTTCACGCAAACTTGTGAAATTTGCCTTGGTTCAGGTTTTTCCAAAATGTTATCAGTCGTTTTTGAACTGATTTTGCAGGTGTAAAATTTTATATTTTTCGTTTGAGTTAATTGTTATATGATGTAGGATTTGCATCCTATAAATTAAACATAGAAAGTGCTCACGTCATTTTCTTTTATTATGTTTTACAAATAAATTCTCCGTAGAACAGCCTAAGGTATGTCATCATCTTGTTAAACACGTAAAAATGGCTACTATCGGTTAAAAACACAGCTACTGTCTGGTTAAAAATTTAATTTTTGTGATGTTTTGAACTAGAATAATATTTGTTTCAAATCGGGGTAATTATCCTTTAAGTTAGTTAATATTCTTCAAATAAAGTTTCGGAAAAGTATATTTTATTCTTGGAAGATTTTCTTAAAAAACAGAATTACATTGCGATGAAAGACAACTAAAAACAGGCTGTAATCAGCTATTTTGGGAAAAAATTTCTTTAATTTTTTTCCGGTTAATTTATATTAGATTTCGAAATACAGTAAAGTATTTTGATTATTGGAAATATTAAATTTAATCTTTTAGCTTGAAATTAATACTAAAATAAAAACTTCAAGACAGTTTTCTTTTCATTTTTTAAAATTAATTAAAAACCTTATGTATGCTTTTATTTATTTTTGAGTTAACTAATATATAGCGTCGAGATAAAAGTAACGCTCTAATTAGTCATTTGAGGGAAGGGGAGGAGACTGGGCTTTATTTTTACATACGCTCTAATTTTGCCCATAAATTTAGCATACCTTACAACTATATTTTTATCATATCGTTTGGAGGTAGGTTCGAACGATTATCTGATGCCAGTAGAAATTATACCACTACCTGGTGGAGTTTTTTAGTATCTGCCTTCTCCTTTTATGACCTATTTGATCATGGTTCCCCACAAGTTCATTTATTCATGATGCAGTGGGAGTGTTTGAGTCTTTTCGGCTACGAAGAACGTCGTTTTAATCTCCCCTTCTAAGGAAACCGAATTCTTTTCACTCAAATTATTTTCTCGAATGCTTCATAACTGCTCAGTTTCATCCGACATTTTTATTACTCCACATCGAAAGTTTTATTTCGACTATTATTTTTATTGTTATTTATCCTTTCAACATTTTTAATAATTATCATGTTTTCCAAGTTGCTATTGAGATAATATATTTCCTACAACTGAGTACTTTCGGCTGACGTCATTTTGAAAAAAGATTTTGTTGTTGTACCATCTGTTTGATTTTAAATCATCGGGTTTCATGTGTTTAGCTCTGATCTCGTTTCGTTTAAGCACATGGGAGTTTTGTATAAATAAAGTATATGTAATATTTTCAGCACGGGGTTTGATGTATTATTAAGCATATTATATACATTTTAAAAAGATAAACATATTATAACATATTATTATTTAAATAATATTAAAATATTAAAAATAATCTAAAATATGATATTATAATAATATTATAATATACTATAATATAATATTGATAATGCCATAATATGATAATAATATATAATAATAGTTTATAATATTCATATAAGTCAGTCAGTTAAGTGCCGTACGTGATACACGCTTAGACCACCCTATCTCGAAAGAGACATGACTCACTGAGCAGAAGATTTTCCCACACTAGGTTGCCATTACTTTCTTGCGGTAGAGAGGTTATCAACCAAGGTTAGAGAAACCAATCTGTCCTGCTATTTAGTCCATAGCTTGAGAGAAGAGACGGATTAATACCTTTCTCGAGGGTATTTTCGCGTAAGTAAAATCAACGAATTTGACTGGAATTCGATCTTGGCACACAGATTTGTTGTTCCGAACCGATATTCACTGTTCCATATCCTTAATATAAAAATATAATATAATATAATATAATATAATATAATGATATAAAATATTATCAAAATATTTAAAAGATGAACATTTATTATATTATAATTCAATATATTATTGGATTATATTATTTTATAAAGATATTATTTTTAAACATAGTATATAAACTTTTAAAAAAGATAAATATATATTATTATATAAAATAGTAAAATAATAAGATATTAGAAATAATATAAAATATTATAACATGATAATGATATAATATTGTTATATATCGACAAACAACAAACACGCATATATATAAAAATATAAAGTTATATTTTTATTAATGACGATGAACCGTGTAGAATAGGGAACAGAGAATTGAGAGAGCGCGCTTCTAATGGGTTGACGGGAGTGTAGTCTTATCTGTTGTGTCTCTCTTCACCGGCCGATCTCTGTTGCTCCTCTACTGGCGAATCCGTGTGCCGAGGTCTTTTTATAATCTTCCAGAACCGGGACTTTTTCTTCCGGTTTTGCCTCGCCCACGCACGCCTGCGTAATTCTCAGAGACACCTGTTCTGTTTGCCTCTGTAGTTATTTCCGCTGCTGCCGGAAATAAGGTCAAACGACATCCGTTCCTTTCAACGACCGGAAACACTCTCGCTTGCATCAGCCTTCCTCGGGTGGGGCCAGATTGTTATATTACAATATTATAATAATATAATATAATATCATAACATAATGATAATTTTTGTATTTAAACACATTATATAGGTTTTAATAATAAAAATTCAAGTCTCATTTCTTTCTTTTCCGTTTAAGTAGTAGTGTTTCACACTACCGAAACACCAGACAGTTCAGGCACTCCTAATAGGGTGATGAATCTTTCTAGACCACTGTTTTAAAAGGAAGACCGCTGGGTTGATTTCTGTGATATATTGATCCTCATCCTCATCCTCATCATAATCAGTTCGATGGATGATGACAATAATTGTAACATATGCTAAAAAAACTTAATCAATATCAGTTGGCTAATATGGATTTTATTGCATTAAACCTGATTTGTATTATAAAACATGATATTGTGTAGTAAATATACGTTCTTTCTTAATGAAGAGATAAAAGCAAATCTTCAATTTTTCCATCTATGTATTGCGACCGTTTAGGTCTTTGGCCATCATGGCCAAAGTCGACTTCGTATTAATCGTATTTCTGAAGTGGATGACAAAGCAGGGTTTGGGTTGGGTAACAAGAGAAAACGTGCTAAGAGCCACCAGAGATAGAGAGACCTGGAGGACAATGATCGCCAACATCCTGAAGGGACATGGCACATAGAAGAAGAAAAAGAACAGTCAGTTGCGTCTTTTTACAACTGCTTAATCTTTTAGTTTTGTGGAGCATGCAATCTAGAATTTTGTAATAGAAACTAACAATAACAGATCGAATAAAATTATTAATAAGATTTTTTAACTGTGAGGTTCACACTGTACAATCACCGGAAGCTACACGAAATTGAATGTTAAAGATTAAAAGACACAGTTTATGCATTTAATTTGGGAAGATAACTGTAAACCCTACACTTAGTTTAAGCTTGTAGTGATCAGGAAACCATTGACTTGCAAGACCGTTCTATGGAACAGTGGTTCGCGGGAAGATGCTCCAGTAAAACTTACTTCTCACTAATGGTATACGAAGGGTATGAGAGCGATTCGCTACAATGTGCGTAGCATGGCGGTTCCCAGGTGTGAAGAATAGAACTAGTGGAATTAAAGTGTGTCGTTCGTCAAAGCTTTTTTCATGTAAGTAGCGATAGAGCAGTGAGTGACATGTGACATCTCATCTGTGAGAGAAGTGGTTGAAGGATTGAAAATAATTTGTCTCCAACAAGGACGCGGATACCCTTTTGGACTATCAACACTGAAAAGTGAAGGCTGAGCAGCTCCTGCCCAAATATGAAAGCAGTGCTCTATTTTAGGCCTGATCTGGCCCTTGCAAACCTTGAGGATAGCACGAAGATTCAGGTATTTACTAGAGCGATCCAGGAAACCGACAAATTTTTCCATATCCTTAATGGATCGTATGTGAGTTCCACTTGGAGTTTAGATTGAATCTGAGGCCCAATAACGGCTCAAGGTTATTTTAAAATTAATTCAAGATTTCACATAAAACAACAAAGACAGCTGCAAAAAAGTGAGATTGACAAAAAAATAAAAAAAAAAAAGAAAAAGACAAAAATCTTTTTTTAAATAAAAATTCGATTAATTGAACTCATTGAAACTTCTTCGTATTTCACTTTCATCAGTAGTCTCAGAACTGGGTGTAGATTCTTGTTTGATATAGTTCAGCATTGATTACCATATATTTTTAATATTTTCACCCGGAACAAGGTAACAAAGCTTCTAAGACACAAAGGTGTACTGAGTGTGAAAGTGTATGAACAAAACAAAAAATAAAAACATTATTAAAGAAAGATAACTATCAGTCAGTTAAGTACCATACCGTGATATACGCTTGGGTGATCATGTCTCGAAAGAGACATGACTGACTGGGCAGAAGATTATCCCACAGTAAGTTGCCATTACTTTCTGCAGTAGACTGGTTACCAACCAAGGTTATAGAACGCAATCTCTCCTGTTATTTAACCCATAACTAGAGGGAAGAGACTGATTGATACCATTCCCAAGGGTATTTGCGCGTAAGTGAATGCAAGAAATTCAACTGGAATTCGATCTCGGCTTCCTGATTTTTCGTTCTGAGACGATATTCACGGTATCAGAACGCACATAAAAGAACAGAAATTAAAAAATCAAAAGGTAATTGAAATTGCCTTCAAAATTTTTGAAGGTCAAAGTTGATTGTAAAACATGAGAACGGAAGAGAGTTTTGCAAGTGAAGCGTACGAGAAAAAATCATTAACAGGAAACTTAAGGTTAGATCTCGCTATTTACACTGGAAAAATATTTTCAGTTTAACATTTCTTTATTTATTTATCTGACGTGCCCCACTCTAGAATGTTGTGATAGTCAGTTAAGTGCCATACATGATACACGCTTGGGCGATCATGTCTCTTTCGTGATATGACTGACTGGGCAGAAGATTTTCTCGCAGTAGGTATTTTTTTTCTAATCATTTCATCTCCAAGCAAAGTAGAACTGCCACTAATGCGCAGTGGGTTACATAAAAGATGAGTGATGAGAAAGAGGAACATGTTACGGATGTGTCAGAGAATGGGTAAGAGAAGGGTGAGAACACTGGTGTGAAGAGAGCTGTATGAGAGCAGAGTGGAAAGGGAGAAGAACATGATACAAGGATTGTCAGGGAAAGATTTTATTTAATTTATTCACCTTGTTTCATATTATGGATGCAATTTAAATCAAATAAATAGATTTTGTGTCACACGTGAAATTTAGTGTAGAATTACTGTAACAGTGTGAATCGTCAGTACAAAAATTCTCTTAACTTATACGATATTCTGCAAGAAATAGTCAAATTTGATTAAAGAGATGACAGACATTTTGTTTGGGTTTTTTGTTTCATGTACCCCACACATATTTCATGTGTAATTTTTATCTACTTTTGTATTGTACATAAAGATAATTAAAAAATTCATGTGGGGACTATCCCTTTTTTAGGTTCCCTGAATGTGCGAGGTATTATGGTGTCTGCTGGATTGGTTGACGATGAATGGGTCCCCATGGTGAATGGAATATTGTAAAGAGTGATTGGGTCGTGAGTCGGATTAGCTAGGTATAGGATAGTTATAGAGAACCAGCATCAGTTTTTGTACCCACCCCCCCAATGGCCTTGTGCCACAATTGTAATATTTTGCTATAAATCTCGTTACGGGTGTGTTGGTAGAATGGGTAAGAGAAGGATGAGAACACTTGTGTGAAGAGAGCTGTATGAAAGTAGAGTGGAAATGAAGGAGAACATGATACAAGAGTTGTCAGAGAAAGGATGTAAGTCAAGATGATAAGAGATAGTAATTAACTTTGCAGTTAAATTCATGGAGATTGTAGCTGTCAGGGAAGCAAGAATACGGAAGGGAATTCTACAGGCTATAAGTGCGAGCAAAGAAGCTGAAGGAGTAGAAGTTGCTGTTCCATTTGATTAGTTTCACTGTAAAAGAGTGGGACCTAACCGTTAGTCTAGTAACCCACTAAATTCATGCAGAGAAAGCACCAGAGAGCTAAGCTAATCGAAGCAGAAGAAGACAGAGGGAAGCCACATTACGTCGGTGAGAAAGTGACTGGAATTGAGCTACCAAGTCGGGATCAATTACATTACAGATTCTTCGTTAGATTTTGTAAAGAAGCCCGAGAGGAATAGCAGGTGTGCTCGATCAGATGTGACAGAAGTATTTAATGCACTGGCGGATGGTAGATTTATATATGGATTTAGACGAGAAAAATTTCCTGGCCCTACAAAGGAAACCGACCTTCCGGGCTGCAGATTTATCTATGGATTCAATGTAGACATTCCACTTGAGGTCGGCTGAGAGAGTTAGGCCGAGGAGACGCAGTGTTTTGCTTTCAGGGAGACTAGTCTGATTTATTCTGATGGGGGATAGGAGCGGTTGTCCGTGGTGGTTAAAGGATAGTAGCTTCGTTTTAGAAGCATTAAAATTTACCCCGGTCCATTACTTTCTGTGGTAGACTGGTTGCTAACCAAAGCTATAAAACACAATCTGCCCAGCAATTCAACCCATAGCTAAAGGGAGAAAAGATGGATTAATACATTTCTTAAGGGTATTTGCACGTAAGTGAATGAAACGAATTCGACTAGGATTCGAACTCGGCTCTCCGATTTCTTATTTCGAGCCGATACCCATTACACTACAACCCGCTTTCACAACGCAACAATAATAAATCGAATAAAATTAGTTATAAGATTATAATAATGAAAAGGCGTCATGAAAAATATATATTTAAAATTGAACTCATTATCACACATAATGAAACAAAGACTTCTCTGAAGAGGATTGGCAAAAACATCGGGGTATTAAATTCATTAAAGCTTTTTTGTACTGACCGTCTTCATTAGTCTCATACCGGGTGTGTTCATAGGGTCTTTGCGCGGTTAAGCAATTCCCATCACATATCTGGATTGAAAACAGAGTGGCATTCGTTCAGGAGAAACGTCTCTTGAGCAAGTAAACCTAGCAGAGCCGATCCCTCTCCTAACCAAACGCAAACTCGCCTTTGTAACAGGCACGTGGCCATTGATTCAACTGAGGGAACACTTCATCGTTTGGGTTGTCTTTAGTCTTCCACTAAGCGATACCGTGTTATCACTGCACTGGCTGCAGACGTAGCGATGAAGCCCAGTGTACTCTATTTTGCGAGATAGCCGTTGAGGGTACATCTGTCCTTTCTCAGGTTCTGCTGGGTGTTTAGCCACTCTTCTCAAGCCGATCAGCCAACCATACTTCCATGTACGAATTGGTTCAAGCGATGTCCATAAGTGACGGGCTCCACTGGTTGTGGCTAATACAAAATTACCTCTTGCTTTTAACCAATATCTGTAGTCTATCTTAACAGAGGGAGATGTTCGATATACTTATTTGTACTGATATAAAATAAATGCCACTGTTATGTTTGTGAAAAGGCTTGTGAGAAATCTCTTCGAAAGAGAATAAAATTAGAAACAATAAGCCTCTTGTGTATTCAGTAACCCTGGACTGCGATGACCTTTCTTATTTGTTTCCCCTGTGTTTATATCTAAGCCTTGATAATCAGGAGATGTTTTTTTCTTCTCATGAGTTGTCTTATGACTTGCATAATATAAGGAAGTATTTATACAGAGTAGGATAAATATTTAAAAAATACTAATAATATTTTCTGTTCTTATTTATTAATTCGTTATTATTAATAATAATATTGTTAATGCCTTTGTTGTGTTCTCACATGACTGGCCGATAAGCCTTGTTGGAAACATCGTTAACACATCGTGACATTATGACTATCTATAGAGTTAGCTTCTACAGTTCACTGTGAAAACAATGAATATTCTTTCTCTTCTAAGAGCCAAGACGTTGAAATTGGCGTTTTTTGTTCATTTCTTTAGCAAGATAAATATTCGAAACATGATAAATATTCCCATAATTCTTTTCTGTTCCTTTTTACTACTATTATTATCATTATTATTATATAATTGCGTTTGTTCCTCGCTTTTTTAGTTTGCACGACAGTTACGCTCTGTCAATACTTCATAAATAATGGACTATTCTCTTTTGATCTCGTAGAAAGATACGCGACCTATTAGAAACGCTCCTTGGTTTCAGAGAAAGAAAGAAAGAAAGAAAGAAAGAAGTGTTTAACATCTCCTGCCAATACCTTACACTTACCTGCCATTTTTTGTGGTGGGTGGGGATCCAAATCAACTTTTATTTGCGCCTCTGTCCTCGAAGACAGAGTGCGGCTCAGTTGTATCTCTGTCCGAGGACAGGCATGCAATTGAGAAAAATAATATTAAGAGATGCCCGGTCCCATGGAACAGTGTCCCGAGGCCGCGCCACCTCATTGCACCAGAGGGGCGGACTGGTGATCGTCACTGGGGCCAGCGCGACCGGCGGTTGCGGGGACTGGGCAATTTTTGTGCCTTGCATGCTTGTACTCGTTCGGTCTCCCCACATTAAACTTTGACTTTGGGTCGCATCCACTACCTAGTAGGGGGAAGAGGTAAATATTCATACCTCATAAATAATGCACTATTTTGTTTTGATCGCATAAGAAGGTAAAAGCCTATTAACTGAGCTATTTGATTTCAGTGACATTATGAAAGAAAGAAGGAAAGAGAAATGTTTAACGTTGTTTCAGTGAAATGGAAAAAGTTGTCAGTTTTAAATCTTTTCATTTGTACCTCCTTACCTCTTAAAATAGCGACTAGCATTCATATTTCTGATTGTTATTGAAATATGTTTTAAAGTTGTTCAGCTGAAATATTTAACGATGCGACAGGGGAATTTCTATGGATATTTTAATGTCATAGAATTCGACATGAGCTTATAAAATCCTTAAGTTTCATCAGAAAAATAAGGATTCATCAGTAATTTCAAATAGGAAAACGGTAAAATTTTTACGGGTTAAAAATAATTACTATTGTTATTATTTTTATTGTTATTATTATTATTATTAGTAGTATTAGTATTAGTATTAGTAGTAGTAGTAGTAGTAGTAGTAGTAGTAGTAGTAGTAGTAGTTGTAATAGGCAATAAATAGAACCTGGCTCAAATCTCACTATAGTCGATTCATCATGGAGGTGAGGTTTTTAAAATATCGGCCTAGGAAGACAAACCCTTAATTGTTTGAAAATAATGCTTCGAGTTGACTCATGTCGTCTGATTTCATGCGAACTAAAATGGAATCAATATCGTGATTCATGGTTTAATTTACTGGCCTTTCTCAAAAACATTATGTGATCTCTTCTAGAAACTGTAAAGGTCTACTCAGCATTGTTGCAGCATAAACCACATAAATATGCCTGACCAGGATTAGCTAGGCACTCTAAAAGATCAGCAGATTCAGTAACAAGCCGTCAATCATTTATTATTACTGTTGTGTCAATTTCGTCATAATTCGATTTCTGTTATGGTCACACTACTTAAAATGTCTGCAGAAAGACCTAAAGCAGGTCGTGGTGTGTTGCTATGGCTACATTTCACTTATTTTTTTTTTACCGCTTATAATATTTGTAGCGTTACATAGACAAAGCTCTTCTTAGTGTGTAGGCTTTACTTAACAAGATAATTTTTTGTATATCTCTTAAGCTGGGGTTTCCAGGGAATCTTTCAGTGTGTTGTTTTGTTCCACATTTTATAATTCCAAGTGCACCTACTATCACTGGTGCTACTCTTGTTTTCAATTTCCACATTTTTTTCTGTTTCAACTTTCAGGTCTTCATATTTTGATAGTTTTTCAAATTCTTTGGTTGCTATTAATCCTCTAAACAAGCCATATCAGTTAGTAAGCAATTTTTTCTTTTCCGTTTTTGACAATAATGTTCCGCGTATTTGATTCAATTTTCCTGTCTGTGTAGATGACGTAATTCCATAGGATGGTGACATCTTCTCTTTCTGTAACCGGTGCTGGATGATGTTCATACCAGTGTTTGTTTACATATTTTCCAAAGTGTTGGCACCTTGTCCAGTGTAAATATTGCACCACTAAATCGTGACGATTTTCATATTCATTTGGGGCAAGTATCGGATATCCTGAGATTAGATGGTGTATTGTTTCCTGGTATTTGTCACAGAACCTGCATCTTGAATCGACATTATTATGTATGATATTTATCTGGCAGTTCCTAGTGAAAAGACTCTGGTCTTGCGCTGCAAGAATAAAGTCTTCAGTTTCAGACTTTAATCCAGATGCTCGGAGCGTAAAATGACCGAAACGTTGTACAAATGGTAACAAAGATGGGGACAGTAGTCCGAACAATGTAAATGCTGTAAACATATTTCAAACCTGAAATAGGTATTATGCTTATTTAACCTATACCCGTTTTGAAGTGGGAAGTGATGTATTCCAGTCTTTCTCTAATATCAGTTCGAAAGTAGACACAACCGTTACTTGCTCGGGAAACGATACTCTAATTGACACTTAAATTCAAATAGGAGTGAAGTTGAAATAATGACGACTCTCGAAAAGTTATTCATTAAATGAGCGATACCACTCCGTCCCTGGAGGCGCGCCATGAACTCTCAATCGGCAGTAAACATTAAGTTTTAATGGACGTGCTATGAACTCTTAAGCGGAAGTAAGTATTCAGTTTTACTGGACGTGCTATGAACTCTTAAGCGGAAGTAAGTATTCAGTTTTACTGGACGCGCTGTGAACTCTTAAGCGGAATTAAGTATTCAGTTTTACTGGACGCGCTATGAACTCTTAAGCGGAATTAAGTATTCAGTTTTACTGGACGCGCTATGAACTCTTAAGCGGAAGTAAGTATTCAGTTTTACTGGACGGGCTATGAACTCTTAAGCGGAAGTAAGTATTCAGTTTTACTGGACGCGCTATGAACTCTTAAGCGGAAGTAAGTATTCAGTTTTACTGGACGCGCTATGAACTCTTAAGCGGAAGTAAGTATTCAGTTTTACTGGACGCGCTATGAACTCTTAAGCGGAAGTAAGTATTCAGTTGTACTGGACGCGCTATGAACTCTTAAGCGGAAGTAAGTATTCAGTTTTACTGGACGCGCTATGAACTCTTAAGCGGAAGTAAGTATTCAGTTTTACTGGACGCGCTATGAACTCTTAAGCGGAAGTAAGTATTCAGTTTTACTGGACGCGCTATGAACTCTTAAGCGGAAGTAAGTATTCAGTTTTACTGGACGCGCTATGAACTCTTAAGCGGAAGTAAGTATTCAGTTTTACTGGACGCGCTATGAACTCTTAAGCGGAAGTAAGTATTCAGTTTTATTGGACGCGCCATGAACTCTTAAGCGGAAGTAAGTATTCAGTTTTACTGGACGCGCTATGAACTCTTAAGCGGAAGTAAGTATTCAGTTTTACTGGACGCGCTATGAACTCTTAAGCGGAAGTAAGTATTCAGTTTTACTGGACGCGCTATGAACTCTTAAGCGGAAGTAAGTATTCAGTTTTACTGGACGCGCTATGAACTCTTAAGCGGAAGTAAGTATTCAGTTTTACTGGACGCGCTATGAACTCTTAAGCGGAAGTAAGTATTCAGTTTTACTGGACGCGCTATGAACTCTTAAGCGGAAGTAGGTATTCAGTTTTACTGGACGGGCTATGAACTCTTAAGCGGAAGTAAGTATTCAGTTTTACTGGACGCGCTATGAACTCTTACGCGGAAGTAAGTATTCAGTTTTACTGGACGCGTTTGAACTCTTAAGCGGAAGTAAGTATTCAGTTTTACTGGACGCGTTTGAACTCTTAAGCGGAAGTAAGTATTCAGTTTTACTGGACGCGCTATGAACTCTTAAGCGGAAGTAAGTATTCAGTTTTACTGGACGCGCTATGAACTCTTAAGCGGAAGTAAGTATTCAAGAAAGTTACTATAACTCTGACGGAATAGTAACAGGGTTTAACTCTCTGAACATTGGTTAGAACAAACTTTATTATTTTTTGATTGAATGATTTGATATTTTTATGGCTTAACAACACGTTACAGGTTATTTAAAGCCATATTATTTTTGTGATTGCAAATTTTCTTTTTGAGATAATAATGATTTAGTGATATACATTTTTTTTTCTAATTAGTTCGTAAATGGAATAAGAAGAAGTGGTTTCATACCTTATCCATTTTTTTTTTTTGGCGCGTAAGTGAATATAACAAGCCCAACGGAAATTGAAAGACAGCTCTCCTAATATCAATTCCGAGCAATTTATCCATTATACTAACTGCACATCTAAACTCGCAACACCTGGTATTCTACAGCTGTCACTCATCTGGGTACTGACCGGATTCGACGTTGCTTAACTCCAGTGATTGTAAGGGAATCGGTATTTCAACGTGATGAGGCCAGAAGCCTTTAGAAGTTTCAATGGCCTAGGGCAGTTTGTCTGTTCCACTATAAGTTACATCTGCTGATTTGCGTTGTTATATTACAACAAAAATTGAACTCTTGACCTCTATCGTTTAACATTTCCCTCATAATACAGCGGTCATTTGCTGGGGTAAATATTTGAAAAAGATCTAAAGGGATCTCGAAAAAAGTATTGGGTTAGAACAATTTTGTGAAGTCTACACGAAGTTTTAAATGTAACAGTTCAAACTAACTAAATAAAGAAGCTACAACTCTTTACGGGTTCAGCTAGAGCAGGAATAGTTTACTTAGCTTTTTTTTCAATCGTCTCACCCCAAACAAGGCAACAATGCCACTAAAACGCAGTGGGTCATAGAGAGTGAAAGTGAAAGAAAATAATAAGAATGGAGCGGACATTTTAAAAATTGTTTCATCCCAAGCAAGTCAGTATTGCCACTAGTGCGCAGGGGGCGCTACATAAGAGGAGAGCGAAAAGAAGGAGGAACAGGTTAAGAGGGTGTCAGAGAATGGGTAAGGATGAGAATACTGGCGTGAAGAGAGTTACGTGAGAGTAGAGTAAAAAGTGAGAACAAAAACATACAGTCGGTGTCGGGGAAAGGATAAGAAAGGATGGGGGGCTTTGGAGATAAGAAATGGCAACTGATGTTGCATTTAATTTTTGGGGGGATTGTAGTTATCAGAGAAGCAAGTATACGGAAGGAAGTTCCACAAACGTGAAGTGCGAGAAAAGAAGCTGTTATAGTAAAAGAGACGGTTACATTTAACTATTTTGACAGTAAAGGGTAGGACTTTCTTGCCAAACTAGCTGCTTGAGTAAAATTCGTGTAAAGGCGGCGCCAGAGATAAGCTCGTCGGCGCAGAAGCCGTGAAAATATTTGTAGAAGAGACAGAAGAGTGTTACATCTCGTCAGTGAGAAAGTGACTGGAGTCGATCTGCCAGGTTAGAATCGATTAAACTGCAGATTCTGCTTTGGATTTTGTCGAGAACCACGAGTTGAATAGCATGGGCACCCGACCAGATATGACAACAGTATACAATGCACGGGCGGATGGTTGATTTGTGTATGTGTAGGATGGATTCAGGTGAGAAAAACTTCCTGGCCCGTCACAGTGACCCAACAATTCTAGCAGTAGATTTAGCTATTGATTCAATGTATTCGTACCTCTTGAGGTTGGCTGTGAGAGTGAGGCCAAGGAGGTGCAGTGTATTACTTTCCGGGAGATTAGCTTGATTCATGTTGATGGGAGGATTAATAGAGATTGTCTATGGTGGTTACAGGATAGCAGCTTCATTTTGGAAGCATTAAAATTAAGAAGCCATTTCTGAACCCAGTTACCCACAGATTGCAAGTCCGTTTCAAGATCAGCAGCGAGGTTTGCTTTGTCAGTCTTGGCAGATTTCTTACAGAGGCGTTAGGCTGAAGGAAGGACTAGAAAAAATCTTTCAAGATGGCAGAAGATGCCGATTTACATTGTATTTAATTTTTTAAGATTGTGGTTATCAGGGAAACAAGAAATCAGAAGGAGTTCTACAGGCGGAAAGTTCGACAAAAAAAAAAAAACTGTTAGAGAAGAATTGGCGGTTGTATCTAGCTAGTTTAACAGTAAAACGGTAAGATCAAGATACCAATCTTGTAGCATGCTTAAAGTCATGTAGTCGGGACACCGGGTGAAAAACTGCTCATTCGAGTTACCATTAAAATATTTGTAAAACAAACAAAGGGAAGCCACGCCACGTTAGTGAGAAACTAACTGGAGACCAGATTCTTGGTCAGAAACGATTGTATTACACACCCTACTCTGGATTTTGTCAAGAATATTAAGATACACATTAGGAGCAGAGGACCAGTTATGACAACAGTATTCAATACTTGGACAATTAGTAGATTTATAAATGTGCGAAATGCATTCTGAAAAGAACATCTTTTAGAACGAAACACAGAACCTACTTCGAAGGAGCGTTAAATAATTACATTCAGCTAAGTCATCAGTCTGGGAGAAGGGATACTGTTGTCATATCTAGTCAGGCGCTCCTGCTGTTCATCTCAGTGTTCTCGACAGGCTCCAAAGAAGAATCTGTAATGTGATCGGTCCAGACCTGGCAGTTCGACTCCAGCTACATTCTCACCGGCGGGATGTGGCTTTACTCTGTTTCTTCTCCAAATATTTTCATTGCTTCTGCTCCGACTAACTTAGGTCACTGGTTCCCCCTCCACAAGAATTTACTCAAACAACCAGACTTGAAACAAGGTTCCACCCTTTTACAGTTAAATCTACCAAATGCAGCCGACAATTCTACTCTATCAGCTTCTTTTCTCGTACTTCACGCCTGTGGAACTCCCTTCCTGACAGCTACAACCTTCAGGAATTTAAATGCAAAGTCAATTCCCATCTCTTATCCACTTGTCTCCAGTCTTTCCCTCGTCTTTTCTACATCACTCCGTGTATCTTGTTCTTTTCCTTTCGCACTCTACCTTTGCAACTGTCATCACACCTGTATTCCTATCCTTCTCTTGCTCTTTCTCTAACACACCGTGTAACTGGTTCGCCTTTCTCTTCGCTCTCCTCTTGCCTAAAATTTTCCTCTCTTATGTAGTCCCCTGCGCATCAGTGGCGGTACCGCCTTGCTTGGGTTGAAACGATTAAAAAAGAAAAAAAAAGAAGGAAATTCGAACCAAATCGAAAGCAACGAAAAATAAATAAATAAGTAAATAAACAAACTACAGTCATTATATATATTACCGCAGTCCACCTGAAGACTATCTTCGGGCAGAGGGGAAAACAGTCGAGGACAGAGTCTCGTCTTGGAAAAAGTAGACAGGTGCCTAATCCTGACTTATGCAGTATCTACGGACAAATTTTGCCCGAGCTTACATGCTCGGATCTCCCACATTAAAAATCCGCCTTGTGCCACATCCGTCTTGAGTGGGAAGATTACTGGTAAATACTTAATCATCTCGCCTCGTTTGAGACGACACACAAGCTTAAAAAGCGAAGTCAATAACGCGCAAAGAACTTTCCACCTTCAGAGGTTGACAGAAAAAACTGTTTACTGTATCATTTGCAACCGATGTGTTCCGACCTCTTATAATTATATAAAACTCCCGGCTTATCAACCCTTTGCAGGTTATTTAAAACCAGCAAATATTTTCAAATTGTAAGAACTTTATTTAGAGATAATAATGATTTACTGATACCAATTTTACTAATTAATCCATAGTTTGAAAAAGAAGGATGTGGATTCATATCTTTCGCATTGGTATTTCCGCGTAAGTGAATAAAACGAACCCTGCTGAAATTGGAACTCGGCTCTTCGATTTACAATTTCGGGTCATTATCCATTACGATACTCGTGCATCCAAGATTACAGCACCTGGTATTTCCAAGCGGTCATTAATTTGGTACTGTTTATCCTCGACGTTGCTTAACTTTGGTGATCGTATGGGAACCAATGTTTCAACGTGATATTTCTGGAGAAGCGACACCATATTATGATTCGTATAGAAGGAAGAATACGCTGTCTTTTAAGTTATCAAAAGAGGGTCTGGCCTGTTAAATAGAAAAATCAAAATCTTGTTATTCAGACGGAAAAAGGAACATCTTGTCATTGATACGAAATAGACAACATATAGTTTTTTGTAAAACATAAGCAAGCGTTTTTATCTTGCAAGTAGGGTAAAAACGGTATCTTGATTTTTATCTAGAAAAGACCGCATTTTATATTTGAAATGCAAACGGCAGCATCTTGATTTTATACGGAAATATATGTTTTGTTCTAATATTTTTATACATCAGCAATCATGTATTATCTGTATTATCTTAAATATGATCTGTTCACGAAGCAATTGACGAGAGCAAAAAAAAAAAACAAAACAAAATAAACATACAAAATCTTGCGATCTGATCAGTCAACATCAGATTCTAGCCTAAAAGTACATCAAAAAGAGATTTATTTTCAATTTTTCTCATACCGTATAAGGTTACTTAATAAAATTAGCTGCTTAAAATATTGAATACAAAAGCAGTTAGCATGAACAAATTAAGGGTTATCTTCCTCAAGTGACACATGTAACAAAATATGGTGGCAAGGCATTTGCTGATGTGCTATGATAAAAATCATGAAGTGATGCTTGAATTTCATAATCAAATTGGATTTATTCTCCTTTTTAAATTCTTCTCCCTTCCTTTTTTTCCCTTTGATTTTTTCTAAACAAAATTTATTATTATTAGTAACGCTCATTGAAGTGATTTAATCTCATGTCGCCATCATTTTGTTATCCCCGTCTGCTTGACTATCCCAGTTTACAGACATCGCTACACCCACAATGGTATCTTCATAATGTCGTTAATCTATCTATCTATCTATCTATCTATCTATCTATCTATCTATCTATCTATCTATCTATCTATCTATCCATTTTTAGTGGAGGGGGCGGTGAGAGTATTTAACCTTTTATATGGAAAAGAAAAACAAGAATCTCGTCTTAAAAAAAAATTCCATATTGCTTTTGAATGGATGTATGAGAAAAACACCATATCATTCTCTTTCTTTCCCTCCCTACTCTTTATATATATATATATATATATATATATATATATATATGTATGTATGCATGTATGTATGTATGTTTGACTGACCAATCTTATCCGAGGATGTCTATCTACTAGGATAGCTGATTGATGCTTATTGCAGACGACTGCTCAGGCACATTTGTGTTTGTTCAACACCCACAGAGCCCACCTGTGGTTTATACTGTAACTATGCAGAGCATATATATATATATATATATATATATATATACTTTGAGATTCAAAAAAAGAAATCACTCGACCAGCGGTCGAGAGCGAGGGAAAATTTACTCGCTCTAAAATCATTTTACTCGACCGACTCCATTTTCTTAATAGTCGCCTTACGTAAACACAACGTGAATCGCTGACGAAAACAAAAAATGAATTTTTAATTCAAATTTCAAACGTGTTAGCATTAATAACAATAAAATTTGATTTTTCCTATTAATAGCAGCATACACATTTTGATGTTAAAGCTTTGTTTATTAAGTTTGAACACTATAAACGCTATGATATACTGTTTTTTTTTTGTTTGTTTTTTTTTGCAATTGAGTGAAGGTACCTAAATTCGTAGTTTTTTTCTTCTGTTTGACTACAACCTCCATCTCATATGATAAAAAAAGTAACAAATCTGATTTGCTCAACGATTTTCTATAAAAAATTACTTACTTTTATAATTTGCTTTCGGTGCGTGGTTAAAAGAAGTAGTTTTTTTTTCTTTTGAATGTTCGTTTTTACTTTTCGTAAGAGGTGAGGAAATATACTTGTTGAGTCAAGGATAATATTTTTCCAAATGAGTTTCTAAAAATCTGTGAGCGTCTTTAATCAAGGCGACAGAGACATTGTGGCTCCACTCTGGAAGCGTTAGTTAAACGACCAGGACGATAAAAGTGAGACAGGAGCTTCTCAATTTCAATTCCATTTGTCACATCTTGCTTTGATGATTGGGGGATGTTACTGTCTTTTGTTTAACCACACAATTCGATGTAAATCAGACACCATGCATAAGACCAAAGAGTTCAATAATGAAATTGTAGGTCATTCTAAGTAACTTAATCTTCAATGGCATACTTTTGGTTTGTAAAAGGAATTAGATTTCCTTTTTCTATATTTGAAGGGTCACGTTTCTTTGCGAGTAAAGCAATAAACTTTAATCGCCCAATTAAGTTTTTAATCGACTGAGCCGATCGGGCGAGTGAAATCTCAAAGGCTATATATATATTATCCTACATCTATAGCACGACTCTGAGTTTCATGCATTATGCAATCATCAAGAGCACAGTATAAACTGAAGTTTCTGAGATTTGTTTTTGAGTGGTACAAAAAAAAAATAAGATAATATGTATTTTTATTTATATACACTTAATAATTCTGTTATATTACATTAAGCACTGTTTTATTAACACCAGAAAAATGTGTGCCTGTGTGTGTAAATCAACGCATTTTTTTGTTCATCTATTAGTCGGTTCATATCTGTCTATGTATTGCTTGTATCGATGACACATTTTCCTATCTAGGTACCTACTTGAATTATTTTTTTCTGAATTTCTAACAATCTCCGCATGTATGTATCGATCTCCAGCCCATAATGGTAACCATACTCCATTTTTCTACATGATCTTGCTCTTCTAAAGGTAGAGGAGTCAGGTACTTGCTGCATTGGAACAGGAAACCGACCATTTTTCCAGTAACTTTATCGTTTATTCGTATGTACAGGGGCCCGACAATATTTTTCGGACACTTTAGTATTCGACTTTCCTAGTACCATAGAGTGGCGAAATTCCTTCAATAGAATAGCATAAACATATAAAGACAATACCTGTAATAAAAATGGAAGAAAATCGATTAGGTAAGGAAAAATATTTATTTTTCATCATTTTTTACAAAATACACGCGACATTATTTTTCGGACATCGTTGAAAAACTGTTAATAGTCTGTAATATCACCTTTCTTCTCAATAACTTTTATCAATCTCTCTTCATAATGATCAAACATGTGCACATAACATCTCTACGTGTTTCTATTAGTTGTTTTTTTGGCATCTAGTATCCGTTCCCATAGTTGAGCCTCTTTTGTTATTTCAGGTCCATCATAGACAAGTTGCGCAAGCATTTCCCAAACATTTTCTATTAAATTTAGATCTGTGCTTTTTGCAGCCATTCCAAAGTAGTCATATTCACTTTAGCCATCCATTCTTTCATGAGTTTTGACACATGGATGTTGCAATTGTCTTGCTGTAGAACGAAATTTTTCCCTATCTCTCTTCTTATCCTTGGTAGGGCTTTCTCGTCCAGCAACTGTTTGTAGCTTTCGCTGTTCTGTCGTCCTTTCAGCCACTCCAACCATATATTTCCATTAGCAAAGATCATACCCCAAACCATAACTCCTCCTCCTCCCATCTATCGTTTGTTCAGTACAGCAGGCTCACCCCTTCTCGATCAAGTACACCATCCATCGGGCTCATCAAACTTGAAACGCTTCTCATCAGTAAATATAACCTTCTTAAAGTCAACATGCTTTGTTAACCACCTTTAACACACTCCAGTCTTGCTCCTTTGTGTTTCTTTGTTAGTGTAATTTTTTTCTTAGCCTTTGCATACTTCAAACCAATCCTATGCAGCGTTCTTTGTACTGTTCGGACGTTTACATCCAATTCACATTTCTCCTTCACTTTTCTTGCTGTAACCTTTTCTCCAGATGTCAAAAGCCGTGTCACAGTCCTCTTCACTCTCCTTTCAGTCCTCTTGCCAATTGATCTTTTCCGTCCTCTCTTCTTTTTCCGCTCGGAGTTTGTCTTCAGCATGTATTCGACCGTTGATTTCGACAGCTTCAAATCCATGGCGATCCTTCTGATGCTGAGGCCATCATCCCGCTTCTTCCGTGCCAAATAAACGACTTCTTTTGAATGCATTTTACCTCATTAAACTTAATTGTTTTGCCAGTAAAATAGAACAGATAATTGATTCTAATGATGACAGCTAAGTGTACAAGCAGAAAATTTGCATACAGCAACATATACATGAACTTAGCTCTTAATAAAATAGGATTTTTTGTCATGTCCGAAAAATAGTGTCGAAATAGTGTCGCGCAAGTTTTCGCAAAAATCACAAAAAACTAAAATTATCAAAGCCAAAGTAAAAAAAAAAATGATTACACTAGTAGTGGATTTTCACTCCTCAACTACGTACTTACAATCTCAAAAGTTTTTGGCACTAGTAACCACCTTGAAGTACTTTTTTCAAAGTGTCCAAAAAATATTGTCGGGCCCCTGTATGTGTCCCTCTTTCTTTTTGCGTATTTTTTTAAAATGCCTTTTTATTTATTTACTTTTCTTTCCATATTCTCTTTTTCGTTTCTTCCTTTCATGCTTTCGTGTTTTTCATCAGGTCTGCCTTCTTTTTTCGCCTCTTTTTTCTTTTTGGTTTCTTTCTTTCTTTCTTTTTTCTTGCTTGTTTTTTTCTTATTGAGTTCGTACTTTCTTTTTTTCTTTCTTTCTTTCATTCTTGCTCGTTTAATTCTTTTCATTTTATTTCTTTCTCTCTTTCTTTTCTTTCTTGGTTTCTTGTTTTTTTTTTGTCATTTAATTTTGTTACCTTCCTTTTTTTCTCCATTTTTCTTTCATTTTTTTTTTGCTTTTTTTATTTCTTCCTTTCTTGTGTCCTTACTCGCTTAATTCTTTTTGTTACCTTTCTTTCTTTCTTTCTCGTTTCAGTCTTTTTTCTTTCCTTTTCTTGTCTTTTCCTCGCCGCTTCATTTCTAAGCATATATATCTTAACACATTTTCTTAAATGCTATCATTCCACTTTTCCAAATAAGCTGCGTAATTCGACCGTTGAACATATTCATTTCAAAATAAATATTCCGGCTCATTTTCTCATCCGCTACCAGCTGCATATGTTTACAACAGTAGGCATTCGGCCAATGTATTTGAACTGATGATGTAAGCTTCAATCTGTCTAATTCAACTCGTTTAAAAATGGTGAGAAGATAGGCCTAATAGCCTACACGACTTTTGTCGATTCGGGTTTGAAAACCAAAAAAAAAAAAAAAAAAAAGGTAATAATTCTTTCCGAAAATCTTTAATCCATACTCTTATTATGCATGGTTAAATGCGCGACAGTTAGGGTCTTGTCTGAATTGTCGACTGCATACAAACTGCTTTCTGAGATCAATAATTCAAAATTGATTTGAGAAATTGAAATTGTGACCCTTGGTGGACCATGAAGACTAGCGCTACATAATCATAAAAACTGAACCAGATAACAGAAAGCTCATCGCTCTGAAATCTTATTTGCTAATTATTTATCATTATTTCTTTCTACTCAATAGAAATTGATAGGTTCGCCTATCTTCTCGTTCAGCCTCCTGCTCAATGTTTTGACAAGGAATAGAGATTAAGCCATTGTTCCCTGTTTAGGATTGGGTTTCTGCTTCCTTATAAAGTATTTTCATTTACTTTTACTACCAGTAGCCCCTTGCTTGGAATGAATTCATATGAAAAAATAAAACAAAACAAAGCTTTTTTCTTTTTTTCTTATTCGTTTATATTGCATTGTTCTGATATATAGATATTTATCCTCTCTATTATAATAGAGATCATTATATATATATATATATATATATATATATATATATATATATAATAGAATAAATAAAGAACAATTAGGAAAAATGTTTTTAATCTAACATGTTTCACATTTAAAAAGCCTCTTCAGAGATTTATTAAAGACGAATGATTTAAAATCCAAGAGACAGTATGTTGATGGAGGTGTAGTTTCCTTGGTCAGATACGTGTCAAGTGTGATAAAGCAATTGATGAAAATTAAGTGCGTATATATATATATATATATATATATATATATATAGTTTTATTCTTGGTAATGATAAGGATAATTCCACGGAGGATAATTATCCGATGAGAACTGTATCTTAGAAATTAACAAAGTATTGTAAGGAAAACAAATTGGATAAATTTCAAAAAATCATCTCTCTCTCTCTCTTTCTCTCTCTCTCTCTCTCTCTCTCTTTCTTTATATATACATATATATATATATTGCCTCCTGTCACGGCCAGAGGGAATAACCTGTGAAGAAACATATATCCTCTCAAATAATTTTGCCGTCATTTCTGGCGGCAGGGGTACACTCGTTAACTTTATTATTCCATATACTTATATAATATGCGATAGATGAATTGTTATTTCAATTACGCAAAAGTAGAAATAACACTGACATCAGATTTTAACAGAAATACTTAACAAAATTACACAAAAATATCTTCAAATATTAAAGAGTAATTTTATTTAATAAAATCGCCATTGACTTTAACCACGGCCTCCAGACAACTTCAGAATGTCCTGCATCTCATCTGGACGGTGTACTTTTTTTAAAGAATACTACATATAATCATTGTCTCCAGTTCATTTTCATTGTTACAAGAAATTTTGCCGGTCTCTTGCTCAACTGCGTCTCACACATAATAAACAAGGGGTTGCAGTCTGGGGAGTTATCTGTCTAGGTGTGATGAGTGATGTGAAATTGTTTGACAACTATGACTGGTTTATCTTGCGTGTTTGGCATGGTTTCAAAGTCCAGTTACCAGACCCAGAGTCTTTAAGGACCAACCCTTTTGAATCAGAACTGCACGAACTCTTTAAGGCACGTGATGGGTCTCCGTGTTGAATCTGAGGCTCTGTGAGAAGATGAATGAATGTATGACATCGCCCTCACTAGTGTTCACTCAAAATTCCATAACTTTGACTCTTTTCGAAACCTCTGCGCTTTTCTCAAATTAACACGCAAACACACCGACATGCTGGTATTGAAGCCAAGCTGTACAACATGCCGTTTTCAAATTTCTGAGCGAGAGATTTGCTTTATGATGAACCTTTTTATCACAGACAGTGCCCAGCTGACCCTACTTTACTGTGCAGTTAAAAAAAGTAAGAAAAAAAAAAACTAGGTGTATACGCAAAATTAAATATATAAAATGACGGCAATTGCCCACTATGTATATATAGTCATCCGCAGATAGATCTCTTTTGCTGTATCACAGCTCATCAATACACTTAGATATCCGATTGCTTTTAACTAAGGATTGAAACCCAACCGAATTGAATATATATATATTCAGCACCTGAAAATTGGGTAGGGCATGACACTCTGAGTTGTGCTACCGTTGAAGGATAACATATGTATTTATTAATATATACATAATGGCTTTGTTATATTTCAGCGAACATTATTTTATTAACACCGTCACTCAATGTACAATATTTATATTCTTATTTATGTAGAAAAATATGTGAGAACATTACACACACACACATACACACACACGCACACACGTATTTGTGTGCGTGTAATTTTCATATTTAATTATATTAAGCTGTGAACTAATGTATATCTTTCAAACCAGATAAAAGAAATAGATATATATATTTGGCGACAGATGCACTTAAGCAAATTTTCTAGATACACTAGTAAATTTTCTCTAAAATTGCCCCACCCAGCCACAAGTATATATTCTCATATATGTTCTCAAAGCAATATTTTTAAAAGCAGTTTTTCTCACCCTATGGGAATCGACCAAATTTTGAGCTGGGAGAAAAAATATTTGAGTAGCAGTAAAATTTATTTTATTGTTTCGCCTAATGTTGTATGCATTTCTTGACATATCGATGTGTGTCTGGATTCTCGATTATACTCAATCATTTCAAAAATGAAGTTACCATATTTTTCAGCATATAAGACGCATCAGTATATAATCAAACAGTCAGTTAAGTGCCATACGTGATACACGGTTGGACGATCATGTCTTGAAAGAGACATGATTGACTAGGCAGGAGACTTTCTCATAGTAGATTACCATTTCTTCCTGCAGTAGATTGGTAGCCAATTAAAGCTATAGAACCCCCTCTGTCCTGTTATTTAACCCATGGCTGGTTAGAGAAGAGATGGTTTAATATATTTCCCAACGAATTCGACTTAAGTTCGAAATCGGTTCGTCGATTTCTCATTCCGAGACGATATCTATTGCACCACAACACACATTTCGGTATATATTTAGCCAATTAAGTGAATTTGATTTTCATTCAGTCAGTTAAGCGCCATGCATGATACACGCTTTGTTGATCATGTCTATTGAGTCATAACAGACTGGGCAGAATATTTTCCCGCTATAGATTGCCATTACTCTCTGTGGTAGACTGGCTGCCAACCAAGGCTATATAACCCAATCTGTCTTGCCATTTAATCCATAGCTAAAGGATAAAGATACGGATTAATACTTTTCCTAAGGGCATTTGTGCTTAAGTGAATGCAAGCAATTTAACTCGAATTCTAACTCGACTCCCCGATTTTTCGTTACAAGACGATATCCACTGCACTACAACACACATTCATGACATTGCACGGCAATACTCATCTGGTATATAACAGTCAGTCAGTTAAGTGCCATACGTGATACACGCTTGGGCGATCAGGTCTCGAAAGAGACATGACTGACTGGGCAGAATATTATCTCGCAGTAGGTTGCCATTGCTTTCTACTGGTTGCCGACTAAGGCTATAGAATCCAATCTGTCCTGTTATTTAACCCATAACTGGAAGGAAGAGACGGATTAATACCTTTCCCATGGGTATTTGCACGTAAATGAATGCAATGAATTCAGTTGGAATTCGAACTCGACTCCCCGATTTCTCGTTCCGAGCCGATATCCACTGCACCACAACGCAATCTGAAGTGTGTTAGAATATATATTCTGTATATTCGTTCTATAGTTGGTTGAATTATTAACGCAGAGTGTTTTGTTGCCCAAAGTTTAACATTTACTGTTGTCGTCATTGAGCGATTTTAAAGATTTTTCTTTTTTTTACATAATCTATCCTTTTAGGATATGGTGATCACGGGTCTCCTTCGTTTTTTGCTTGACCTTTTCCCTTTATTACCCAGCGTAAGATGCCTTTCAGAAAATGGTTAAAGTTTTAAAAGATTTTAAATTCAAATAATATTTTACTTCGACTTTTTACTTAAGAGTTAAAGACAAATGCATTATGGACCCATAGCTGGAGGACGAAGAGATGGATTAATATCTTTCCTCAGAGGTAATAGTTCATTAGTTGATGAAACGAATTCTACTGGGATTCGAATACGGATTTTCTATTTTTCATTCTGAGCTGATATTCATAACGCCACAACTAATGATTAAAATTGCACCAAGAGAGTAAATCCTCTGGGTCTTAAGAAAAAAAATTTATATCCTGGCGCTAGAGATTCACAAGGAACACTCTTCTTCTTCTATGTGCCCTGTCCCTTCAGGACGTAGGAGATCATGGCTCTCCACGTCTCCCTATCCATTGTGGCTCTTGATATATTTGCTCCTGGCAAACCCCGTTCCGTCATCCACCTGATCAGGCCCTGCAAATATGTTATCCGCTGCCTTCCTCTGTCTCTCCTTCCTTCTATCTGACCAGTCAGTATCAGGTTCTCCAGGCTCTCCTTCCTCATTGCATGTCCCAGGAACTTCAGTTGTCTCTTCTTGATGCTCAGCATCAATTTTCTTTTTGTTGCCATTCTTTCTAACACCTCGTCGTTGCTTGTATGCTCAGTCCACGATATCCGTAGCATCCTTCTGTAGAACCACATTTCGGCCGCTTCCAGTTTTGTCCTCATTTTCGATGATATTGTCCAGCATTCACTGCCGTATTGAAGAACTGACATCACGTAGCAGTCTAGCACTTTTCTTCGTTTCTATTAAGATTTTCCTGTGTGTTAGTATTTTGCTCATCTTCTGGAACGCGTCCTTTGCCATGCCAATTCGCCTTCGGATCTCCGTGTCGCACTTTCCATCTCCTGTTAGAACACTTCCTAGGTACTTAAATTTTTGGACTTGTTTGATTATGTTATCCCCCACCTGTATTTTGCATTTTGGGTTGTATCTTTTGCTGATGACCATGCACTCAGTTTTCTTAAAATTTATTTGTAGTCCCTTCTTTTCACTCTCCACTGCTACTTTCTGTATGAGGTCTTGTAGTTTCCTTTCCGTGTCCGCAATCAGCACTTTATCGTCCGCATACCTTATGTTGTTCAGGTTGTGGCCTCCAATAACAAATCCCGGCATGTCATCTAGGGTCCTCAAAATATTCTCGCTGTATAGTTTGAACAAATCCGGTGAAAAGACACATCCTTGTCTTACGCCTTTTTCTATCTTTGTGTATCTACTGAGGTCGTTACCTGTCCGTATACAGGCCGTTTGCTGCCAGTAGAGATTCTTGATTATTCTTATGTCTTTGCCGAAAATGTCGAGGTTGCCTAGCATCTCCATCAATTCTTTGTGTCGTATTTTGTCGAATGCTTTCGCGTAATCGATGAAGCATAGGTACAAGTCTTTCTTCATTTGTAATGCCCTTTCAAAGAGCATCCTAATCATGAATATGGCGTTCCTTGTTCCAGTGTCTTTGACGAACCCGCACTGTTCCTGCCCTATCTCTGGCCTGATTCTGCTTCTCGCTCTATTCATCAGGATGCTGACAATCAGTTTTGTAATGTGACTCATTAAGCTGATAGTTCTGTGTAGTTCGCACTCGTTTGCAGTAGGTTTCTTCGGCAGCGCTATAAATATCGCCTTGCATAGGTCGTCTGGTATTATCAAATTTTTTTTATATATAATCGTATCGCCCCAGGCAAGGTATTATACTGCCACAGTTGTACAGGAGGTTACATTTGAAGAAAGTTAAGAGAAGGAGTGGCAGAATAAAGGGTGTGTCAGGAAGCGGGTAGGAGAGGGATGAAAATACTGAAGAAATGAGATGAGAGCATGAGAGAGAGAGAGAGAGAGAGAGAGAGAGAGAGAGAGAGAGAGAGAGAGAGAGAGGATGCAAGTTAGTGAGATATGAGATGACAATTGACTTTACATTTGTATTCTTGGAAAAGCATGTCGGGGAAGTAAATGGAATGGAATTCCACAGACTGGAAGTGCGAGACAAAAAAGCTGATGGAGTAGAATTTGCGTTTACATCTTATTGGTTTCACAGTAAAAGGGTGGGACCTAGTTGCTAATCTTGTGGCTCGAGTAAATTCGGTTACAGGGGGCACCAGTGTGCTAAGTTCATCAGAGTAGAAGCCGTGAAAGTACTTGTAAAAAAATGGGAAGCCATATTGCGCCGGTGAGAAAGTGACTGTATCCGAGCTGCCAAGTCGGTATCTATCACATTGCAGATTCTCCGTTGAATTTTGTCATGGACCCCTAGGTGGATAGCAGGAGCACCCGACCAGATATGGCAGTAGTATTCAATGCAAAAAAAAAAAAAAATCAACAAGAGCAACAACAAAAATAGTTATCGTATGTAAGTAAAAAGGGAAAAATAATGACAGAATCAATATGTATTACATAAAAAAAATTAATAAGGAAACCCCGTCAATTCTAGAATTACTGGATTTCAGATGTCCATCTTATTGAAATAAAAGTTTTATGATAATTGTTTTTAGAAATTTCCCTCAACAGTCAATGCTAACTCTTCGGTCAATGAATGTAAATGTTTCCTGTATGGAAATCGCTTTTCAGTAATGTTAGTAGTTCAGTGGAATTCGAATTGGGATTGCTGATTTATCTTTCCCAATCTCTAACCACTATATTACTCATTCTTCCTAAATACTTTCAGCTCCACTAAGAAGACATAATGCATGGTTATCAACAAAAGGATGAACACAAAAAGCAAATTATAGGTCGCTGATACTAAAATCAAGCAGTTACAGAAATTTAAATATCTGGCAGGTGATTAATCAGCGGACGGAGACTGTGTCACTGTGATCCGAAGACGTATTTAGATTACCAAAGAGGCATCACAAAAGGTAAGCAGAGTATTATGAGACAGAAAGATTTTATTAGAAACAAAGAAAAGATTATTGAACTGTGACGTGATATTTTAGCGAACAAAACAAGTTCTAGGTTTAAAATTTAAAATGCTAAGCACTGACACATTGATTTTGTTAGAAATGAACAAATTTACTCGATTTTACAAAACCTTGCTTAGCACAAATGCAAAATCGAATCCATAACAAAACTCGTGAAATTTCACACCTCGATGCGAAATGTTTTTCAGCCAATAGAAAACTAGGAAACAATATTTTCAAAGAAGTAGAGACTTGAAGCAAAAGAAATATGGTTCTACAGAAAGAAGCAGAGCATATCATTGGTCAAACATGGGAACAAAACGAGGTTTTAGGGGATATGTAAACAAAAAGGGATCTTATACTTAACACCAGAAAAAAGCAGTTGAAATTTCTAGGTCATGTAATAAGGAAGCAGGGCTTGGAAAATTTGATACTCACAGAACAGAATAAAGCAGCACTTAAAATAATTAATGGGCTTGAATAAATGGATAGCAGACCGGGATTAGGAGTCATAGCAATAAAATAAATATATTAAGAGCTGCAAGAGCCCAGAAGATGTTGGCTCTTGCATGATCGTTTAGGTTCTGAATGGACATGACACACAAAAGAAGAAGAAAATAATTATTGTTCTTCAAGATACACGTTTCCGTCCATTCTTAGAAATATTCCATTGATAAATTTGTCGAAATTTCAGCCAGTGTATACTAGCAACCTATACAGAGAGACAATTCTGAGAGCGCTAGAAGTCCTACCAGGATAGGTTATTGACTGTCACAGTCAATCGGTTAAGTGCAATATGTGATACACGCTCGGGCGATCATTATCGAAAGTGACATGACTGACTGGGCAGAAAATTTTCTGCAGTAGACTGGTTGCCAGCCAAAGATATAGAACCAAGTCTGTCCTATTATTTAATCCATAACTGGAGAGAAGTGATGTATCAATATCTTTCCCAAGGGTATCTGCATGTAATTGAATGTAAGGAAATCAACTAGAATTTGAACTCGGCTCCCGATTTCTCGTTCCGAGCCGATATCCACTGCACCACAACGCACATTCCACAATCCAAACAATATAAGTTACGTAGATGATACAATGCTGATAGCAGACTCGGAAATGAAACTACAAGACCTCCTACAGGAAGAAGATACAGAAAGTGGAAAGAAAAGAATACATATAAACAACAAGAAAACTGAATGCATTGTAATCAGTAAAAAAAGAAGCCCAAAATGCCAACAAAAAGTCAGGTATATTAAATCAAGCAGGTACAGAAATTTAAATACCTGGAAAGTGTCCAAACAGAGGACGGAACACTGAGATGCAAAGGCATGGACAAGGGTTCATTCAAAAAGCTGAATAGAGAGAGAGAGGAAAAATTTCCTGGAAGCAAAGAAGGGAGTACTGGATTGTTATGTGATGCCTGTCCTTCAATATGGTAGCGAATGCTAAACAATCTCATTAAAGATGAAGGAAAGACTTGAAGCAACCGAAAAGTGCTTCTATAGAAGGATGATGAGGATACTTTGGGCAAAACATGTGAATAACAACGAGATTTTGGAAAGGATAGACACGAAAAGGAAACTGATACTTGACATCAGGAAAAGACAGCTGAAGATTCTGGAATATGTAGTGAGGAAGAAGTGATTGGTGAATCTGATGCTCACTGAACGGATAGAGGAAAGAAGAGACAAGGAAAAGCAACCCGTGACATACTTCATAGACTTGAATAGTGGAGCGGAGGTTGGGCTGGATAACAGAAGGAGGGGTGTTAAAAGCCAAAAGGGATATAGAGATGTGGAGGGCCATGATCGCCTACGTTCTAAAGGGACACAGGACATAAAAGAAGAAGATACTAACCAGATAGAAGTTGGAAACATATACTCTTTTCGACAGAAATAAGAAGTTTTTCACACAGAGCCAAATGTCATTTCTGTGACATTGGTTTTTAATTTTCATTAATCACTTTTCCACGGCATGGCACCCAAAACACAATTCTATCGCTTAAGTTTTTCATTAATTTTTTAGTCCAATCGGAAAATTACATCCAACGTGAAATAAAACGTTTAAAAACGTTTTAAATCTAAATTAATTTCATACAAGAACGACGCATGAGTGAAACAAAGGCAGTAATTCAATTTAGATTGTTCTGTAGAATTCTCTAGAAATATTTGTTGTTCTTCTTCCGAGTTTTGTAACATTCAACCTCTCTTTTTATAACTCAAATAATCAAAGTCATTCGACTTCGCTTCCAGGTAAATTTGATGTGACCTTGATTCTGGAATTAGTTTAATCGCGAATTTCGTCACAGAATATAAGGAAGGGAATGTTTCCTCCTAAAATATTTGAAAAACATTTAAATAAAATAAAACACTTTGTTTCAACGGCAATTTGCTTGAAAAAAAGTGAGAACCATCGTAAATATCTTTAAAAAAAATCAGATCAGTCTTAAATTTATTAAAACGAAATAATCGAAATTATATCATTATTGAAACATTTATTTAGCTTACGAAAATCACAATAAATTGAACAATTTATTTATGCCGTTAGCGAAAGAGGAGATTCGTTAATCCTGAGCATTTTTGTCGTTTTGTCATTTCGTATTTCCTATTTCTACTTTAATATATATATATATATTCAACCTCAAGCAAGACAAGAATGGTACTAGTACGTAGGGGTTATAGAGAGTGAAAGTAAGAGAAAAGATTGGGTATGAGAGGCTTGAGGAAAAGGTAAAAGATGAACGGATTCAAGAAGATAGTTGATGGCGATTGACGTGGTATTTAAATTTTTGGAGATTATATTTTTCAGGATAGCAAATAAAAGGAACGGATTTCCACGGGCGGGAAATGCGAAAATAGAAATTAGAAGTAGGGGTTAAATTTAGCAATTTCAACGGTAAAACGGTTGCATCTGAATGCCAGTCTCGTAGCACTTTTAAATTCATGTGGTCGGGCACCAGGGGAAAAAAAAACTTGTCAGAGCAGTTGCTATGAAAATATTTGCAGAAAAGACAGGGGAGAAGCCACGTCACGTCGGTGAGAAAGCGACTGAAGTCATGAGCGATTACATATCCTATTTTGAATTTTGCTGAGAATTATTTTCATCAATTACATAATATTTTATACAATGTTCGTTTAGCATTATTGCTGGATGATTGAATGTGCTTTCTAAATAAATAAAAATTGTAATTGCTTTTAAAATAATTTTACAATTTGAACATCCATTGTTCCCTGTTTAGGATGTGGTTTCCGGCTTTCTCTTTTCCAATCTTTTCTCTTTTCCTTATTTTTTTTTCAATTGGACTAGATAGACTGAACTATCGCCCGGGTCACACTCCACCCACGTCTGTTGAACAGGTGTGGAGGCTCATCCCTTATTCCCTGTTTAGGATGTGGTTTCCGGTTTTCTCGTTTCCAATCTTTTCTCTTTTCCTTATTTTTTTTTACAATTGGACTAGATAGACTGAACTATTGCCCGGGTCACACTCCACCCACGTCTGTTGAACAGGTGTGGAGGCTCATCCCTTATTCCCTGTTTAGGATGTGGTTTCCGGTTTTCTCGTTTCCAATCTTTTCTCTTTTCCTTATTTTTTTTTCAATTGGACTAGATAGACTGAACTATCGCCCGGTTTACACTCTACCCACGTCTGTTGAACAGGTGTGGAGGCTCATCCCTTGTTCCTGTTTAGGATGTGGTTTCCGGTTTTCTCGTTTCCAATCTTTTCTCTTTTCCTTATTTTTTTTTTTCAATTGGACTAGATAGACTGAACTATCGCCCGGGTCACACTCCACCCACGTCTATTGAACAGGTGTAGTGGCTCATCCCTTGTTCCTGTTTAGGATGTGGTTTCCGGCTTTCTCTTTTCCAATCTATTCATTCTTGCGTAGCCCCCTGCACACCAGTGGCCTTACCGCCTTGCTTGGGGTGATATGATTAAAAAAAAAAAAGAAACCTCGAGATAAATGGTAAGATTTAGTCAGTTAATTGCCATATATGATACACGCTTCAGCGACTATTTCTCGAAAAAGACATGACTGACTGGGCAGAAGATTATCCCGCAGTAGGTTGCCATTATTTTCTGCGGTAGACTGGTTACCAGCCAAGGATATAGAACCCAATCTGTCTTTTTATTTAACCCATAATTTGATGGAAGAGACGGATTAATAATTTTCCCAAGGGTATTTGCGCGCAAGTGAATGCAAGGAATTCAACTGGAATTCGAACTCGTCTCCTTGATTTCTTGTTTCGAGCCGAAATCTACTGTACCACAGCATACATAGTAAGATTACCCAAACTGAAATGTCACCAGTACTCAATATGCAGAGTAATGGTAGATTTATAAATGCGCAAGAGAGACTGACGAGAAAAAAACTTTCTTGCACGACACATTGACCCAATCTTCATTGCAGTCGATGCAGCTATTGATTTGATGTAGTCTTTCATGCCTTTTCAGGATGTGGGAGATTATGACCCTCCACTACTTCTCCTGTTTCTCTTTTATTAAGTGATTTGTTTTTGGTGCTTCTATAGTAGCATAGACGCGTCAATTAAATTACATATTGTTTTCCTCTCGTTTCTTTTAATTTCAATACACCTGTGAGTGTTGATTTCTCCAAAGATTCTTTCATCATGTGTTTCAAAGCAGTTACCGGTTTTTCAAAGCAATTCCCTAAATGTTTCTTTTCTCTTTAAAACTTTACCGTTCCTCGTATATTCTTTCCAAAGAATTCTCATCATCCATCGGTGGGGCCACATCTTTCTCGCTTCCAGTCTCTTCATCTCTTAGTAAATTTTTCCACATTCAATACCATATTGAAGACTAAATGTTACCCAAAAGTCTAGCACTCTTTATTTTGTATCTAAAGACATTTTAGCAAGTTTAGAAACTTATTAGGGTTTTAAGAGTATTGTAATCTACTGCAAGCATACCAGCTGCCGGGTTCATTATATTCATCTTTTAACTCCCCATCTATGGGTTGAATAACAAGACAGACTGGTTGACTGGTTTTGAATTCTAAGATTTCTGAACCTGTCAGCCACATCCAAGAAGAAAACTTTATTATCTCTGCTCTTTAAGCAATAGCAGGGTGGGGTGGGTGGTAGTTCTTGACCAGATTTCGAACAAGAATGGGGGAGATAACGGTTAACACTAGACTTGAACAGGTTAAGATTCTACTGATCAGTGGAAATATCCTATTGGAAGACGGTTGCACAGAGCAGTAGTTCGTGGGAAGAAGCTGTTCAAGCGGAACTGACTTCTCACCGAGAGAATACGTAGGGAATGTGGTTGGTTTGCTACAATATACATGGCATGGCAAATCCCGGCCGTGCATGTTAGTCCTGGTGGAAGCAAGGAATGTAGCTTGTCGGAGCACTTCTCATGTTAGTAGCGATAGAGAGGCGAGATACTCGCAACATTCCACCTGTGAAAGAAGAGTCGAAAATGATTCGTCATCTAAAAAGACTCGGAAATTCTTTTGAACTTTATCTTGACGCAAAAGTGAGGCCTGGACAGCTCTCACCCAAACATGACAATATCATTCTATTTTCGGATTGATTTGGCTGTTGTAAATATAGAGGATAGCATGAAGAACCAGGTACCTTACTGGAGAGGTACTGTTGCTGATTAAGTTATATTGAATGAAAGTAGTAAGAATTCTAAACAGTGCTTTTCTCTTTTACAAGAAAATTGCTTTAGAATATTGGTGTAATCTACAAGTATTTTTCTTGTGGAGCCTGGGAGTTTTGTGTGGGTGTCTAAATACATAGCATTTAAGATACGTTAAGTAGCTTGTCAGCAATGGATTTTCGAAGCATCTTTAAAGTTAATTTCAAAATAAGGCGTTAATTACACAAAGTATGGACAATTCATTAACTTAATTATAATTGCCTTGTCAGACTGAATTCTGATTAAACAATACTATTTTTTCGGGCACTCATTTCTTACCAAGTGCACTATACATGTGATCATCAAAGGTAAACTTAATAACTACAGCACTTCATAGTAGAGAAGTAATTAGAGATTTAATCTCACTATTCTAGCCCTATCAGTTCTCACTGGGTGTTTCATAATGGAAAGTTTTCTTATGATATGTTTAGCATAAACACGTTTTTTAAATAATCTGTAAGCAAAATACTTCAAATTTAAATGTAATCCTGATAAATTGTATAATCATTACTTTAATGATTATAATATTTATCAGGAATACATATAAATTTGAAGTATTTTGATTACAGATTAGGAGGGAAATAAGTATTATATATATATATATATATATATATATATATATATATATATATATATACGTATTTCCCTCCTGTCACGCTCATGAAGAGTCGTAATTTTCTAAGCACAGATTAGATAGGACAGACGGTTCAAGGTAGGTATGAGGCACCCAATTATTATGAAGGAGACACTGGATATAGATGTTGGTTATTACCAGAAACATGACCCAAAGAGTTGTGAGTTCAATACCAAGCAACAGCAGTGGTGAACAAATAACTTACTGAGTCCGGTCAGAGGGAGATAACTCATGACTACCAAAAAAGGCTTCGCGCAGAAATGAGAATAATATACCCCAGTGATTGTAATAAAAGGTTATGTTCGAAATTCTTAGCACCTGAAGAAGGCCGAAGCGTATAATGGCCAAAACGTTGTACAAATGGCAACAAAGATGAGAAAAATAGTCCGAATAATGCCAATAGTGCAAATACTACCTCATGTAAGAAATATGGACAAATATTTTCATCGATGTTTGTCTGATTCTGGTAAGTATTTATGGGTATGATTACATTTGAACATACTTTCTGATCTTTCGTATAGTTATATTTTTCCTTTTTAGAACAACACAATAGCTAATTTTTCCTCCTAGCACAATCTCCATATGTTACCACCGTTATATGGTTTGGCTATTTTCACTATACTCCAATTTTTATTAGAGTCTTTTCCATATTTCAATTTGAATTTCGATACGAGGCTAGCCAGTTTAGTATAATATTTGAAGTTTTCCTGTTTAAATGTTGATTTATGATTATTCCATTTAATTTTCAATCTTTGGTAGATCCTAAATATGTTTAACTTTTCATCATTTATGTCATGTACCTCTGCTTTATAAATAGCCCCGTCTGTATTATAAAGTCCGTTAAGTGGACATTTGCTTTTGTCCCTACAGTTACATTCCTTGTTAATGATGTTATTTTGCACGTTGTTATTTAGGTTCCTGGCATTTTGTTTTTTGATGCAATCTTCTAAATTGCTAGCACAGGTATAACTTAATTTGATTGAATTCTAATGAAAATTTTGTTTAATTCTGAAATGTTTATTGATTAATTTAAAAAAATATTTGTCCTATCTTGGTTTTTATTTCTAAGTTAAACACTGGGTTGAAACAAATAATATTTCGATTTCTGTTATGGTTTTTGGTTTGTTTGTTTGGTTAGGGTTTGTATTCTAAAATGTTCTTATGGCCAGATCTTTTTAAGTCATTTTCATAATCTTTTCAATAAAGATTGCTTTGTTTGACGAATTTTTTGATAGCCTGTGCACTGTTTCTTTATGGATGTGTTTGATAATGCTTGTTGGATGGTTACAGCTTGTGTTTACGTTGTGTTTGCTTTCATATATTAAATTTTACATCTAAATATTGAACTACCTTCTTATTTGTTTCAACTATTATTTCAAAATCGTCATCTATGAAGTGATTGTAAAAGATTTTCCATATTCTCTTATTCTCTCTTTTGTTTTCTGGTGCTATCATTAATCTGTCATCTTTGTATAATCTGTGGTTGTTTATGTTAATTATTTAATTAATTTTACTTAGAATGTGTATTCCCAGCAATTCTGAAATTTTGGCACCGTCAAACGAGTCTTGTGGTACATTAAATGGGCCTTTTTGATTTTTTTAATCCATGCTTCAACAATGAATATGAATTTTCGGAAATGTAGATTTATATCTATATGTTCGGGTGGTATATCTATGTACCATTTAGCAAATTTCAACGCTCCCATTAAGCCTTTTTCAGATATTGATGGGTAAAAGTTTTTGATGTCATATTTTATGAAAGTATATTTGATTTTTTTATTTTTTTATTTTTTGAAACCAGAAAATACAATCAGCAGTGATTTTTTAATTTAACCACTTTAGATTTTGTTGAGTTTATGAGCCGGTACAAGGGGCTAAGGGGGAAATTATATTTGTTCTCTCTTATTGTTAAAAAAGCTTGCTTACCTGTCAAAATTTGTATCCTTTTGCTTAAATTTCTTCATTTATCTTTTTTCGTATTCCTTTAGGTTTATTTTATATTTGTTGTTATATAAGACCGTTATATTTGTTGTTATATAAGACCGTTATATTTGTCGTTATATAAGACCGTTATATTTGTTGTTATATAAGACCGTTATATTTGTTGTTATATAAGACCGTTTTATATATATAACAACAAATATAAAATAAACCTAAAGGAATACGAAAAAAGATAAATGAAGAAATATATATATATATATATATATATATATATATATATATATATACTTATCTCCTCTCTCGTTGGTCTGGATAGTTGTTTTTCACTTATGTCTTAATGTACGATACTCAATACTCAGTACAACAATATATATGTTGCCGTCATTTTTGACAGTATTGGCCTGCAGTGTAGAGAGCTGGTTAATCTTTCTTTTGTTTGGCCTTGTGTCAGACTTAACCGAACTCCGTGCAGCTTACAAGTTTTATGTTGACTTATCATCAGAATTATTATCAGAAGGTTGGTTGTCAGCTGGAATGTGTGGATTAGTGTAGAAGAGTGGAATAATAAAATATACATTTTGTATTTTAAAATATACATTTATTAAAAGAACGAATAACATAAGTTGTAGCAGTTAATATTTATTGAGGAAGATAAGGTATCAAAAGATCAGACCAAATGTTTTAGTAGTAGATGTTGAAAGGGATATAGGAGAAAGAGTAAGAGAACAAGGTGCGACCTGACCTTAAATCCGGGTTGATTTGAAGTTGCCGTTAGATGTTAGTTATTTGTCAGCAAACCGCCTCCTCTGACTGATCGCCGAGACCGGTTAGAGACCATCCTTAAATATTCAATCGAGTCACGTGGGGTGGCTCCAGAATGCTTTATTTCTTTAGCTGTGGAAAAAACATTTCTCTGAAGTATTTTGAATTTGCGATTTGATGACCAATCAGTATCCAGTGTTCCGCTACAGGCCCACACGTTTTCAATAATGAGGCAAAATCTCGTGACAAAAATTACCATTTCCTATTGATTTTATTTTTGGTTACATTTTAAGCTGAATTAATGTCATGAATAATATTCGATCTTCACGAAGCTTGGAATTTATCGGATTCATGAGTTGATACTCTCTAGTGCTTTTTGGTTACATGATGGCACTATATAAGATATCAAATTTCACTCGAATAGTTTCTCCCCACAAACTACTACATTGTCAATTCGATGCCCAAGAGGATGCTTCTTTGACTAAGACTGTAGTTAACCGTTGTTTTTTACCACATTTCATTAGAAACAGTACACCTTTTACGCTATAACCTGTTATCGCGAGTGATGTTTCGGCCTTGCAAACATTATTATAAAAAATGAAACAACTCCACGAGGGGGTGTTTTCTCAGTGACTTAATTATTTTTGTTGATCCTATGTTTTTAGATTCAGTTAAGGGCTATACGTAATACACGTTTGGACAAGCATATCCCTCCCAACTTATCTAAATAAATGTTGAATCTTTCAGTTAATTGCCATACGTGATACACGCTTAAACGATAATGTCATTTTCGATCTATGACTGACTAGGCAGATTTTCCCCGTATTAGTTTGCAATTTTTTTCTGCGATAGACTGGTTACTAACCAATACTAAAAAAACCCAATCTGTCCAGCTATTCAACCCATTGCTGGAGGAGGAAGAGTTTGATTACTATCTTTCCCAAGGGTATTTGCGCCTAAGAGAATAGAATTCGAACACGGCTCTCTGGTTTCTCATTCCGAGCCGATATCCAGTGTACCACAACGCAAATCCTGCAAAATGAAAGACTTAATTATTTCAAATAATAAGATGTAGAGAACGGCCAGTTTTTGATATATGCAAAAAGAGATTTTGGTTTGTTTTAATAAGAGTAGGTTGACGTATAAAATTCTCTGAGACGAAGTACGCATCTTTTTAATGGGAAGGCTTACGGCCATATCACGTTGAATACACCGGTTCTCGCTCGATCACCGAAGTTAAGCAACGTTGAGCCTGGTCAGTACTTAGATGGGTGACCGCTTGAGAATACCAAGTGCTGTAAGCGTTTAGTGACGGATGTGCGTTGTGATGCAGTGGATATCGATTCGGAAAGAGAAATCGGTGAGCCGAGTTCGAATTCCAGTTGAATACCCTGCATTCACTTAAGCACTGCTACCCTTAGGAAAGGTATTAATTAAAAAAAAAGAAGTATTACTAGACACAAAACTTATGTAAAAACAACAATAAATTGTTGAAAGCAAAAGGTATTACCAGCAATAAATAAATAAAATTAAGTTGGCAATAAATGACCCGCCGAGGTTAATATGCCATAAAACAAAACCAACCAACCAAATTTTAACAGGAAATCACATGAAGTTATTTTGTCTGTCAACCGAAGTACGTAGTAATATTAAAATCCACTTGCAATACTGACAAGTTATTATGGTGGATGTTTTTTTGTAATATTTCATGTTATCTTATGATTTTTTTTTTTTGACAACATAAATCATATAAAAAATGTTCAAATGTCTTGTTTCTCCGTGCTATATTTTTAGCCATTGTAGAGGGTGGTTTATATTTTACGTGTAAAAGAATGTATGTAGTGTTATCTATGTATAGTAGTCAGTTTGTTTTATGTTCCACACACAGTAAGCACATTGTTAGCTTGTTTTTAGTTGATATTACTGAGTGTTGGTTTGTTTTTCTTTTTAATAATGTTTCCATTATTTTTAGCAATTTTTTTTGTATGTGGATGACGCTATGATATTTGTGCTGTCAACAAGTATGTTACATATGGCCTTCAGTAGGTCTCTGTATGAGTTTAAATGATATCGAATTGAGTTCTGTTCAGAGAGATGCAAAGTGAGCCTTCGCGTCATTTCGTGTGGCCAACTCAATTATTTGCATATATATATATATATATATATATATATATATATATATATATATATATATATATATATATATATATATATATATACATATATATATATATATATATATATACATACATATATAATATACATATATATATATATATATATATATATATATATATATATATATATATGTTATGATAATCCGCCGGAATGGCTGCCCTCCAAATCTGAATTTATATGTGAAATAAATATTCGATATGTGAATTTAAATTTGTATCGATCATTTGGATCAGTTTTAAGATTTAATCTAATACTAGAATGCATTGGGATTGTTTAACAAATGTTTTTTTCCTCGGATTTAATATATTTGTGAATTTTAATACTTAAGACTTACGTTTTAAGTTTAATCTATGAATTTAGTAAAATAAAGTTGTTTTTTAGCTAGTAAATTTAGACTCCACTAACAAATACTAATTCCAGCCTTATAGATATCTTCCTTCTTCCTTTTCCTATCTAAATATCTACTATTTAACATGTAAGAACTTGTAGACTAAAACTCTTTAGCCCTCATTTCTCCTGCACCTTTATAATACTTTGTTTTGTTTTTGCGATGATTCGTATTTCCTTTTTGTTTTTCCATGACTCTATTACTCATATAACTTCCCTTGTTATAATTGTATATGTATATTTATATATTTTTATAATGCTAAATTTTTCTTACCTTTACACAAAAAGATTAATTTTGGTTAATTTTTAGCAGAGCCCTTACAATAAAAATATATTTCATAATTCGGTTCCTTTCGTACTAAGCCGCCTTAAATTTAGCTTCTTAAATTTTTTAAAATAATTAAAATTAAATTTAACTCGTGAATTGCGAATATCCTTTAGATATTTAAGTAAATTATGTTCGGGAATGTGTGTGTGTGTGTGTGTGTGTGTGTGTGTGTGTGTGTGTGTGTGTGTGTGTGTGTGTGTGTGTGTGAATATGTGTGTGTGTGTGAATATGTGTGTATGAATGTGTGTGTGTGTGTGTTTGTGTGTGTGCATACTTGTAGTAATGGATTCGTTTGAGATCTACCCTTGAAGTTAATATTTTTAATTTTAGATTTAAAATTTAAGATTTATATTTAAATTTGTATGTCCAAAGTTTCTCTATAAAATTTGTCCCAAACATTATTTATTTAAACAAAAATGTCTTTGATAAATTTTTCAATGTTTTTCAATGTTTTCTTTTGATTCAATGGGAATAACTTTTTTCTTAGCTTGCTTCCCAGTCAACCACTTTTCCCCCCTTTTTTCCTTTTTCCTTTCGTTCCCTCTACCACTTCTATCCCTCTGACATGACTAAATTTAACTTTTAAACTCTTGACTCAGGTATGGAGGAAGGTTATGTCTTCTAATATGAGACATAGATATCTGTCTGCTTTCCCCTTTTTACTTCCTTAAATTGAAAAATTGTTAATCCCACCCCATTTTATTTTTCTGTGGATAGATGATTTTTTTAGAGTTTTACGTGTATAAAATCTATTAATACATTCAAATTTCAGTAAATAAAATTTTCGTTTTGCCGTTGCTGAAGAAGCGAGGATTTCCTCGTAGAGATAGCTATTCAACGGATTTAAATATCGAAATTTTTGTTTATATATATATATATATATATATATATATATATATATATATGTGTGTGTGTGTGTAGCTAGAGGAAGAGGGAAGATGAGAGAAGAGAGAAGATAGAAAGATCGAAAAGTAGGCTTTTTCTTTTTTTATTAATAATACTTTCATTATTTTTGTTACTTTTCATAGATATGGGGATCAACATACATATACATGCAAAATATTTGTGCAATTCTATATAATTTCTCTACAGAAAAGAAGAAAAATGGTAAGAACGCACAAAAAGATAATTTAATAAAAACTTGAATGTTTATTTCAGCGAGAAAATTCTCGCTTTATCAGCAACGATCGAAAAATCTATTATATCTATTTGCTCTTCCTCTTTAGATTTAATCTACAATATATTAATATACTCGTGGGGCTGGGTGACGCAAAGAAGCCCGTGAAGGCTTTGCACAAGTCTGCTTCATTGGTGAAGGATTTCCCATGAAGATCCAGAGAGTGGAAAGATGGTAATCGGATGGCGCAAGGTCAGGTAAATAAGGTAGATGGCATAAAGTCTTCCACCCAAGTTGCTGTATGGTATCCCTGACCACTCGCGCGACGTTCGGCCTGGCGTTGTCATGGAGGAAAAGCACACCTATGCGATTCATCAGTGCTGGCTCCTTCTGGCTAATGCCTGTTGCGCACGTTTCAATTGCTGTGAGTATAGGTCTCCAGCGACTGTTTGGCTCGTTGGTAGCAGTTCATAATGAGCATAATCTTGCGTGGGTGCATAGGCGGTCTTGCGGTGTGAGGACAGCATCCTGAGGAGATAACCAATGTCTGGAACGCTTGGGAGTTTCGTACAGAACCCACTTTTCATCACTGGTAAGCACTCGATCGAATAAGGATGCGGTACGGTGGCGAGAAAGCAGCGATACGTAGGTTGCCACTTGTTATCCCTTGTGAACCTCCAACAGCGTTTGCGGAACCCACTTGCTCAGTTTGTACGTCTTACCTAGGCGGTGCAGATGAAGTCTAACTGTTTCATCGGAAATGTTGAACTGTCTTGCAAGTTTACCACACATTAGACTACTGTTCTCTTCAATGGTTGCCTTCAGGACTTCGTCATTCAAGACCTGTGGTTGTCCACTGCGAGGGTCATCATGGAGAGACAAATCTCCCGACTTGAATTTTCGAAACCAACGCCTTGCAGTACGTTCATCCATAGCACTATCCCCAAACGCTTGACATATGCGGCGACTTGTTGCAGCTGCTGATAAGCTCACTTTGAAGTCGTAAAGCAAACAGCCCCGAACGAGATCTGTAGACACTTCCATCATTCTCTCAGCTGTCCGGTTTATAACTAGTAGCCGGGCACGGTGCGCGTGTTTTTTATAACGTCTGATGTTCTTACTTCCGGCTGTCCGAATTTGTAAACAATTGCTAGACGCATTTTGTATATATTTCAAATTCATTAAGTGACTAATAAAAAACGGACAGAATATTTTTAGTTACCTTGTATGTATATACTAGCGGTATAGCCCGGCGTTGCTCGGGTGTAATGAAAGCTTTAAAACTAATCCATGGTCCTGGAGCTCAGACTCTTTGGACGTTGGCACGAAAGACTAAAAAAGCAATAGTTGTTTCCAGTTAAAGCGAAACCGTAGACTGAAAGAAAAATGAATGGATGTAAGTCAAATTTTGATTTCCTGGCATCGATATCAAATTAATTTTTTCGTCGTAAACTGGATTTGAAAAAATAAGAATATTTCTTACGCCATATTTTTTGGTCACATTATCTCTTCTTCGGGCTTGGAAATACCCAAAAATAAAATCAATATTTTCTGTCAGAAATATGTTAGCCTTCGAGTTAAATAAATAACACACACACACACACACACACACACACACACACATATATATATATATATATATATATAGAGAGAGAGAGAGAGAGAGAAAGAGAAAGAGAGAGAGAGAGAAAGAGAGAGAGTATTTTTCTAAAGACGTAATGTAATTTATATTTATTAATTCGACAAATTTTTAGCACTTTAACGCTTATTACTAGTGGATTCTTAAATTTAAGTAAACGCCTCGTTTATTTATTAATCAGAATATTTCGTAGACGGAGTCAAACTCGTCATGGAGTACAAAAGTGAACACTGAGGCGACAGTCTGTTTTATTCTTGAACTCAGTCTTGTGTTGATGTATAAAACATACTATCTCTGATTTTAAGCACTTTTAACCATAGCATTTCTTAAATCAATATCTTATTCTATATATATATATATATATATATATATATATATATATATATATATATTGGAAATGATTCAAATGTTAATGCTGTGACATAAAAATCTAATGATCGGTGAAACCATTGTAAATACAAACACGAAAAATGTTAAACTTTGTAAAGATTGTTTAGCGAATGTCAAATACAACCTTTAAAGAGAAGATTTTGGTAAAAGAAAATTCTGTGTTCGTGATAGATTAGCCCTTTTCGAAAAAGAAAAAAAATGGCGCACTTCGTGCGCTTGACTGATTGTCGGAGATAAGCCGACTTAAGCGACCGCCAAAGATCGTTTCCATTGAAAAGGCTAAACACTTTCCAAATTTCTTGGTCTATATAAGAGGAATTGTATTCTGACATTCCATTTGACAAGGAATTTCTATTTCTAAATCTGCCTCTTCGCCCGACGCTATCCTGTCGGATACAACGGATAGAGGCATCCAAATTCCGTTAAGAGGAGAAAACATTTTTCTCTTCCATTTGTCCTGCTAAAGACAGATGCCCGTAAAATTTCCGCTGGCCATCACGAACAGAAAGCTTTTAGTAGGCTTTTAAAAGCAGATACAACTTTCCCGCGTGAAAAAAGAAGAGAATGGATGAAGAAGTCAAAGGTGGGAAGACGGTGTGCGTTACGGTGGAAAATTTGAGAGAGAAAAAAATGTTGTTTACGTCATGAAAATAGTGTCAGGTAAAAAAGAAAGAGAAATAGTAAAGAATTAAGTGACAAGAAAGAGAATTGGATTTATGGTAGAAAGACAGAGGGTGAAAACGAGAGAGGAAGAATTGGTATAGAGATGATACACAATATAGATACATGTTAGTGCTGCAAAGAAATAAAAACAAGGGAGAAAAAGACTTAGGAAGAGAAAGAGGGAAGAGAGAGAATTAGAACAAACTAGAATCAAGGCATAGGAGAGCGGTGTGAGACGAAAATGAAGATAGAGTAAAAACAGAAAAGGTAGAGAGAGAAAGAGAGAGAGGAGAAGAGAGAAACAAAGGATTAAGTGGTAGAAACTTCAGAGAGAGAGAGAGAGCGAAGGAAAAACAATGCGAAACAAAAAGCGATATTAGAAATGAAAGAAAGAGAGAGAGAGAGAGAGAGAGAGAGCGAAGGAAAAACAATGCGAAACAAAAAGCGATATTAGAAATGAAAGAAAGAGAGAGAGAGAGAGAGAGAGGGAGGGAGGGATTTGAAAGAGGGATACAGGAAGAAAGAGAGAGAGAAGTGATGGATATAGAGAAAAAAGGTTTGCAGTGACTTGAGAATGAAAGTCAGGGAAATAACAAGAAGGGATAACAGATACAGAGGAAGAGAAAGAGAGAGAAAGAGAGAGAGAGAGTCAGGGACAAAGCAAGAGAAAGGGGAATAAAGGGAAAAAGGGATAGTAAAAATCTGAGAGAGAGAGAGAGAGAGCAAGAAAGAAAGAAGCAAATAAATAGACAGCAAAAAGAAATAACACACATTTGAGAAAGAAAGACACAGAGAGAAATAAAAAGGGAAATAGAAAGACAAGGGCAAAGGAAATATCAAAGGATTTAGAAACCTGAGAGCAATATTGAGAGAGTGTGTGCGTGTGTATGTGTGTGTGTGTGTGTGTGTGCGTGAGAGAGAGAGAGAGAGAGAGAGAGAGAGAGAGAGAGAGAGAGAGAGAGAGAGAGAGAGGGAAACGGGAGTAAAAGGCAAAAAGGAAAGTACAAATCGGAAAGAGACAAAGAAAAAAAGAGAAAAATAAAGATAAAAAATAGTTTAAGAGAGTGAGAGAAAGAGAGATACAAAAAGAAATAGAAAGGCAAACAAAATACGAAAGGGGTCAGAAACCTGAGTGGGAAAAAGAAAGAGAGCGAGAGAGAAAGAGAGAGAGCAGTAGAATGCAAAAAGAAAACGAAAATGGTTAATAGAGACTTGAGAGAGAAAGGCAAAAAGGAACACGAGATAGCAGATATAGATAGATAGATAGATAGAGAGAGAGAGAGAGAGAGAGAGAGAGAGAGAGAAACAAAGAGAAGAGAATAGAAAGAGAATTTATTTAAGGCAAAAAAAAACAATATAGATAGATAGATAGATAGATAGATAGATAGAGAGAGAGAGAGAGAGAAATAAAGAGAAGAGAATAGAAAGAGAATTTATTTAAGGCAAAAAAAAAACAATACAATAAAGAGAAGGAAATGAAAACTTAAAAATAGAGAAATAGAAAAAAGAGTGACTAAAACGTGATACCAGAAACTTGTGTGGGATTGAGTTTTTTTAATCATTTCACCCCAAGCAAGACATTTTGAAGCTACATAGAAGAAAAGTGATGAGAAAAAGGTACAGGTTATAGGGGGTGTCAGGAAGTGAATAAGAGAAGGATGAGAATACTGGTGTAATAAGAGTGGAGTGGACGGAGAAAAGAACATGAGAGAAAGGATGCGAGTCAGTGAGATAGGAAATGACTATTGACCTTACATTTAAATTCTTGGAGATTGTAGATGTTGGGGAAGCAAGTATAAGGAAGGGAATTCCACAGGCGAGAAGTGCGAGAAAAGAATCCGGGGAATAGAAGTTACGGTTACATTTTATTAGATTCACTGTAAAAAGGTGGGACCTAGTTGCTAGTCTAGTAGCTCAAGTAAATTCATATAAAGGGGGCAACAGTGAGCTACGTTCATCGGAGAAGAAGCTGTGAAAGTATTTGTAGAAGAAGCACAGGGAAGCCACATTACACCGGTGAGAAAGTGACTGCAGCTGAGCTACCAAGTCGGGATCGATCACATTACAGATTCTCCGTTGGATTTTGTCAAGAACTCCGAGGTGAATAGCAAGGGCAAACAAACAGATGTGGCAGCAGTATTCCATATACGGGCGGATGGTAGATTTATATATGTGGAAGATGGATTCAGACGGGAAAATCTTTCTGGCCATACACAGTGAACCGACATTCTTAGCAGCGGATTTAGCTATGGATTTGATATAGTCATTCCCCTTGAGGTTTGCTGAGAGAGTTAGGCCGAGGAGGCACAGTGTTTGCTTTCAGGGATGCTAGCCTGATCCGTGCTAATGTGGGGTAGGAGCGATTGCCTGTGATGGTTAACAGATAGCAGCTTCGTTTTGGAAGCATTAAAATACATGAGCCATTTCTTACCCCAGTCTACCAGATTGTAGGTCCTTTTCGAGCTCAGCAGAGAGGCCGAGGAGGCACAGTGTTTGCTTTCAGGGATGCTAGCCTGATCCGTGCTAATGTGGGGTAGGAGCGATTGCCTGTGATGGTTAACAGATAGCAGCTTCGTTTTGGAAGCATTAAAATACATGCGCCATTTCTTACCCCAGTCTACGAGATTGTAGGTCCTTTTCGAGCTCAGCAGAGAGGCCGAGGAGGCACAGTGTTTGCTTTCAGGGATGCTAGCCTGATCCGTGCTAATGTTGGGTAGGAGCGATTGCCTGTGATGGTTAACAGATAGCAGCTTCGTTTTGGAAGCATTAAAATTCATGAGCCATTTCTTACCCCAGTCTACGAGATTGTAGGTCCTTTTCGAGCTCAGCAGAGAGGCCGAGGAGGCACAGTGTTTGCTTTCAGGGATGCTAGCCTGATCCGTGCTAATGTGGGGTAGGAGCGATTGCCTGTGATGGTTAACAGATAGCAGCTTCGTTTTGGAAGCATTAAAATTCATGAGCCATTTCTTACCCCAGTCTACCAGATTGTAGGTCCTTTTCGAGCTCAGCAGAGAGGTTCGCTTTATATATAGAGAAAAGGACAAAATAAAGAGCGTAATTTAAAGAAACAGCAGTATATGTTAAATGCGATAGCGATATTGAATGAAAAGGCAAAGAAAAGGAAAAAAAGATAGAGAGGGAACCCAAAATAGAAAGAGAGTGACAGAGATATCGACCACAGTCAGGCCAGCATTAAAAGCGAAACGAAATTAATCATAACGAAAAGAAGAGACGAGAAAGCAAATTGTTTTGTTATAAAAACATATTGCTAAAAAAAAAAAAAATAAAATAAAAATAGAATGAAATAAATAAATAAATAAATAAATAAACCAGGAAAGAAAATACGACTAAAAAAAGATTGAAAAAAAAAAAAAAAAAAAGAAATGTGAACAGTTTTAAGTTTTTTTTCTTTTAAGATTGACTAAATATTTAACCTTGAAGTTATATCAAAGTGCGCATGCGTAAGGAGAAACGTCTACCGGTTGAGCGAAATACGTACCGATCAAAGTTGATGTTGAGTGCAAATTTTCTCGTTTGGACGAAATGTTATCATGAGTGGATTAGTCAAACTGAATCAGTTTTCATAAAATCTAAAATAATAAAGAAAAAAGAAGAAAAAAATTCATTTCCAGATTAAGCACATTTGCAAAAATGACGCTCCGAATTTTCCAGAATCTAATTTTCATTCCAACGAAAATAAAATGGCCGTCATTAATTCCTGTACTGATATTATACTAGAGGTTTAAATTTGAGAAAATTCGATAATAAATACTGAAAATTTTTGATTCTTTCAGTTTTTTTAAATATTTTCATACAAGTAAAAAATGATTTTGCTGAAAATGATGTGAAAATTAGCATAGCTAAAATCAGTGCCGCCTTGAATATAATGGATCCAATCTGAAAATTTGATCTACCAGGCAGTCTTAAACGGAATTCTTTCACACCACTGTAGAGTCGTTTTTAATGCATAGAACAACTGCTTGGACATTAAATAAAACCCATAAATCTAAGCTTGATGGAACCTACATTCTGATGCTAAGGGCTACATTTTACATCTCTTGGAAACAGCATCCAATTAAAACACAGCACTATATACCTATCTGTAACCTCTCTAAAATCTTACGTGAACACAATGCGCATTGCTGGTGTGCAAAATGTAGATTATAGAAACTAACTATAAGGACATTTTTATTATTTATAACTTTATAAAGATCGAATCGTTGGCAGTTAGTCGTTGTTCTGGCAATCTTTCCAATAAAGATTGTAATAAACAATGTAAAAAACAACCTAATAAATAAATAGTGTTTATTATTTTTGTTGTCAATACCAAATAAAAAAATTCAGAAATTTATTACAGTTCAAATCATCGCTTTTTAAAATATTAAACATTTTAAGAGTGAAGGTAGTAAAAAAAAAACAATATCAATAGAAAGTCGAGTTTAGCTCGCTGGTACCCCTTCTACAAGTATTTCTTTGAGCAACCAGACTGGCAACAATGTCCCACCCTTTTACAGTCAAAACAACTAAATGCAGCCCACATTTCTAATATAGCAGCTTCTTTTCTCGCATTTTCCGCCTGTTGAACTCCCTTCCGTATACTTGCTTCCTGGATAGCTAAATTTCCAAGAGTTTAAATTCAACGTCAATTGTCATCTCTTATCCTTCCCATAGTTTTTTAACCTTTCTCGAACACCCCCCTGAATCTTCGTCTCCCTTTTTCATTCTACTCTCACGCAACTCTCTTCACACCAATATTCCCATCCTCCTCTTGCCCATTATCTGACACACCCTGTAACTGGTTCCTCTTCGGTTCCTCTTTGTCTTCGCTCTCTTTCTATGTAACTCTTCTCTCTCCTCTGATGTAGATCCCTGTGCACCAGTGGCATTTCTGCCCTGCTTGGGATGAATGATTAAAAATAAAACGTCCTTTTGACATTCTGTTTTATTGCGCACACGTTTGTCCACGTTTGCCGTAACATTTTTGCTATTGATGAGCGTAGGGCACCTTTCAACCCAATATTAACGGACACATTACTCTTGTTGAACGTATAAATGTGCATTTAGAGTTTCAAGGAATTTAAGAAAACTAAAGGAATTATGGATGTGCGTTGTGGCGCAGTGGATGTCGGCACAGAACGAGAAATCGGGTAGCCGAGTTCGAATTTCAGCTGAATTCATTGCTTTCACTTACACGCAAATACCCTTGGGAAAGGTATTAATCCGTCTCTTCCCCTTCAGTTATGGGTTAAATAACAGGACATTGGGTTCTATAGCCTTGGTCAGCAACCAGTCTACCGCAGAAAGAAATGGCAACCTACTGCGGGATAATCTTCTGCCCAGTCAGTCATGTCTCTTTCGAGATATGATCGCCCAAGCGTGTATCACATATGACACTTAACTGACTGAAATGAATTATACTCAACGATTCCACTAGACGCAGAGCATTAATTCCTTCCATATTCATCTTTTTTAGTCGGTTATTCAGATCACAGCCGGATATGCGTTGTGGTGCAGTGGCGATCGGATCGGAACGGGATATCGGAAAGCCCAGTTCGAAATCCAGTTGAATTCATTGCATTCACATACGTGCTAATTCCGTTGGGAAATGTATTATTTAATCCGTCTATTCTCCTTTTGTCTATAAGCTAAATACCAGGACATATTGGGTTTTATAGCCTTGGTTGGCAACCAGTCTACCGCAGGAAGTTATGAGTAAAACATACTGCAAGAAAATCTTCTGGTCAGTCAGCCATGTCTCTTTCAAGACATGATCGCCGAAGCTTTTATCACGTATGGTACTTAACTGACTGACTATGGAGATTTATCTGTGTCGATTGATTCTCTTTTGCGTTCCAAAATTATCGAATGTAAGGAGTAATATTTGGTTATTCAATAGAAAAAGTACTTATAACTCATCCCAATAGAATCAGTTTCCTGCTATGGACAATTGTGGTCGCTTGATTGAACAACCATGGATCAATATGTGTTTATTATATCGAAATATTGTTCTCAACTTAGTTGATATATATATATATATATATATATATATATATATATATATATATATATATATGCCCAACATCAGGGGTGACACGATTGATTTAACTGATCTGAAATAATTTGTCAAGTATTTTAAGTTATTGTTCGTTCCTGCTGAAGTTCTAGACAACCACTGACAGCAACATATTTAACTCATGTACCCACTTCACCACCGTCTGGATGTGATGTATTTTTTAAGTCTCTATACTCAATGTTGGACTGTTTCGACATTTGTTTATCATGTGCTTTGTATGTCAAAAGAAAACGTATTAGTTTCCTTTTTTCAGGTTATTTAAAGTTAGAAAATATTTTTAGATTGTAAGTAGTTTTACAAATAATAATAATTTACTGATACCACTCTTGCTTTTTAACTCATAACTGAGGGGAACGAGATAGATTCATAGCTTTCATAAGAATATTTGGGTGTGGGTAAATATAACGAGTACGAATATAATTGGAACACGGTTCTCCGATTATAATTTAGAGTCGTTCAGAGACTATTTTGAGGACCCTAGATGTTATGTCAGGATTTATCACTGGAGATGATACGCAGATGATACAGTGCTGATTGTAGACACAGAAAGAAAACTACAGAAGGTAGCTGAAGAGAGTGACAAGAAAGGACTACAAATAAACTGCAAGAAAACCGAATGCATGATCATCAGAAAAAAGAGCAACCCAAAATGCCAAATACTAATGGGGGATACTAAAATCAGGCAGGTACAAAAATTTAAATAAGTGGGAAATGTTCTAACACAAGACGGAAAGTGCGACACAGAGATCCAAAGGTAAATTGGCATGGCCAAGGATGCATTCCAGAAGCTAAGTAAAGTATTAAGACTCAGGAAACTTTCACTAGAAACAAAGAAGAGAGCACTAGAGTGCTATGTGGTGTTAGTTTTTAATATGGCAGTGAATGTTGAACAATATCCTCAAAGATGAAGAAAAGACTTGAAGTAGCTGAAATGTGGTTCTGCAGAAAGATGCTACGGATATCATGGACCGAGCATGTGAGCAACGATGAGGTGTTGGAAAGAATGGAACCGAAAAGGAAATTAATATTGAGCATCAGGAAGAGACAACCGAAGTTCCTGGGACATGCAATGAGGAAGGTGGACTTGGAGAACCTGATATGAGAGAGAGAGAGAGAGAGAGAGAGAGAGAGAGAGAGAAGCAGCGGATAACATATCTGAAGGGCCTGAGCAGGTGACTGACAGCACGGGGGTTGAGTGATTTAACAGGAGAAAGCGTGCTAAGAGCCACCTGAGATAGGTAGACGCGGAAGGCGATGATCGCCTACGTCCTGAAAGGACAAGGCACATAGAAGAAAAATGAGATTCAAGATTACAGTACTTAGTATTCACAAGCGATCACCTATTCATGTATAATATTGTTCTATGATCGTAGGAGAACTACTATTTCAACGTTATACAACCGTAAAATCAACAGAAAACTGAAAAGACAGTAGTTATTACAAAATAAGATTTCAGTGACAACGCCAGAGGGAGAAAAGTATACATATACGTTCTTTCATTGTGTGCAGTGAAATATGAAAGGTGTCATAGATTATGAACAAATGGAACAGTGATGGAACATCCCTACAAATGCTTGTTGTCATTAGCTTGGTCAGGTAAACGAAGCATTGCATTGAAAGCGTCCTATTTTGATAAACAGACAAAGCATTATTCTTCTGAATGACATTGGAAACATAGGTTTTGCGAAGCAAATCTACATTAAAACTAACATTTATTTTAATGCAATATGGTAAAACATAACTAGCTTCAAAAGACTCAAATATAACATTATTTTATCATTTATCATATGTAGGACGTATTCTGATGTCATCAATATGTAAATGAAATCCATTCATAGTCACGGATAGTCTTTCGTGTATTATCCGTGAGTATGAACGGATTTTATTGAAAATAAGCAGACACAATGTTTGCAATTTATTTAATCTGACATGTCTAAAAGTAACACACACACACACACACACACACACACACACACACACACACACACACACAAGGATGAGTAAAATAGTAAAATCATCAAAACCAGATCCTATTAATATAAACTTTATTAATGATAAAATTGATCAAGGTGATAAATATTTTGACAAATTTTAGTTTCGTGTAGTAGCTGATGAAGCAAGAACTTTCTTGTTGAAATGGGCATTCGACGATTTTAAATTTCGTAATTTTTCATACTATATATATATATATATATATATATATATATATATGAAAATATGTCAAGGCCGTTAAAAAGAGAATAATAAATAAATAAAATTACATTTAAAATAAAATATTAAATAGATAAAATAGAGAGTTCAATGGATATTATCCAGAGTAATATGATATACAGATAAAAATTTAACACATATTTAAATCGATTATAATCGTGATTTACTTCCACAGGCGGGTAGGCACATACATAATCAGTTCGCGAAATATCAAATAGTTTAATTAATTCAGAATATTGATAATATTTATTGTAAAATGCTGCTTTTGTGTTAATATAATCTTTTATTTAGATCTCTTGAGGTTTCTCCTATGTATTCTTTTTGACAATGTGGGATTAACTCCCTTTTTAGGTTTTAACGTATTCTTTTGTTTAGTACTGACTACGTCTTTTATGCATTGTGGTGCATTGGATATCGGCTCGGAACGAGATATCGGGTAGCCGAGTTCGAATTCCAGATGAATTCATTGCACTTGCGCGCAAATACCCTTGGGAAAGGTATTAATCCGTCTATTCCTTCCAGTTATGGATTAAATAACAGGACAGATTGGGTTCTATAGCCTTGGTCGGCAACCAGTTTACCGCAGAAAGCAATGGCAACCTACTGCGGGATAATCTTCTGCCCAGTCAGTCATGTCTCTTTCGAGATATGATCGCCCAAGCGTGTATCGCGTATGGCACTTAACTGACTGACTGACGTCTTTTAATGTTTTGAATGTTGTAGTAGCAATATTTTATGTCGCATTTAGAAACATTCCTTTCGATGTTGATGCGGGAGAGTTGGCAAGACAATATCTCTCAATATATTTTTGGATTAATTGGCTTTGTCAGAATTTGGAATGTTTAATGAGTCTTTCATTTGCCCCAGCATTCTACATTTAAGAGCACCAACATAGCAAATTTAGTCCGAGGAAGTTCCAAATAACGAAACGCTGCACATGAAAACTTTTCCTATTATGAACTTAACATACTTGAATATATATATATATATATATATATATATATATATTTATTCAAGTATCATAAATTGATATTTTGAAGATATCAATGTTATTCTATGCTGATTGATTTTATGATATGAATATTTCCTGGGTTATTTAATGTCGAATTTCGTATCGGACACCCAGTAAGGATCGGACTCAATACTCAGTAATAATATTATATACTTCGCCTGGATACCAAAGGATGACGATCGAGTTGACAGATAAGCGATAACAGCCAACATGTATATATTAATATATTATATGTTTATTCTCTTTGGTGACCGTTGTGTGTAGAGGAGTGGTCAGAGGTAGAGACACATATACGAGAGCATCGATTGCTGGGTTCGTCTTCTCTTCTCAATACAATCTCGTCTCCATTTCTCCCTCGATCCGTCTGTCTCCCGATCTGTTTTCATGTGTCTTTCTTCTTTACATATAGGCCGAAACTTGTTTGAACACGTCATCTTTCAGGTTGAATATTGTTAATAAACAATTTCGAGCTTTATATTCTCTGACCTTGTCTACGCTGTTCATCAAAACTCCTTCAATGCAATAAATATTATTTATTCTATTATAAATACTTTTATATTTCCATATCTCCTGACCTGGAAACGGCTGTCTGAACACCATTTTGCCCATCACCCGGCGTCCGCATTTTATTTTACTTTTCAAGGCAGTATTTATTTTCTTTTGTTAGCTATCTTGCATTTCTTCTGTTTATAAACAGCTGCTTAATGTAAATACACTTCTGCTCGAAATTGCGCACAAGGTAAGAGTATATATAACAATAATGGCTTACAAGAATAGTCTCGTTAAGATCGAGACACCATTTTTTATGGTCTACCCAAAAAGGATCGAATTCACTATTTAGAATGGTGAGCCAGATTAGTCACACTGTAGTATTTTTTTTTAATCGTGTCACCCCAAGCAAGGCATTCCACTGCCACTATAGCGCAGGGGGTTATATAGAGCGATTGGGTATAGGAAATGTCAGAAGGAGGGTAATAGACGACTTAGGATGTACATAGGGAGAGAGTTGGAATGCAGAGGCACCTGAATGAGTCTAGGCTATGAATGAGTCTAACATGTTCTCAGAATAATTGCACAAAATATATGTCTGCTGATTTCAATGCAGAAAATCATTTTACGTTATAAAGTAATATTTAAATTTTTGCCCGCAACCTGTTTCATTGTTATGTTTTGGCCTACGAATACAAGTACTGGATGGTTGTGCCTGCCTAGTTGTCCAACAAGATACGATTGCAGGGCTGATAAATAAAATGTCTGCAAATGTAACATCTTCAGTTTTTACTGGCAGGAAACCAACTTAATATTTTGAGTAAAATATCCTTGAATTCTTTATATGGCTGCATTCTTTCATTTTTCAGGATGGTGCAGTGTTTACCGGCTGGAAACAAGAAATCGGAGAACGGAGTTCTAATTCCAGCTGAAATTGTTGCCAGAATTTGCGTGAAAATATTCTTGGGAATGTTATTAATCTGTTTCTGCACCCTACTGCTATGGGCTAACTAGCAGGACAGATTGGGTTCTATAGCCATGGTTGGCAACCAGTCTACTGCAGAAAGTAATGTCAACTTGCTGCGGGAAAAATGTCTCGAAAGAGATATGTTCGCCCAAGCGGGCATTGCGTATAGCTTTTAACTGACTGATTCTTTCATCATGTCTGATTAAGATGAATTTCCTCGCAAATATTTTAAAGCTGTTTAACTCCTTGCTTGGTAGTAATGCCACTAATCACAAGGGTTTACTGGGCGTGAAACAATTAGGAAAGAGAAACATTAATAACACTGGTCAATACGATTTTTTGGTACCAAGAAACAAAAAACGCTTTTTAGCTAATTTAATGGTGCTGGTTCCCAAACGACCTTAGATTTTCATTTTGGCTGATTGCAGCATTTAGTTAATATAGATCGTAGAATCCCATCAGTTTTCAGGTAGGCCGTGCAATTTATGTCAGTCAACTGAAATAAACTATTTTTATAAGAAAATTATTTTTAAGTCAAAAATTTAAAAATAGAAGTACCGATTTTTCCAATTTGTCGCCAAAACTCAAACTGATAGACTTTATCAGTAATACGCTAATATGAGTATTAAGGTTTATTTTTTATATAGCCATCTAGATAAATTTCCGGATAATTGCAGGGATGTGAGTGATGAGCAAGGAGAACTATTACATTAGAATATTAAAACAGTGGAAGAGCTCTACTTGGACAGGTGGAACAAACGAATGATGGCTGACTACTGTTGCAGTATCAAAAAGGAGCTTATATAACATTGAACATGACAGGCAAGAAAAAGAACATTTTTATCATAGTTCTTATGTCATGAAGGTTTTATTTCTGCTGTTAGTTTATTAATGATTTAATGAAAATAGTTTTTGGTCTTGGTATATTTAATCGTGTTATTTTTACAGACTTAGGGTTTGATTGTTATTGAAAAAATAGTATTTTCCAATAAACAGGCAAACATTTATTGGCTTAATTACGAATTGAGAGGTTTCTACGATCTTACTTTCAGAAATATTAGCAGCGGTCAATATTCAGAAATATTAGCAACGGTCAATATTCAGAAGTATTAGCAACGGTCAATATTCAGAAATATTAGCAACGGTCAATATTCAGAAATATTAGCAACGGTCAATATTCAGAAATATTAGCAACGGTCAATATTCAGAAGTATTAGAAACGGTCAATATTCAGAAATATTAGCAACGGTCAATATTCAGAAGTATTAGCAACGGTCAATATTCAGAAATATTAGCAACGGTCAATATTCAGAAATATTAGCAACGGTCAATATTCAGAAGTATTAGCAACGGTCAATATTCAGAAATATTAGCAACGGTCAATATTCAGAAGTATTAGCAACGGTCAATATTCAGAAATATTAGCAACGGTCAATATTCAGAAGTATTAGCAACGGTCAATATTCAGAAATATTAGCAACGGTCAATATTCAGAAATATTAGCAACGGTCAATATTCAGAAGTATTAGCAACGGTCAATATTCAGAAATATTAGCAACGGTCAATATTCAGAAGTATTAGCAACGGTCAATATTCAGAAATATTAGCAACGGTCAATATTCAGAAATATTAGCAACGGTCAATATTCAGAAATATTAGCAACGGTCAATATTCAGAAATATTAGGCAACGGTCAATATTCAGAAATATTAGCAACGGTCAATATTCAGAAATATTAGCAACGGTCAATATTCAGAAGTATTAGCAACGGTCAATATTCAGAAGTATTAGCAACGGTCAATATTCAGAAGTATTAGCAGAACGGCCAATATTCAGAAATATTAGTAACGGTCAATATCATATATTCAGAAAACAAATGGAAAAATGGTTCTTCTTTTTTAAAAAAATGAGACATTTCTTTACAGCAAAAACGGTAGCTAACCAAGAAAATGTAAAATAATTTTCCAGATCCAGTACCCTCAAATTTGTTAAAAAAAGATTTTTGGTGTATCGACAACGTTTTAAAAATTATCTGCTGTTAACCAATGTAATTCGTGAGAAGAGAAAAAAATAATCAGAAGGGCAGTAGGTAGCGGTTGACATAGCAATTCAAATTTTGCAGATTAAAGTTGACTGGAAAGTATGGAGCAGGAAGGGAGTTCGCTAACCGAGAGGTGCAAGAAAAAAATTGATAGCATAGAATTTATGGCTACATCTAGCCAGTTCATTTATAAATCGATGTTTTCGACATCTGTCTAGTACTGAGTTTAAATTAAATTTTATGTATCATAGCCAAGGGCTCACCCAAACAATTAATATGATTTTTTTTATAAGAAATATGCAGAGAGGGCACGGTGGTGGGAAAGTAACTGAAGCCGAGCCAACAAATCGGGACCAATAATATTGCTGATTTTCTTTGGATTTTATCAAGGAACTCAAAGTAAATAGCAGGGGAACCAGGCGCTATGTAGTAGTAATATTTTAAGCGTGAACGAATGATAAACTTATAGTTATCCATGATAGATTCTGGAGAGAAGAGTGAACCATTGGCAATATTCTTACCGCTGTATGCTATGCCTTTAATTATTTATTATATTTTTGATCAGAGAAATGAAAGATGTGCTGTCTATGTCATAAACATCATCTCTAATGTAATTAGGAGTTTGTTGTACTGCCAGCCTCATACGGCTTATATAACCTCCCACAGGTTTTCTGCATATCAGAACTGTATTGAGATTGTGAGAGTTCATCGACATTATAATATACTAAAAATACCTGAACATGTTTGGAGGTGAAGATAACGGCCTGAATAATATAAACACCAAAATCAACGATGAAAGTATCCCGGATAAACTATCAAATTAGATTGTCGCGGTATGTCAGGTTTGACAACCAAATGCAGCGGATATGGTGATGAAGGTTAATTCATAAATAAGCAATGTTGGAGGCAAGCGTAACTCCGCCCACATTTTGGAATTTTATATATTAAAAACAATCCAACAAAGACACACAAAATAAGAAGAGATCACTGGTTGGTAATGTAAGGTGAGATTAATATTGGTGAATGGCAAAGTTCAAGCTTGACTTGAGGTGGAATGTGGCACAAGGTTTTTTAATGTGAGGTTTTCTGGCCGTAAAGTCCGGTAAAAATTTATTATCTAATATTATCCAGACGAGACTCTACCCTTCGGTGGAGTCTCGACTGGTTCACTTTCTGCCCGCGGGCTGAGACTCAGACAAGTGTTCGCGCTGGCGTTTCCGAGCCGGATACTTATTTTTGTAAAAAATACAAAACATGCGGCACAAGATCGAAAACGGGGTGGGTAGAGAGTGGTCTTCTGTTAACTATCCTATACCTAGCAAAACACTTTTACGACACTATTACTCATTAAAAATTTGCACAAGAACCCATCCATCACCTTCCAATCCTTCAAGCGCCACAATACCACATATTTACAAGTGGCACCTAAAAAAGAGGAAACTAACCCATGCCGTAAAATTTTCTAATATACATATAATACAAAAGTATCTTTAAAAGATTTAATGATAATGAAATGAAAAAGGAGAGGAAGATGACATACCCAAAACGAACTAAAATAGAACAAATTATGCAAACTAAAATGAAACAAATGTTAGTAAGACTTGTCCACCCCACAAAAACAGAGTGGCTGCTGTATTCCGCAAAAACGGCGAAATCAAGTAGCACACTCGCCAAGGGAGTGGGAGAGGATAAAATAAATAAGGGAATTGGAAAAATGAAAGACTGACACAGTCAAGATAAAAAAAAAGACCAAAAACAAACTGAGGAGGTTGGGAATCTTGACTTAGATCATAACAAAAGAGAAAGCCGGGAACAGGCTAGGAACCCATTCAATCACATTAACTAGGTACACAAAAGATGTCAAACTTAACCGGGGATGGGTTCAAAGGAAACCGCCCCGTTGTGCCACAAGGGACTTAAAAAAAGAAAATCAAGACTAACCCCATTCACGCGAACCAGGCTACATTTACCCACCTTTCGCTGAAATCTGTCGATATCAAGCGCTTTCTATCTGATCTGATCTTCATCCTGAGCTAATGCTCAAAGAATCTAATCAGGTGCTGATATGAATAACGTTTATATTGCAATATTCTCTCCTGTCGGGTCGGCCAGCAACGTGAGAAACACCATCCGTTTCACCCAAGAATACGGGGGCGACATATTGTCACACACGTATGCGATATCGATGGGCACAAGAAGGGCGGGCTCGATACGAGCCGTCAACTCATCTACATAGTCCCAAAAAGTGCGCACCTGAGGACAATGGTAGAAGGCGTGCGCAGCCGTTTCTTCCAAACCAAGGTCACACCGATGACAGTCGATCATATCCGTCCCGCCCAATTTAAAGAGCCTGGCATTGAGATATAGCACGTTACGAATCAATCGTCAGCTAAGCGAAAACTCAGGGTTGCCGAGGTAATACGCCCCTGTCGCACAAAACCAAAACGAGCATGACTCGGTTGCCGACAAGCCGAGCCGATCATGTAGAGGGTCCTTCGTCGTGACCCCCTCCACTAATAAACGATACAAGTGCCTCCAAGGCAGAGAAAAGTCAGTGGACTGACGAATGGCCCGAAAGGCACTTCGACACTCGAGTAAGAATTCTGATTGATTTCGGGGCTTACGACGTTGCTCAGCCCCTGGCGCTTCCGAGCCGACTAAATAGATAGGGTTTAAGTAGGTGTCAGGTTAGTTCAACCTAGCTGCTCAGGAAAACTTTATCTCACATGCTGACCATCCTATTGGCTAGAATCGACCAAGCAAATTGCAAGTTTTTGTAAACATAAACCGATTGGCAAATTGTCTCTAGATTGCAATTTCAAAATTGCCTTATACTAAGCAAGTAGTATTGGTGAGTTAAAAATGTATGAAAGAATCTTGTTTGTGTCGCACAAGATTGTAAATATTACAATGGAAAAAATGTTAAAAATATAAAACCGCTTTAGGATGTCTTTAAATATTATTCATTTCTTTGCAAATATTTAAAAAGGTTTGTTTAATTTTTTTCTGACTTGAATTTATTTAAACAGGCTTCAAATCAGTGATTCTCAACCTTTCTTTTACCTATTGACTATTTTTACTCTCAATTTTATTTTGTCGGACCCCATAAACATTCAATGAAAAAGATAAATAAATAGCCCATTTTATTTTTTACTAATAGATCAGTTTAGGAATTTATTTTAGAAATCGTAAATGCATATGCTTTATTTTGCATTAAAACTAATTTAATGAAAATAAACTTGTATTTAGCAACTACATTCTATGGAACATTTATGTACATTTGTAAAATAACTTATAATAAACCATTTTAAAATGGATCTCAGTAATGGTAATGGATCCATATGCACCTCGTTTAAGAACCACTGATTTAAATGGGTGAATAAAAATCAATAAAAATTGGATTTTTTTTCCGAATTTAAACATTCAAAAATTCGATCACTTTGATAAAAACTGTCAAAAGGAATTGATTTGTTTAAAAACGAAATTAAAAACAAGAAAATTGATTTTTTTTCAAGCTGACGGATTCCGTTTAAGACGTGTCCAGAAATAAATCTGTTACGCAGAGTCTAATCAAATCGTGTGTGCATCAGTGGGAAGAAAGTCGGATGCAGGTTGTTTTTCCTGCATCAGGAGAAAAGCATCTTTTTGATATGTCCAGTTTCAGGATAACAATGTCGAATATGTCAATGTAGTTATATTAATGCTTGTAATGACAGAGTTCAATCTCAGAGAGAATCGAAAGGGCAGGAGGTGTACAATTAAGGAGGTTTGTTCGATATGTAAAGATACTACAGGAATTTCACCCAGTTTTTCACCAGTCGGTCGGCCAATGACGACTCTGCAATACATTTCAATTTCTTTCACGTCGGTGGACACCAAAGCTTAGTAAAGAAATAAAGGGAAGATGACTAAAATAAGTTGGTCAAAATAATATTGCAACGATGGGTTTAATCAACATTTTGACATTTGATTTGGACTGTCGGATAAAAGGTGTTTTATCTTCATCTTTCAGTATTACCAGTCCTTCATGCGCATCAGTAGTTACATCAGTGTAAACTTCACTTTAGTTCCGATCAGGCTCTAAAAGTCGAACTGTGTCACACAAAAAATGTTTCCCCTTGTCATTAATTTTTCTTAACACACACACGCACACATAAATAGGCAGTAGCTGGGACACCTTGAGTTGGTGTAATGGTTAGCAAGCTTGTCTCGCTAGCAATCATTACAGTTGAATAGTGAGTTCGATCCTCACTGGGTGTCCCTTACTTTCGGCCTTGTGCCACATCTAAGCTACGCTTATTAACCCCCCTATATATATATATATATATATATATATATATATAATAGCTGTATAGCCTGGCGTTACTCGGTGTTTTTCAATGGTTATGTTGAAATTGCAAGATCAAGTGCTTATTCAAAAAGCTTCATTATAAGGTTGCCTTGACGTATAAGTTAAAAACTACGAAGTAAGTGTTTGTTTTTATTGTATTTGTAAAACGTGAATCATGCTTGGTCAATTTTGCCAATAAAAAGGAATGATTTATGTACAATTGTAAGAAAGGGGGCAGGTGTTATGGGAGCCTGTAATGTGATGCGATGACGTTGTGACGAAGAATAAGTGGATGCATTGTCCCTGCTCCGTCGGAGGGGTTTGTATCTTGTGGAAAACGTGAAATTGTTATTTTAGTTGAGTTTCAGTGAAGCGTCATGGAGAAATGCATAAAAGTGTGCAAAAGAATACCCGAAATGATGTTTGTCGTTGAAATTTGACGAACGCTGTACTTGATTCTAAATTTTTTTGTGCACATCAAAAGTTCGGACTTTTATCTACCAGTTAACTGATTTGGGTTGAATTCGCATAAGGCATCTCGGAGGAGAAGAGTTTGTGAATTCTAAGCATTTCAGTGATTTCTGTCGTACTCTGTTAATCGATTCGAAACAATTTGGCGTAAATCAAAGGGTCATGTCATGATCAACAAGTCACCCAATTTTGGTTGAAATCGGACCAGGGCTTTCGGAGGTGTAGGGTTCGTTAGAATGGAGACACGCAAACACACGCACACAGATCTCTCTCTCTCTCTCTCTACACACATATATATATATATATATAGAGAGAGAGAGAGACACGGACAAAAGATTGGTGATATTCTAAGGACATTACGTCCGCTGAATTTAGACTAATTCTAAAGACACTGTTTACTGTCAAGCACTGACGAAGGTTGCAGCAACCATCGAAAATTTTGTGATTTCTCAGTAGTTTTCTTGTATTCCCACATGACAACTAAATATAAATGTAATAAAATTACAGTGAAAATTTTTGGTCATCTACTTTTTGTTTAATATAGATCTTATATGGATACTTTCTATCTCTTTCTTTCTCTCCATATATATATATATATATATATATATATATAGTTATCCACAGACAGATCTGTTTCGCAGTATCACAGCAGTATTAGACTCCGATTGCTTTTTAACCCAGGATTGAAACCCGACCGAATTGGCGTCAGTCGGCGATTCTACCTCTGGGCTCTGG